>JAUMJL010000164.1:2240000-2547913 GCA_033558185.1 Dromococcyx pavoninus
GAAATACTTACTGCCTTAGAGTACCCCCAAAAGACAGCATAAAAGCCCACCTCTAGCTCCTTAGCACCAAACTCAGTCAGGTGAGAACCAGTTAGCAGACAAGCAGGTAGTTTTTGTTTCAGGAGGTTGGTTTGGTTTGTCTATTTAATTTACCTGTGTTCTGGCATAAACATTCCAGCAAATTCTAGTTTGCTGACCAAATGCTCATCAGCTGGAAAATTTCCAAACACAGCAGCTGCATGGCACGCTCTTTTCACAGCAATGAGGATGAAGCTTAAATGTGGAGTAGGAAAAGCATAAACAGTCCCCTTTAAACTAATAAACTATTAAAAATCCCTGCTTAATGCTGCTACTTTTGAAATCCTGCTACAGAGTTGGGAGAGAGGTAAGCTTTATGACAATCCTGCTCCACTGCTGTCAAAGCTTTGTCCTAAACCACTCACCTCTGGTCTCAGAACAGCCTTCCTGCAGGCCTGGCACACAGGGCCACTTCGGGAAAAACTCAGGGGAAGTTGACGGGTTCGATTCTGGCAGGCTGGCTCCTCACAAATTAACCAACCCTGCAGAAAGGGAGAACGTAAAAGAAAAGACATTTTTACCATAAACTAAAGTTATAGATTGTTTTTATCCCACCTATACAATGAATCACACTCAAGGAAGTCCCAACTTCAACGTCCTCTGCGAAGCCAATACCATAATACTAACATCCAAAAATCAGGTATAAAGAGGTGACGGTCCTTGTTTAATGCAACACAATCAATGGTGGAAAGCAAAAGCTGAAATCTTCTTGCTTCAAAATCCCAACTTCTACACTCTGTAGTCATCCCTTCCTAGAAATATATTGAAACTTCCACTCTTCTCCAGTTCAATGTTAACAAATAGCAGAATTACTTAATACAACTATGCAGACCAAACACGGCAAGACACCCCAGAGACCCGTAACAAATAAAATTTTAATGAAAAGTCCCATCTCCTTGCTTGAGCTTTAAAGAGGAAAAACAGGGTTTTAGGTTTTCTGATGACAGCCAGAAGCTTTCTTTTCTACAACTTTTTTATAGCAAGCTATGGAGACCTCAATATTAAACTGACTCATTTAGGAAAAAATAACATTTTGCTGAGTTAAAATAAAATTAAATCTTGCTCTATGGCAGCTCAGGGAGAAGACTTCTCTTAAGAGCATGAAAAAAAGAATACTTCAAGGACTGCTAAGGATTCTGTACCAGGTCCAACCATAAGTTAAACCAATGTCAAGCCTCATCTCTAAAACCCATCACCAGCAGATCCATAAAGAGTAGCATAAGGAAAAAACACACAGCGGAAGTTTTCCAGAAGATTTCCCCAGCTTTTGGAAATGGCTCGAGCATCTCCCAAATCAGTTCTCTATATTCAGTGGTGATGGATGCATTAGTCCTCCCATCCCAAAAAACTTCACATCCTTTTCAAACCAACATAAACTTTTAGCATCTACAACTTCCTGCAGAACAACTACACACTACATGGAAAAAGTATCTTATTTTTCTTAAGCATAAAAAAGATTTTCTTTTTTAATGCCTTCTAGTTCTTGTATCAGGAGAGATTACGAATAATCATTCTGTATTCACCTTATCCATGCTGCTCATGATTTTCTAGACCTCCACAACATCACCTGCAATCAAACTCTCTTCCAAATCACAGTACTAATTTACTTAGTTGTTCATTGCATGGAAACTACTCCACATCTTTGTTGCCCTTCTCTGAATCTCTTCTAGGTCCTTTTTGAAATGAGGGGGTGGGGGGAAATGGGACAAATGGGGAAGGAGATTAAACCAATACTGCATACAGTATTCAGGATGTTAGATGAGCATGAAGTTATACAGAAACGAGATGGCATTTACCATCTTGTTCTCCACTCCTTTCTTTCCTGAAGTTCTGTTTGCCTGGAACAGTACTGAGCATTTTATCACTGAGTAGTCATTGCCAGGAAGATATTTATTAATATGCAAGAATTAGAATTTTATTCTTCAGCAGTAAGTCAATACTCACATTGCAAAATCAAGACTGGGTTTTTAGCATCTGCACCACTTAATATTAAGTGGCAGAGGATTTGATATTTGATTATTAACAGTAAAAACTTGGTACCACAACATTCTTGTGCAACTCTTCTCAGTGTCTGCTTTTGCCACCCCTGAGCAGCCTCAACATTGTCAAACTCTGCATTTCAGATTATCAGTTGTTGATGTCACTACTGGCAATAGTGACTGTTTATTTTTACCTCTGCTTCCAAAATTTGGGGTTTTGTTTCTCCTGAAAAGTAGTTCAATCTAACCATACCAGGATTCCTGGTACTTTGACAGAAATACAAGTATTACAAACCAGAGAACAACTCAAGAAGTTGTTTGCTTCCCTTCACTCTGGGTCTAACAAATTGTCCCAGTGTTATGCTCTGGCAACGACTTCTACCTAATGGTAATTATTATTTCAATTATTATCATCTTTCCTACCCTTCCAGTTTCCACAGACCCACTCAGAGCACCACTGCCATCACTATCACCATCTTTGTTACAAGTCAATAACAAAAGCCTGAACCTATATCGCATTTAATTTCCTGGAGCTTCTGGTTTGCTGGCAAAGCAAATTTGATAACAAGTCTAAGCTTTTTTAAACTTAAGTTTTCTTTCCTTACTGGCATGGTCAGAATTGAATCTGTATTTTGTACCTCAGTAATTCAGTGTCCTGATTCAATACAATCCGCTTAAAGTTATAAATCCAAGTTATTTCATTTTGAATGCTTTAGAACTTGCATGGAGAAATACATAAACTTTAGTTTTCTACTTTCCAAAACCTTGTTTTAATGAGGTTTGACTATGTCTACTCTTAAAACTTTTGATGTTTTGGGTTTTTCTTGTTGTGTTGCTGGTTTTTGGTTTGTTTTTGCTATTGAGGTTTTTTTTTTGTCACTGTCTTTCCTATAATTTACTGGAGTCTGCAGAGATTTGTTTGGTTTTGCAGTTTGTTCTCTGAAGTATCAGATAACCTGAAGACTGAGTTCTTTCACGTTTGTCAGCTTTATCTCTTTCTTCAACTTAAAAATATATTCTTCTACAATCTTTTCAAAGTGCCACAAGTCTGATTCAGTTTTTGCTCTTTTGTTAAGACGAAACCTCAAATTCTTTCCAAATACTTTCATTTATTCCAGAAATCTCTCTTCTTTCGCCATTTCTCCAGTCGTGCTGTATTTTCAATATGATCCCACTTGGTGCCAAGCCCATCAAAACACTTCCGGTTGCTCTTGCAGAACAGAGCTCTTATGCCCATGTGGGCAGAGCAGAAAGATTTTGTGGGGAATTTCATACGAACAGCAAGGCATTCAGCACTACCTAAAACGTGTGCTCAAGTCTGTAATGAAGAAATGGAAGGAGTCCATTAAGATATGCATTTAGGGTTCATTTCACTCATCTCTGAATATTTAAAAGTGTGATACCCAGCCTAAGCCAGTCACCCTACGACCTGTTTATAATAAACAGAGAAAGAAAAACACATCTCCAAAAATCTATCCAACTAGCAGACTTTGGGATGAGGTAAACCCTACTCTAGACTCTCTTAATAAAATAAGGGTACACCTAATGTCAGAGCAAGCTTTTTGGAAACAGTATAACCAATGTATCTGATGATTATGTTTGAGTTTTATTGTTATGTAGATTAACAACATAAATCATTACATATTTAATACTGCACGGTGAGAAAATACCAAGAATTCAGAAATCTTCAGTGGATTTTATTTTGGTCTCTTGCACAACTGTTGCCACAGGAGTTCTAGTACCTCTCTCCTTGTCACATACAAATTATTTTTGACAACACATATTTCACATACAAACTATTTATGACAATAAATATTTCACAAGTGACATTGGAAAGACGTCACTCAACAAGACTGAGCTGCTTCATCAGCAGATGCTTTACCATGAAAAGTCCTAATTTAGGATCTGACCTAACACAGACACCTGATCTGTGTCTTCTGGAGTCAGGAAACACAAATGAGCCCCAAGCAAAAAAGCTTGATTCCTTAGCTTTGGTTTTGCAAATGAACCTAAGATTTATTTCTAAAAGGGGAATGTGTTTGTCTGTTGCCTCACATTTTTTAAATAACTCAATTTTAATACACGTGGAATAACTTTCCACCAAAAAAAGCTGCTCAAGGATAGCACGGAGCTCCTCAGACACCCACTTACTTGAGTACTGAGAATATCACTAGAGCCACTGTAAGGGAAAATACAAAACCATTTATGGAAAGGCTAATAAATTGTCATAGATCTTCCATTAAGTTAATTCTCAGAGACAAAAGCTATGCTCCCCGTGGAAAGCTTTTTATGCCATGTTTGCTCATTATGTGCTACCTCTACCTTCCTATGAAACATCTGGTAGCAGTCTGACACAAACAGCGTCTTCAAATACACAGCCAGGCAAAAGGAAGTGCGGAGGGTGTCCTCACCCATTCCAAACTTCTCCTGTTTAAGAGCATAATTGTTTCAGCTGCAATTATGAAAAGATTCTGTGTGCATAAAGAGAACACCCATGACTCAATACATATTAAATGACTCCATCTGAACTTTAAAACAATTTATTATACTAGATAAACAAAGCATGGAAACTGCCAGATAGTAAGGTGTTGAGTTAGGGAATGCAAGTGCAACTGAAAAAACAAAGCCTGGAATGGGAGCAGCATCACAACTTCAGCTGAGCAGAATGCTCAAAAATAGACAACCATGAAAATAACACATGATGAAAGTGACTGTGTTTTCTGTCATCTATTGGCATTTTTAGCTAACAATTAAGAAACAAAGGACTATCCCACTTTCAAAGTACTGCTTCCATTGTCTTATAAGGGAATGCATAGATGGTGCACCCAAATTACCACAGGATAATGAAATTTGAAGCAAGTGTCTTTACGCAATTGCTTTGGTCTAATGCAGTCATTGTTGAAGAAAGTGCTGAGAACTTTGATGGTCACAAAATACAGGTGAAACAAAGACTGAAAAGCCCTGTTTAAACTAAAACCAATAGTTTAGGATAAGAACAAGCATTCAAATTCAACAGCTGACTATTATAATTGTTTTCAACTACTAAGAAATAATGATCAAACCATAAAACTTCCACTAAACAGTACATTTCTCAACAACCTATACTTTAAATAATGGAGATCCACGTTGCCTACAATAAAAAGTCCAAAGGCCTTATGTAGATACTAACTAAATGTTCCCTCAGTTCACACAGAAAACAGTTAATGTCATTTGTATAGACTTCCTATCAGTTATAATTAACATTAAAGAGTTTTTTTCCTTGTCACCTCTCTATTCAGGACTTATTTGTGCTTGTTTGTACTTACTATCTGTTAATCTCTCTTAACAAATTGCAACAATAACTGTTGCTATAACACATGGAAATTAAACATGTAGATAACTGAGTGAAGGGAGCTATTTTTGAAAAAAGCAGTATCAGAAACATGCAGCTCTTTATGTCTCTTGTTTTGCTTTGATAATTGAGCCATAGACTTGATTTGTTTTAAACAAAAAACTTTTCCATGGACATGCATGTTGCAATCAAATTCAATACATGCATTATATTCTCATTCAATTTGTTCAAGTGCATTATTGTTAACCCTTATTTGATCCATGCCTGTCATCTTCACTGACCAAACAAAACCAATCCTTCATTTCCCAGCAGCTACCACCGAGACTGTAAATTAATTTGCAATAGATCAAACAAAATCATAATAGGAAACCTTCAGTTCTGTTTTATTCGGTATCTGCAGCACTGTGGGAAATGAAATACAAGTTGATAGGGGAAAAAAAAAAGCAACTGACATTTCCAAACATTCTGTCTACAAACGCTTAGTTCATTTTAAAATATAAAAAATGTATGCAAAAAAACCCTTGAAGTAAATGCACAATATAAAAGAAAATCCCTGAAGAGCACTATGTCCACAAACTGGGGAGAAATTTGCAAGTCAAAAGTAATTTTCTTTCTTTGTAAATCTGTTCTTGAGAATTAGCCTCTCACATTCTAGTGAATCAACAAGCATTATAAACATTACCCCAAAAGACAGAGGCAAGTTGTTTCAGAACAGCCTTTCAAACCAAAACTATACATTTATTAAGTTATATCTTAATAGTTTTTACAGATCACGTTTCACAATACGGTTTGTCTGCTACAGTAGAGAACTGGATGTGCTTCTCTATGACATTTTAGTTCTGAATCTGTTCACACCTTCAGACAGTCTGGATGCTCACGAACTACAATGCTTTAAAAGTTCACACGGAATGAAAAAATGCAGCAGTAAACAAAAGAAAGCTGCAAGCACCAAAAATTATTCAGAAGTCACTATTAGTGACTTTGGAGTTGAATTTAAAATTTAATTAAAGCTTGCTTCTCTACAATCTTACTCTCTATTGAAGAAAATCTTGTGAATTTTTGAAAATGGAATCTTGGTGGATGATGTCTCATCTCCAGATGGCTGGGATACCTAACCTGAAGCACACTGAATCCAAAATCCATGGATTCCTTGTTGCAGAGTTGAAACAGTCACCTTAAATCATGAAACCCACCAAAAGGGAGGTGTTGGAGTGCGTCCAGAGAAGGGTGACGAGGCTGGTGAAGGGGCTGGGAGAGCAAGTCCTATGAGAAGCGGCTGAGGGAACTGGAGTTGTTTAGTTTGGAGAAGAGGAGGCTGAGGTGAGACCTCATCACTGTCTGCGGCGGCCTGAAAGGGGGCTGTGGCAGAGCGAGTGTTGATCTCTTCTCTCAAGTGACAGGTGATGGGACAAGGGGAAATGGCCATAAGTTGTGCCGGGGGAGGTTCAGAAGGGATATTAGGGTGGTCAGGCACTGGAACAGCTGCCCAGGGAGGTGACTGAGTCACCATCCCTGGAGGTGTTTAAAAAAAGGATAGACGAGTTTTTAAGGAACATGGTTTAGTGGATGATGGGTGCGGTTGGACTCGATGATCTCAAAGGTCTTTTCCAACCAGAAGATTCTATGATTCTGTGATTCTATGAAAACCTGGACATGCTTTCCTAGTCAACCTGCAAAAGCTTGCTGTTTATGTCACTGACAGCAAACCAGCTTTTGGAAGGTTGAATGTGACAGACAACACAAATGACACAGGTATCATTAGGATTTACTGATGAAGCCACTCTAACTTCAAACTGACCCCTCTTACAAAAGCATATTATTTTCCACTCATTGCAAGGCCAGTAACTTCAAACCCCATTTTCTTGCCAATGTTTACTACTATGGATAGCATTACCTAACAGGGCAAATGTAGTCGAAGTGGCTTTAAATCCATTGGAAGGATAAGGTTCCACCAATACTCCGTTACTGGGTCAAATATCAAATTCACTGATACTCTCATGCCATGTTAAACGACAGAACTCCTTTGGAACTTGTAGCTACTAATACAACCTGGAGACTGAGCTATCTGAACTCATAAAAGACTAGACCAACACTGGAAAGGAACACCTCATGATGTCTGAAAATATACCTCTTGGTCACCCATTCTGTTGAGGCAGAGGAAAGAAAATAAAAGAAATTTGGAGACAAATAAATTTGAAACCAAAAAGATATCCTGTCACGGAAGAACATCACATACGGAAAAATCAGCCTTCAGACTTCCTTCCTTCCTCATCCCCTAACAAAATGACTATCATTAGAAATTAAGCCTTTAAAAAAATCATGCAACTGTCAAATTCTCTGAGGAAACAGACTTTTTTTTTTTAAGCTCTGCAAAATATTACCAGAAGTTCGCACTGGAAATACAAGGTGGACCTGCTGCTTCACAGGTGGAGAATCTTATCTGTTCTGACATTTTTCTTATCAATACCGACCTCCTTGATAAGGAACGAGCAGGTACACTCTATTGGCAAGAATCAGGCAAAACTGCCCTAAAAGAGAGTGATGGAGTTATAAGCAATTAGTGATGCAGAATTCTGGTTTAGTAGCTTTTTCAGGATCCTGCAAGGCTTCATATTGCTCAAGCACACCAGATATCAAGCACTAAGGAAAAAAAAAATATTTGTGAGACCACAAGGATGTAATTTTATCTTTGAAGAAAATTCAGTGGACCTGCAAAGCCTCCACAACAGGTAGGTTCAGATGTATTTAGATCTCAAAGCAGTATATGGATAGATATTATTATTGATACTCTAGTCATTCCGACCTTCTTTTCCACTGTGTCAAAATTGTAACAAGAAAACACTGGAAAGGCTCTCTCTCCTTCTTTAATATGTCACTACAAAGACATCAAATGGTATTAGATTGGTGCAAAAGTAATTGCCCATTTTGTCATTGTAAACTGTGATGCTTAATTTGGATTAAACTTTTATTTAGCCATGTGCACGCAGGATACCATTTTAAAGTGCAAAATTCGCTCTACGTATTTATGCTAATGGTTTTGTTTTCACTATTTATTCTTTTTCGTATTACACTGTCAAATTAAAGATGGAAAAAAAGCACAAATTCAAGCGATTTTGTTGTATCGAGTTCAAAAGGGGATGTAAAACAGCAAAACTGCTAGCAATATTAACCAAGCATTTGGCCAAGGGATCGTCAAGAAACTCAACATTGGTTCCAAAAATTTTGTAATGGAAATGGGAGCCTTGAAGATGAGGAAAGTAGCAGATGTCCTTCTGCAACAGACGATAACCGATTGAGGGTCAGTACTGAAGTGGATCCACACAAAACATCTCAAGAGGTTGCAGAAGAACTAAAGGTTGACCATTCAACATTTGTTCAACATTTGCAACAAACTGGAAAATCAAAAAAGCTCGACAAATGGGGGCCACACAAGTTGAATGAAAATGAAAAAAATCACTGTTACGAAGACTTTTCTGTGCTTTTTTTGCGCAACAAAACTGATCCGTTTCTTGATCACATTGTGACTCGAAAAAGGAAAGAGGGTATTATATGACAACTGAGGGCATTCCACACAGTGAAGCATCAAGGTGAAGCACCAAAAGACTTGCCCAGAACCAAGCTGCATCAAAAGAAAGCTGTGGTCACTGTTTGGTGGTCAACAAGTGGAACCATCCACTATAACTTCTTGAATCCTGGTGAAATCACAGGAGAGAACTATTGCCAGGAAACTGTCAAAATTCACCAAGAACTGCAATGTTTATGCCCAAAACTGGTCAATGGAAAAAGACCGATTGTTCTCCATGACAATGCTTGAACGCATGTCTCTCAAATGACTCTGCAGAAGCTGCACAAACTAGGCTACGAAACTCTACCTCACCCAGTCTACTCACCAGACCTGTCTCCCAGCAATCACCACATCTTCAAGCATCACAACAACTTCCTGCAAGAGGTTTTCCACAACCAAGCAGTAGCTCAAAATGCCTTCCAAGCTGAGATATTCTGCTTTCAAGTTGATGGTTAAAACTAGCAACTATTCTTGTACTAGTCTAATACTCAGTCAGAAGCCCTAATGTCAGGTTCAAGAGATCTCGTGCTAGACAGAAGGTATATCTGAATTTCATCCTAGAATTTAAAAATGTAAAAGAATTTCAAAATGAAGAGTGTGTGCAAGTTCTCTTGAACTGCCAGGCATAATAGACTTTCAAGTAAAAAAATCTCTTAAAACTATGTTATCTAACATATTTATACTCAAAATCTAACAAATAAAACGAACGTGATCTTCGAGGATATCTTTTATTTAAGGCTTTATACTGCTGTTCTCACTGTAGCATTTAATCATCTCCCAATAATAAACTCCTTTGATATTTTCACAGACTTTTCAAATACATTATTTTACAAAAGGAGCTAGGTCAAGTGTCTATTATTAATGCTGGCTGACTAAAGCTTTTGTCTTTTTATTTTAAGTGGGACAGGGACCACATTAAACATACTGCCAAGCTTGTTCTAGCTGAAAGATACTGTAGCGTATTTTTAGAATGGTGAAGCATCTCAGGTTTTCAAAAATTCCTTTATAAATTTATCCTACAACTTAAATCCCTTATCCAGGGAATGCTTATTCCATGTCCTCTGGTATTTTGTTAGGTGTTGTGTACATTTAAATTCAAAGAAGCAAAGCAAACAGTTTTAGTAGCTATTACAGCACCAAAAACTGAAATTTGTCCCTGAAATCTATACGTCAGGCTAACTATAACTGTATTGAGAGATGTGAACATATATTCAGTGTGGTATATGACTATCTGGATCACAAGATAAGGAACTCTTATCAACTCACTCTTGGCCACTGACTTCATATCCTTTTTCCTTTTTCTATACGACAAATATTGTAGCTAGTTCCTCATACAGAAAAAATAGGTTACATTTCCCAGTATGAGTATTTTTAGAACTTGAACCTACCTGATCATCCAATTTAGGGAAAAAGTAAACAGGGACCATGGCATTTCACGCTCCATTTCATGCTGCCTCACTTCAATGAAAGCAGAAGATATGATTTCAATTTCTTTTTGAAGCACTTCCTCATTTTCGGAGCTTCTTGAGTTTTGGCCTATATAACTGATCTGAATTCAGCTCTGGGACGGAGTGGATAAAAAAACTCTTTATAGAAAAGGAAATTCCTTTCCTGGATGGTTCATTCTGCTCCTTTTGAATTCAGCATTATCCAGGCTAACTAATGAATAGATCTTTCAGGAAAAATACAGAACTGTCTCTCTTACATGAAAGAGTAGGTGTTGGTGTTGGGTCATAGGTTGGACTCAATGATCTCAAAGATCTTTTCCAACCTTGTGATACTGTGGAAGAATAGTAACAAGGAGATATGAATTGCTTTTGAAAGCAGTACAGATCCTGGAGATGGTTGGCTATATATACAGTATTATTATCACAGGAATCACAGTAAAGAATGTTATCAAATTGAAGCTTCTTAGCCAACAGCTTCCCAGTGGAAGGCCAATGATCACCACCCAATGAGACACTACTGCTGGTAAAAGAGAAAGATGTGCTCTCCAAAATAACACCTACCGAAACCTCCTGTTCTCAGAGACACTTGTATCTCTTGTCTCAGTTACCCACCAGAAAGCTGCCAGACCAAATTGAGTCAAAGGCAACTGGAGACAGTGGGAACAACACTTTCAAAGGACCAGATTGTGAAGGTCCAAAATAACTAAACAAACTATAATTGAGGGCAATGCAGCTACACTAGCTTGCTACCTTAAAGAAAGCATGAGAGAGGAAATAAATACTATCTGACTTTCTCAGAACACAGAGTATCCTTTTACCTTGGAAAAGCCAATGATACTAGAATGATAGAATCGCTGATGTGGTTTCCAGGTGGCCATTACAAAAAGCGGAGCTCATCTTTCACACCAAACTGCCTGGGCACAAAGCACCCAAAGAAAAGACTCAAATCTAGTTCCCTTTGGATATTTTGTAAAACTGAAACAAACTTCAGAGGATTTAGCCTACAACAAAATTCCGTCCCATAAGCATACTTTTTTAGGAGCTCCTTCAGCATTCACATACCTCAAAACCCTATCAGTAATGCATTGCTCTTGCAATGCGAAGTCAGTGACAAATATAATATGGCTATTTCTAGGCTACTGAAAATGAAAGTCCATAGATTTTAGATATTTTGTGATTTGGATACTCCAAAATAAAAGAACTTGAATTGCTTCCTAATCCAGAACTGGGGAAAAAAAAAATCAAAAGAAACAACCCAAGACTTAAAGAAAATGGAAAACATTGCTCTCAGCAGTATCTGTCATATCAGTTTGACCATGAAATGTCTTGAGGAGGAGAGCCCAGGGGGGAATCAAAGCAGGAGATAATGGAAGAAGCAAGAAATGCACGCTACTCCCCCCCCAAAAAAAGAAACCAAATGCTGAAGCTAACATAGGAAAGGTTTTAAACAAAATTATCCAACAAGACAAAAGCGAAAAATATTTTCTAGGACAATGTAAGAGTTTTACATGTGTGCTGTTTTTGGCAACATATGTTATTAAAAATTGATTTTTTTAAAAAAGTAAGAAATCTTTAAATGTACAGTCATATGTCATTTCATACAAGTTATTTGAAACTTATTGATCTCATTTGTGCAAAGAACAGGCTCTGCCATCAGCCTGCTGAAAGGATAATAGAGCACTCCAAACCCTTATGATAGGTTTGATGCAAACAGTAGCCCTCATTTAAACACATGTAATAGCATCACAAGTGGACAAATTCGAACCTTAACAGTTGTACATTATAAACTAAATTAGCAAGTATGTTCTGCTTTACTTCACATCAAAGCAAATACCTTGGTTGTCTTTTCTTCAGTAAAATAAGCTTCTAGGCAGTAAAATATGTGCCCCAAAATATTAAAAAGTAGAGCAAAAGTGTTCATAGGCAAACATACCCCTAACAATGAGAAACAGCAAATACCAGCAATTTTATTTTACTTAGGACAATCTGAAAACAGCTAAACTGGACTTCAAGCAAGCAACTGGGAGAAGGTGTACTTAAAATGACCACATACAGAAAACTACACTGAGAAAAGGATCAGTGAAAGATGTCTTCTGTATTTCTATATGGAGAGCTAAAACCTCTAGAAGGATATTCAAGTCCATTCTGCAAAATATTCTCCCTATTCATACAGCCTGAAGCAAGCCTAGGCTATAATAGGTCACAACTAAGTACAGTACCTTGCTTCAGAAAAAATTCTGCTTTGTCTGTCAGCTGTCAACAAAGCACAAAGAGCTCTTACAGCCCATCCTTGTATTGCTTGTTAAAGAATCCAGCAACATCTAAACAGTAAGAACTCAAGATTTCTTAAAATCTGTGCCTCTACTTCGGTTAAAATGCTAAAAACACCCTACTCCCAACCGCCTCCTTCCACAATTCTGCCCTCTTCTCTCTCTTCTCAAACATTTGTACAGTCCTCAAATTTTTTCCTCCATCACAGACTTGTCTTTGCAGGAAGTTCAATACAATGCTAGACACAATATAGAGTACACAGAGTCTTCACTCATGTATGTGGGAGTAACAGTAAGGTTTGTCAACTCAAGCACATATTTCAAGTTGTTAAAGTGACAAAAAGACTGCTTACATGAAACATCTATCTTTGTAATATGATTATTAACACCAAAAGACACTGAAGGAGTTAACACAGTTCTGAGACCTTTAACAGTTATAATGCATATACACACATACATATGAAAGTTTAGAGCAGCTCAACGGAGTGAAAGGTAATGGCAGAGAAAATGGTCTCAACTGTCTGGAAAAGTTTAAAGCATTACTAAGCAGTGTTTGTTCATTTAAGTTTAATTATTTTCTCCTTGAGAATGGCACTAATGAAACTGAATATCTTTCATGGTTTCGAAGAGCAGTCTGAATGGTCTGCAAACAGGACTGGGGGCAGACAAGAGAACTGGCTGAGCCGGGGGGTTGCTAGGTGATGCAGAATGTAAACCCACAAACTTGTTCAGGTTTACTTTGCTTTCATGCTGCTCTCACACAAGGCTCTCCAACGTTTTAAGAATTAATTTCCAGGTAGCTATTTAAAAACAAAAAGCAGAATAATTAAAAAAGAAAAACTCCTAATCCTCTTCATCTCTTCCCTTGCTGATCCCCACTCCCCCCCAACAGAAAAAAAACTAGAAAAGACAAATGGAAATTCACAGCATTAAAGTGCAAGAAAACCAACACAGCTTTTGAATACAACAACGAAGAGGACCATTCCCTCCTCATATTTGTATGGAACTGTTGAGGACTAGCGATTTTGAAGAACTTTTAATCTTTTCAGATTAATTTTTACTTTTGTAAATGTAACTAAAAATTATTTCTGGAGCAAGTACTTAAGCTGAAAATAAAGTCACATTTACTAATACTTCCACTGTATATTACAAAAGCAAACTTTTCGGTACAGCAACGTGTTTCTCCCCCCACCGTTTTCAGAGCTGTGGTTCTTTTTCTTTTTTCTTTTCTTTTCCTAAAGTATCTGATCAGAGATTGTCCGGTAAGAGCACTTTATTAGATCATCAGTCAGAGGGTTTTACAAGCACCAAGAGCTATGGGCTCAAATGCAGCACATCAGTTTTAATGGCCGAAGGTCTAATAGTAAACCTCAGATACTGCTGAGAACTTTCCATGCACTGAACTCTTGAAAAAGCACCATCTCTCAAGCTTAAATGCAGCTGCCTCTTTCAATGCCGCAAATGGGTAAATTTGACAAAAAAGCCACCATTAAGACTACATGAAAGGCTCAAGACAACATCCTTTCAATGCTTTGTACTTCAGTAATCAGATGTACTTACTCACCCCCTCCC
This sequence comes from Dromococcyx pavoninus, assembly GCA_033558185.1. Lineage (NCBI taxonomy): Eukaryota > Metazoa > Chordata > Aves > Cuculiformes > Neomorphidae > Dromococcyx > Dromococcyx pavoninus. The sequence goes on from JAUMJL010000164.1 coordinate 2,254,244, forward strand.
CCAAACCCGATCAAGAACTATTTCTGAATGGTAGGAAATAATTCCACTTTGTACATCTTTTAGTTAATCAAGACTTTCTATTCAGCAATTTGACCTTTTGTTCAAAACAGGATTATCAGTTTTTTCGCCAGTTACCAAGGGCGACTCGCATGGTGAACATAATTGCAATAATTTGCAAAACACCATGGCAACCCACATTACAACTAGGTAAATACTGGTCTTTTGTGCTACATTGTTATTTTCAGAGATGCTGAAGTCAAAGAACGAATGACAAATGAACACAAAATTTATATTTGCTTTGTCTCAAAAGAGAAGAAAATTGATAACAAGAATTGGGGGGAAACCGACTACAGCTGTAATTTCTAACTTGATTAATTAGGATGGTAACAGTCCTTAACAGTATATTCAACAAACAGCCCTGACTTAGTCTCTCCACCCACCTCTCTCTCCTTCTACACTACTACCACTAACCCCCACCCCAGACAAATTTTTTCAGCTAGGAGAACAAACAACTCCATTTGCTCTTTTCTTCAACTTAATGGAATCCTTAATTACAGAATATTGTTCTCCTGCTCTTCATTACACTGAAAACTGAAAGTGAGAGAGAGAGAAGGAGGAAGACGGTGCCAAGCAGACAGTCATCTTATCTGCTTTTGCTTTTTTTATCCCCAGCAGACCCAAAGATGAGATGGCATTTTTTTTTCTTAATATTAGCAGCTGTTGTATAGCAAGTAATTAAGAAAACTATTTAGTGCTCAAGTTCTCTCACTGGCAGCATTAGTAAGACATGAAAGCTTAAGTCAAGTCATGATTAAAATTCAAAACCAGAGAGGAAGCAATGGCTTAAAAAAATAATTTAAAATTATCAGAGCTGGGTGTTTCTAGCAGAATACCTACTGTATTAAAACATTTGCTTATGAATATTATTATATACTTAATAAACTAATAATTTTTAACTGAACTTATTTTCTTTATAATTGTAAGGAACTTATTGTTACAGCACAAGCTTCTATTGAGACTTCAAGAAACCACATTAAAACCAATTATTTCAGAAACGTGTTATAAATATAGAGAAATAATTTTGCTTAAGAAAAAAACTGCTGAAAGCAGTCTAAGACACGTTACTAATTAACTTCACAATAAATTTCCTATATATTACTGTGCTGAAACACTTACTGTGCCACAGTGAACTGGCTTACTCTTTGTGATACCATTAATAAAAAACATGTCTCTAAGCAGGCCAAATTCTGTGGCTCCCATAAAATGCAATGGCAGCCCTTAGCAATAGATGGTCACTGTATGTTTACATACAGAGTGTATGAAAAATACATTAAGCTGCAAGAAGCACGCCCTCATAAGCCAGTGTAACCCTCATTTTAGTTCCCTGTACATACAAATTGTGTGTCAATTTACAGGTAAAAAAGACCACTTCTATATTTTAATTCTCATTAAAAGAATGGATTGCCATTAGCATAAAACAGGCTTGCAAACTGAGCAAGACTGCTGCTGCATCCCTACGTACTGTGAACCCTGGGAAGTATGTAGTAAAATGAAAGAAATGAAAACAAAGTGCTAAAGGCAACTGAATCCGGCCCAGGGAGCTGAAATGCACTACTGCCTCTGCTGAGCACAGATTCTCTATGCTGTTGGACAAGCCACTTCCAGTTTAGCAGGACTCACAAGCAACAATCACCTGAGGAAACAGTCTGGTTTCATTGAAATGTGAAGGTATACAGTGCTGAAGTTGGAGTAGACCCAACAGTAACCTGAAAGCTGTGCTTCAGGCAGCTGGCACAGCACTTCTGAAAAATCAGGTCCTTTGCTTATCAAATGTCACCCAAACTTATGGGCACATTTGACATTAATTTCCCTATGCCTCATTTCTCTGCAAAATAAAAATAATAATTTGTCCTTTCACTTTACCCAGCTCTTTTAAAGATGTTAAGAACCACTTGATCCTACTGTGAACTGTGCCACAGAAAACTCCACAAGAAAAATAAATAACTCTAAGCAAAGTTTCAGAGAGTGCATAGGGTAAGGAAAAAGGCATCCACAAGCAATGGAGGGAAACGAGCTGCTTATCTGATGACGCTGCCCAATACATAGGCTGCAATGCACTGAGAAAAAGAGAGACTGGGATAACATCATATGTAAATCACCTGGATTAAAATGAAGCAGTATTCATTGTAGGATTTTTTCAGCTTCCAAACGGTTCAACTCTGCCGTCATTAGGATCCCTCTTGAATTTAAAATTTTTTTTTTAAAATCCATCTTTCTGCCCATTCTTCTTTAAAATATGGTTAAAAGGAATCCACTGATTTTTCTGTTGAAATCAACAGAGCAATGCATAATGACAGTGAATTTCCACTTTCTCTGCAAACTACACATTTCACCCAGTATTTGTCAATAGCAGAAGCAGGAAAAGACATAGTAATCTTATCATACTTTTTTAAAAAATAAATATTAAACTAATCACACTCGAATATAATTGCCTGCTTTTCTGGACCAAATTTTCACAGGTGATCTTCATCCATACCTGCCTCCTTCTGTTATTTCAAGCCTGCCTGCCCAGCCAGGTGCTTATCCAGCAGATACCCTGTTTGAATATTCTGATTCAAACAATTCCACTCAACTCAGCTTCTTTCCTTTTATTTTCCTCTACATCCACCCAGGTCCATCTCCAGTCTCACATGTCAGTTCTAGTCTCTTTACTCATCTATACTCAATTCTTGCAGCCATATTTCGTTTGGTTTTGGGTTTTTTTTAGATCACGCCCAGCTCCCATTCCATACTAAAAAAAATTGCTTAATGTTTTGTAAAATCATCAAATATAAAATGGATTTCCATAGGATGACAAAAGACAATCAGTAGAAAAGAGGAAAGAAAAATTAAATACATACTCTTCCTCCTAGCCAAATGTTAAAGACCACAAAGCCACAGCACCTGCATTTCTGGATGGCAAGGTCACCTCAACAACTTTAACACAGTTTTACTGAAATATCATGCAATAAACAACTGTTTATAATTATAATTCAAGCACTTTCATGCCCGTGGGCTTCAATTAAACTGATTTACATTACACCAGATTTTAACCTTCCCTGCTCATTCCTCCTCAGGTGACCACTACTGTGCGTAACTGTAGCTGCTTGGTGGACCTCACTAGGTAGGTTCACACATCAAGATATATACACTTAAACTGTAACTTCTGGTTTTAGAACACTTTGATTTGGAATACTTAAAATATATCTGTAGCATATTTTATTCTGAAATAAAAACATATACTGCGCTACTTGACTTCACCTTAAATGACTCAATTTTCTTCCTGTCAATGTTATTTAATTAAACTGAGCACCAAGCAAGATACTTGGAACTCTCAAAAAAAGTTTGGTAAATGTTCTGAGATGGTCAGGCTTCTTGCTACCCATCCATTTCAACACCTGTCCTCAACTCTTTCCTACAGTCCTCTTACATCTCAAACTTCCCCTTACACCTGCTTATTCTTTTTTAAAAGAGAACTCTTGTTCTGCCTCTTCTCTGGCCTTGCCTTGATTTACCTTTCCCACTACAGTCAGACTGCATAGTCTTCATTTCTTTAGGAGAGACTGATTTCTTCAGCAGCGTTTGGTAAGCAATGCCATCTCTGTGTTAATAGCAAACAGCTTTTGAGGGAAAACCTCCGTACAGGGCACACTGTCTAGATGCAGACCAGATATCATGACAAGAGAGGTCACAAGGAGATGGAGTTTTGAGAGGGCGAGTTTACAGCATTTCCTATTAAGTTCTTTCAGGGTCTATAAACTGGGCATATCTGCCACTTGCCATGAAGAACAGAAAACACTCAAAAAATCTAGGCTGATCTGCTTAATTTCAAGCACTCAAGCAAGGCCAGAAAGGAACAACAGCATCTCAGAAGAGTTGTTATGGGCTAGTTTACAACAGAAACAAAAAGTTTTCCTTAATTTTGAAAAAATGCTAATCTATTTTAGATTAAAATTTCAGCTACAACTCTACTTTAGACAGATACAGACATAAAAAATGGCAAGCCAGACACCTGAAACGCGGCAATGTGTTAAAACATTAACACCCAAATCTTAAAAACTTACACCAATCTAATACATTGCAAATTTTATTAAAAACTACTTTGATGCTAGTAAGAAAAAAATTAGCAGGACAAGAGTTCAACAAGAACAATAACAGAAAGTGGGGCTTTCAGTTTTGTTGGGGTTTTTTTAAGAAGTAATAACAGCAGCAAAGAAAATACTAAGAGCAAATCAGTGCAATCAATTGTCTGTCATTCTTGCCAAGCCTCAAACTGAAAGGTCCCAGATACAGAGCCAATCCTCTCCCACCCAGGATATAAACAGAACAACTTATATCAACTCATATGGATAGAAACAAATTATGTAAAACGTAGATTATTAAAAATCTTTCTAAATGGATCGGGGCAAAGCCAGTCAGTGCTACCTCTTTATCACAGAAGTGGACATGACTATCTGAAACTGGCTGCAGGACTACTCAAGGATGAACAAGGTCATGTCAAGAGCAGAAGAAAGTAACTGCTTGAAACTGATCTGCCGGCACCCACAGCAGTCTTGCTTTGATAGCCTGCAGAACGTCCCTGACCACCTTGACCTAACATCAAGGTTGGACATGCTTTGAATGGAATGGATGGGCCAGAAAACACCCAGGAGTTTCTTCAACCTAAGGTATTCTAGACACCAACTAAAGTAACTAGATGGGCTTTATAGAATTGATGTTCCTGTGTAAGCATTAAAAAAAAAAAAGCCAATTCAACAGAAATAGAGGCCTGTCATAAACTCACTGAACTAAAAAATCCGAGAATGGGGTAGAGACTGTTTTCTGTTGCTTACATGCTACTGAGACACAGCGAGCGAAATGAACAGGACATTTTGGGGCAAAATATAACATAACGCAACACTAAAAATTTTTATTTTGTAAATTACATTCAGGAAGAATAACTGGCATAAAACCAGCAGGTAAGGTATGATCTTTCAAATACAGTATCCTTTCCACTTTAAAAAGTTGCCTGCTATCGAGACTTGCAAGACCTCTAAAGCCAGCAGCTCAATACTGAAATTAGGACGGCCTGAGAGAGCTTTCCAGCTGCAGCCTCTTGAGAGCAGAACAGGTTACTTGTTACTTCCCGAATGCTAGAAAAATTCTGCTGCTTTGAGTTTGTAGTAGACATCCATGTTACCCTAAGGCTCTACCACCACTAGAGAGAATACTTAATAAAAAAAAGTCTGAAATAAATTCTGAATTTCATTATGACAGGTAAAGAAAAACTAAATAAGTGGAGAAGAAGACCAGGACTACTTAGCAACCTGATTATACTTTATGTGGCCAAAAGAACAGTTCCGATCAACTTGAAAGTCTTTTTTCTTAAGGTAAGGAAAATTACAAGCAAATTTTAACGTGGTAGAATGCACAAAACAGATGTATAAGAAATGGAGACTGAAAGAAGACAGCTGCTGACATAAATGCAAAGTTTGCTGAAGAACACTAATAAGATTAACTAAGAATACAGAACCAAGTCAATAACATGATGAAAACAATAAAATTGTTTACAGCACAAGAAACGAATAGTGTAACTTTTTCCTGTAATTTGGAAAAGCACAGTAACAGTCTAGTAGCAAATAAAGAACTATCTTGTGGTTACTTAGCAATAAAATACTTAATAGGTCTTAAAAATTCAGCATATTCATGCTTGAACTTAATAGTCCTAATAGAGCTAAGAAGATCTGTGACTTGCTGGATTTCCCAATACTTGAAGTTACCTGAAAAGACCAAGACTCACATATCTACCAAAATGCCCATTTTCTTTGAAATAGTTAAAGAAGCAAACCAGAACAATCCATGTAACTATTTGTATGCATCAGCCTAACATTAACCTGAGGAAAAACAGCAGTGATACAAAGACTTGAAGCGATCAAGACTTTAAGAACAAGAATGCAATTAACATCAGTCAATATGTTTTTATACAGAACAGTCTCAACCAAACCTGACAGTTTATTTTTTCACAAGATTACAAGTTTGATTGAGAAAGGCAGATGTACAATAATTAATCTCTTGAAGAGTGTTTGATTTATTTCCAAAGGACATTGCAATGCAATTAGCATTGCACAGTGTTAATAAAGTACATGTGAAATGGATTAAGAGGTGCAAAGTTGAAGCGTCTCAAAAAAATCAATTGTCCATGAGACACAAAGTGATGACAGTCAAGTAAGCATTTGTCAATATGGGACAAAGAGGGATTCTGGTGATGTATCACAAAGACGAGGTTCCACTCAGACTCTTCAACATTTTCATCAGTGATTAGTAGGAGGGAGAAATCAATTCAGATAAAATTTACAGATGACAAAGGCAGAACAGCAAATAATGATAAGCATGAGGAAATTGGTTTGGTAAACTGTGCTCATTCAAAACAAAATACACTTTAGTAGAGCAAAACAAAAACGGCACACTGGGAACAAAGACTACAGTTCACACCTACAGAACGAGGATCCTGTATGCCAGAAATTATCAGCTGAAAAGGAGTCATTGTAGAGAAGTTATTCAACATAGGTTTTAAAGGCAGATGTAGCAAGACGTGAAGATTCAATACTGTAGAACTGTGTATGAGTATTGAGGTGAATTTCTTCAATGGTATCAGCAAGAATCATACTGGAACACACACAGTCCTGGTGATAAGGGTTAAAAAAATGAAAAATAGTAGGCTAAAGAGCCATAAACAATTCTTGAAGGCCTTGAAAAAAAACCCACATAACAGCAACAGACCTTGAAGAGTAGTCTCTTACCATCAAAAAAGATGACTGAGAATTGACTTGATCAGAACGTTCAAGTATATTCATTGGAGAAAAACATAGGGGACACAGGGTACTTAAATTCAGAGAACAAAGGAGTAATATGAGGCAATAGCTGGAAGAACTTGGTAGACTGAAAACTGGCTCAACGTCTGGGCCTGGAGGGTGGTGATCAGTGGAAAGAGTCTAACTGGAGGCCAGTAATCACAAGCATAGCCCAGGGGTTCAGTCCTGTTCAACATCTTCATTAATAATGGTTTGGGTTGGAACGGACCTTAAAGATCATCTAAGGTCTGATAATAATCTGGATGATAGGGGAGAGTGTACGCTCAGAAAGTTTGGCGGTGACACAAAACTGATGGATACAAAATTAAACATGAGTGAGCAACATGCCATCATGGTGAAGAAGGCCAATGGCATTCTGGGCTGCACAAGGCAGAATGTTACCAGCAGGTCAACGGATCCGACCCTTTGCCTCTCCTCAGTAACAAGATGGGAAGTGATAGGATCCATCTGCCAAAGCAGAGGAATAGCACCTTTTCCATCAGGTTTGCTAACGTACCGTGGAAGACTTGAATTTAGTTATTTTGGGGATGGTGACCAAAGCCTGGAGAGAAGTCACAGTACAAGGAGCAGCAAGAAAATGCCCAAAGGACACCACAACAGGGAAGCTCCTACATTCCCCTTGAAGGCAGCACAACTGACAGGCCCTGTCAAATGCCTCTACACAAAGACATGCAGCACAGGAAACAAGCAGGAGGAATTAGAAGTCCATCCACAGTCCTAGAAATCTATCACTTCACAAAATCACCTGGTCGGAAAAGACCTCTGAGACCATCAAGTCCAACCGTACCTGTCCACTTACTAAACCATATTCCTCAGAAACTCACCTACCCACCTTTTAAACACCTCCAGGGATGGCAACTCAACCATCTCCTTGGGCAGCTGTTCCAGTGCCTGAACACCCTTTCAGTGAAGGAATTGTCCTGATGTCTAATCTGAACCTCCCCTGGGGCAACCTGCAGCTATTTCCTCATCCTTTTACCTGTCACTTGTGAGAAGAGATCAGCACCCCCCTTGCCACAGCCTCCTTTCAGGCAACTGTAGACAGTGATGAGGTCTCCCCTCAGCCTCCTCTTCTCTAGGCTAAACAACCCCAGTTCCCTCAGCCACTACTTGTAGGACTTGTTCTCCAGCCCCTCACCAGCCTCATCACCCTTCTCTGGACACGCACCACCACCTCAATGTCTTTCTTGTATGTGGGGCCCAGAACTGAACATAGTAGTCGAGGTGTGGCCTCACCAGTGCCGAGTACAGAGGCACAGTCACTTCCCTGGTCCTGCTGGCCATGCTGTTTCTGATACATGTTGACTGTGCAGACGTGGCACATGGGACAGTGTATGATGGAGTGCTGTGATCAACAGCTGTAAGATTTTTGGGAAGGCCAGACCAAGAATATGAGGAAAAACATGGTTAGACAAGGCCCTGAGCAACTCTGAAGCTGGATTGAACCTCAATGATAGCCCTCTTAGAAGTGAAGAGCTGGACCAGGCAACCTTCTGAGGATCCTTTCACTCTAGATCCGTCTATGATCCTATAATAATCTGTTTGGAAATCACTTTAGACGTGAAGAGGATGCAAGCCATGAAAATTTATTGTGATACCAACTAAGCTAGATGTTAAAATGAAAGAATAGGTGGCCATATTTGTTACTTGAGGCTAATATCAGCAAAAATTTCAATATAATTCCTAATGTTTATCCAATTCTCCAAAGCCTTCAGAATTTACTATAATTAATGTTAAAGTAGTCAGAGCTACTTCATGTTTGTTGCCTATAGTAAGTGACTCTCAGGAGGGCCCTGTGGGATAGATAATGGAAGTTAAATCTTTCCCTTGAAAATTAATTTTAATGATTGCTAGTTGATTGTGGCTTTTGCCAGTGTGTAAGTTCAGTGCTGATGAATGCCCAGTGACCATCAGCAGGACATGCTGGCCTGAGAAAAACTGTATCTGGTCCTAAGAATATCTGGTCCATCTTTTTGAGATATTAACTCACAACGATGGACGTCACAGATAGGGACTAACAGGATTTAATGCATGACACATTAAATGATGGCAGAATTACTGACAAGAGAAACAAAGTTGATTGATATAACCAAAATAGTATACAAGTTTCAGATATTTGGGGCTGGGAGAAACAAAACCAAAACACTGAAGCTTCATATGACAGCTGAAGACCTTCTCGGGAAACATGTTAATCTATTAGGAGAAAGTTTCACCCAGTCCAACAGAGGTGTGTGCCATCAGCGGATATGGTTGGCAAGGTGAAAGACAAAAAAAAAGCAACCAAAAAACCCCAACTGCAAATCATCCCTCTTTTGCCTCTCCTATCCCACCCCATGTAATCAGCAGGAAGCCCTTTGCACTGGTTGGCATGATTTTGTTTACAAATATAAAGCAGAGGAACATGGAGAAGGTTTTGGCAGAACCTCTCTTCTCATTCTGCACAAGAAATATATAAGATTAATGTCTACCTTACGCCAACACAGTTGCTTAAGTAATACAGGGAAAGACTGCCATACCATTCATACGTGCTGATGTATGACTCAATGAAAACACCTTCAACAATCCCTTACCACGCATTATTTTTAACCAGAACAATTTACTTTGATTTCTCTGATTAGTTACCTCTGATCTTTATGAATTAATCCTACTCTTCTCAAACATCTATATTGGACTAGACACGCCTGTTCTAAGCCAGGATCTTCTATAACATGCGACAATACTTTCACTCATGTTACAGTGTTTTGAAGGTGTTCTTTCTTTTAAATTAGTTTTAGCACAACTTGGGCATTACTAACTCATCAAAACTTGAGAAGACAGCAATAGAGACAAATGAGAGAGGTCAGAGGATGTGAAAGGTGAGTAAGAAATTTAAAAGCAAACACTGGGACAATTCAGATTATTTAGTCTATATTTTCAGGAAAAGAAAGAATTCCAATTGTTTCCCACATTCCATCAGATACATAAGCGGTGTGTATATGTATACACACACGTGACACACCTCCACATACACAAACAAATATATAAATTAAAATTTCCTTTTTTATTTTTTTTTTAACTGAAATTCAAGTCAGAGCACACGACCATATAAAAAAAAAAAGTGTCTGAAAATTTAGGCTGACAGACCAAATAGTTTTGCTACCTTTTTTTTTCCCTCTGTTTTCAAGTTTTGTTTTTTTAATGCAATAATGATCATACACATAGATAATGTCCTGGTACGTGGCACTCAAGAAGTCTGTGGCTCCTCAAAAAATCAGAGACTGAAGTTTTCTGGTGTAACATGTGGAGAATACTTTATGTAGGGTTTAGAAACATTTAAAGAAATATACTAACCTAATAAGCTCCCTCTGTTACTATGGTAATAAGCATTTTGTAAAAACATATAAACATACAAAAGATGTTTTTACTTCATATTGATATTAATCTATTTTATGTTATAAAAAAAAATGAAACAGCAGAAACTGAAGAATTAAGCTGAGATTCTAGTACTGCCCATGACTTCTTATAAGAGACTTTTTGGAGGCTAACAACAAATAATTTTCCATTTTGCTGTGAAGTTACTGACTTTTAAGGCAGAAACTTCACATATGCCATGCCTGAAAAACATCATTCCAGGCAGACACCACATTGAAATATTATGGAAATACTAAAACTAGAAGATAAAACATCTATGTTATTATAAAGATCTTGATCTAACTGGCAAACAAAACAATTAAAAAGTTTCCTGAAAGTAGGACTTGTGATGACAACCACCATAAGTATAGTTACTAATTAAACAAAGAAAAACACATTTTGAGAGGAAAGGACACCAGAAAACAGAAAACATGGCTATTTAAACCTTCAGCCCGCTCTTGTGAAAGGATCTGCTGGCCTCTGTATTCAACAGCAAGTTCACCCCTGCGCTTGTGGATTCCATTTGTGGAGTAGTCCTTAATTTGCTACCAAGAAAAGTTTACCCAGTGTTTTAATCTCCTGCCTGTGAATTCAGAGCTTTTTTTTTACTTTTTAAAGAAGCTAAAAATCACTATGCATTTATTCTACAACTCTATCAACTAAGAGCAGCATAAAAACATTAAAAGCAGAGCCCCAATTATGTATATGAACTTTGAATGCCTCTTCACAAAAGAAAGATGGCACACTTAGGAGTTTTACCAGACCTGTAGTCTTACACTGAACTATTAAATTTGATTTTCCTGTTTACTATACTCTTTTAAGAGATTAAAATTGTGTTGCATGCTTTCTTAATTAAATAATTTCGTCTCTCACCTCTATTTGTAAGAAAAAAATATTCAAGAAAAATTGCAAGATGACAAAATCTTAATATGCAGTTTGGTAAAGTTCTAGTCAGTCTTTGAACAACAAGTTTATCTATCCAGTAAAGCTTGTGTTAATGCGATGTAAGAGTTTGGCAAATTCAACTCTAATGGAGCATAAAAGTGCTTTTGCTTGAAAGTGAGATCATTTTTAAAAATTCAAAGCATGATCACTTTTTTCTTTTTTTGAAGGAACAATCTGATACAAGCAGCAAAGCTTAAATAAACTAGAAACATTTCAAATGATCCATAAAGGATTAATAAGCACTGCAGGAAGTCCTATAGGCTCAGCGTATACATTTTCCATCTTCTTCTCCTGCGACAGGCATGACATGAAATTCTAAACAGAACTCAAGTTTCAAAGTCACTGAATGTTAAGGTCTGCAGCTTTGATAGTAGGGTAGAGTGGGGTCACCATCTTGGAATATTTAATTTAAATAGATAACAAAATATTGATTTTATTAGCATAATAAAGCCCCCAAATTATGGCCCTTCACAAAATTTTTTTTTGCTATTCACAAATAAGATGAATGGACAAAAGCAAGGCAAAAGGGGTAGTAGTATGCTACAGGCCACTAATATAACAAGAACAAAATGACAGCTATTATTTTGGCAGAGATAATCTATGCTGAAACACAAAACACATGCACACAATTTCTTTCAATACAATTTTCTTGTCTTCCCACTGACTTCTATGATTACCACAGAAAGCAGGGTTCTAAACACATTTCTCAATTGAATCTTCAATCAATAACAGTAAAAATTTGAGAAGGGAGATATGGGAAAATGTATTATAGCATTAGTAAGTGTTTTCAAAACAGACTGAACTTATCAATATGCATAAAAGCTGAAGGGGCATAAAATAATAATAATGAAAAAATCAGTAACAATGCACCATATACCTTCACTTTACTGAAATCAGTAAAAAAATAAAATAAAATAAAATCCACTCAAACTCCAAAATCCATCCTGTAGCAGAAATTGCCCTAAGCCCATCCAAGCAAGCAATTTACGTAGTCATACTTTCTTTTGCTTGTAATACCACAGTTGCAAAATAAAGAAAAATAATTCTGAATTACCAAATGGTCTTCAGGATATGTGAGCATTCACAGGTACTTTTTAAACAGTGAAAAGAGCTATCATTTAAAGAATTTACAGAAAGTAACAAAAATAAGCTAAATAGACGCTATGTACCAGTATCAGTTCCACATTATAATAGAGAAATATTAGAAAAGTAAGAATCAGATGCCTGCAAAAACCCCAAACAACAAGACTTCTGGGATCTCCGATGGAGGTCAGCTTGACCCAAACAAACTCAATTTGCTAAGAAGAATCCAGACTTGCTGTAACACCGACATAGGAGAAAAGACAAATAATTCATATCAAAATTGAGAGCTCCCTGTGTAGGAAGATGGAAAAGTTTAGCCTCTGCTAAGCTTATAATGCTGTTTACCACCCAGGCTTTCTGTTCAGAGCCAAAGCAATCAACAGTAGAAACTGTTTAGGTGACAGTTACATAGAAATTGGAAGAAGTTCTTACAAGAATGGAAACCGGGGAAGATTCAGAAACGCAACAGACAAATACAAAGTTATAAAAGAGCATAAATATAAAACCCAGCACAGATAATACTGGCCATATTGGGGAGGGAGGGAAGGGAGATGTGAGAATGATAGATGTTAGCTCACAGTGAGAGACTGACATTGAAAGGCAAAAATTATGCTAAAATAATACACTTAATCAAAAGCAAAAGAGAACGAGAAGAAAGAAACAGAAAAAAAAAATGAACAAAGGACTAGAAGTAATCATTTCCCTACAAAGGCAGCAGAGAGTCCTTGCTTGAAACGCCATCTGCAATCCTGGGCACATCACTAAAACCAGATAAAAGAAACCAATGCAATGAACAGCAACAAAACCTGGTCTGCAAATACAAAAAAAAAAGTATGAAACAATAATATTTTCAGTGGTTATAAACACACCAGATACAGTGAAATAATGCATTTTCTACAAACATTTGAAAATAAAGGAAAGCAGCCTGAAAGGGACCACAAGCATGATACAAAAGTAAGTACATTCATCCCAAAAAAAGGTAAATTCTAATGAGTTGAAAGACAGATTCTTATTACAAATTCTCAGGACTAACAGAAGTTGTTTTGTATTTAATACAGTAACTGTTATAAATCTGTTCATCTGCAGTGCCCAAACCAATCTACATTAAGCGATTCAGTGCTTGACTATTGAGAAACATAGAAGATAAAAAGGATTTTGGTAAATACCTATAGTCTTTGTGTACCCATCAAAACCACAGTTCACATCAGTGCCTGCTGATATTTAGTTTTGTCATCACTATCATGGCAAAAGAGGAATAAAAGGAGCGCAAAAAGACAGCCAATGAAAAAAGTTGACAAGAGAAAAACTAGAAACGTGGACAATGAAGTATACAGATGATAAACTTGTTTTGTTCACCTTTCTTTGCAAGTCAAAATAGAATTTCAGTGTAGCTGAAAAGATGACAAAACCACAGCAGTAAAAAACAGCAATATTTTAAACACTAAGAAATAGCCTTTAGAAATCCCTGCCACAAAGTGCCATATAGAAACTGTAGCTGCAGCAGACTTGTGCAGACACAGAGGTGAAAATATTTCAAGCGTTACCAGAAAAGTCAGCCACTAACTAGGAACCTGCACCTCCTACAAAAAGTTTTATTGAAAAAATTTGTCTTTGAGGGAGTTCCTTGAATCATTAAGCAGGCAGGTAATGTCAGAGACCAATAATACACTGGGTAGGTCCCTTTATTAAATGGAGCCCCTTTGTTCATATGTTAATACTTTATCAGTCTATGGTCTGGGGCTCCAATGACCTAATAAGCATAAAAGACCTAACATTTTCCTCAGTATTTAAACAAAACTTGAGTATTTGATTCTTCATGAGGTTTAAACTTGTTTACCCTTCAAAATATGTTATTTTAGGATTGTAGCAGCACTACAGAAAGCAAGTGGTACTGCTGAAAGTTAAGTTACGGCTGCTACACGGTTTGCAACAGGAGAGGACTGTACTTGCAAAACCAGAGAAAAACTTCAGAGGAAACTATAAAATCCACTACAGATACATTATTCTACCTGCAAACCTCCCTCACCATTGCTGTCCAAATTGTTTGTTCATACACTTCTAAAACCAAATAAAATAATATAAAACTAGCCAAGGAAGTAAATTTCTATTTGCTAATTTAATTTAACTTCACTTAACAATGGAACCTCATATTTCAGTCTTGTTTCACTCCTTTCCTGGAAACCCCTGTGTCTTACAGCCACAAGACAAACATTTACCGTGGACCAAAAGAGAAAAGAGACAGGTAAGTTTAAAAGGAGTCAAAATAGGGTAGACTGAGCACTTCTAAAAAAACCTAAAACCAGTTTCTAGGGATGATAACTATGAAACAGAAAAAATGGCTGCTCTTTATCACATAGGACAATATATTGTTGGAGCTTCTATGCTCCTAGTATGAGCTCATGAAAAAAAAATTACCTGTTAAGGAATTTATTCAGTCATTCAATGAATGAATGTTAACGAATTTATTCATTTTTTACTGTGAAACCTCCATACATAACTGTAATATTAGTCAGAACAGTCTCCTTTCCACTAGTCAGAAATAATTAGTACGCAACCACGGAGGTGACGTAAAAAGAAAGATGGAAGAAAACAATGTATTTTGTTTTTTCTAATAGCTGATCAATGTGGATGTTTCATATAACTGAAAAGGCAAAAGTGTTAGGTGTTCAGAACAGAAATGTATTTTCCCAAAGGCATTATTAACAATTAATAATCATTATACAGTGCCTTGTTTACCTGACCTTGTGTAAATTTAGCAGCCTTGTAATTAGACCCATATTTTGCATATTTGTATATTTCCATGCATAGGATTTGACTCATTCATTCATCCATTAAAATTTGCTTGACAGACATAGATAGATAATCAGGGTACAATTTGTATTTACTAGATTACAGAAAATTGCCCAACCTGTTAAGTTCAAGCAAAGCACATTCTTGTCTTTCTCTTGCAAAAGACACAGAAGCAATTGAATATCTGAGGATGGCCCTAAAGGCTCTCTGAAGAAGTAGGAGAGTTTTTATAATCTGACAGCTTTAACGCAACTTTGCTCTAAAAAATGGCTAATTAAAAAAGAAAACAAATAAAAATAGATAAAAATAGATAAAAATGACCGGTGTCTACACTTTCCTTTAGGCAACACAACAAAGTCATTTTTCAATCAGAAACATCTCCTAACAGCTCACTATTAAGCACAACTCCACTGAAGTACACATTTTGTATTCTGGAAACCAGGGAGGACTTTTCTCACATTTATCTACTTTCCAGTAACTTCCCAACTTTCTGAGCAGTTGAAAGAACTATCTTACTACTTTCCTGATAAGAAAAAAGTCTTAAAATTCAAACTTTTTAAGCATTAGACATAATAATGGAATACTATTATCAGATATCCTTAAATGCTTGAGGATAAGGTTGATTATTAGGCAGCTCAGTATATATAATTTCGTCCTCAGAAAAAAGGCTATACGAAGACAGTGGCTATTGTCAGCACACCTCTAGAAACAGAAAGGTATGGAAGACCTCCAGTGAGCAACAGTGCAGGTCAGGAAGGGGATTAAAGGAACTTGTTTACCTCTGCGAAAGAAGACAGGAGAGGAAAAAAAAATAGGAGAAAAGGTTACTAGTACAGTCAAGATGTGCCGGTTATCTCAAAGATGAAACAAACTTGTCCAACTAGATAAGTATTTTACAGGTTTCTTCTGAAGACACTGATGGACTTTTGCCCAAAAAGCCATCAGATATACTCACTAGATGTGTAATGCTTTTACATTTTTAACAACTTCTATAGTCCAAAGGGAGTCTTTGTGCAGCTTCCTTCCTAACCCATGCACCCATGTCAGAAAAAGACACTTTCCTCCTATGAACCCATAGCTCACAGTGTATTTTTGTTCTTCTAGTATCAAGTCAAATCTTCACAATAATAAACCAGCTGCAAGACAGTGGAATGGAATCTTTGTTTAAAACCCTTAAGTCAGATTACTGTTTTGGCATCTCTTATGATCACCTGGAACAAAGTAACTGAAGCATCTGACTACTTACAAACACAAAAGCAACGGTTTAGGTAAAACACTAAAAGGTAGTCCAATAGCTTCCTGCTCTTGCAGCAGTCCTCCTCATCTGGACACGAATTACCTACAGACTCAGTTACCTGTGACTAAATAAACTGCAAAATACTGATTCAGTCACCTATCTTAAGGATTTACATCTTTTCCTGCCATAAGATTTGAGGGAGAAGGGAAGAAAAGAACACCAAAACCCACCCGTTTTCCTAAACTAAGAAATCTTAATTTGAATTTTAATAATCTTAATTCAAGTTTTAACTGCTCTCCTGACACAAATGAAAGTATTAATTGTTCAACTAAAGCCACAAGATGAGACCATAAAGGCACCTTTTAGATTTCCCAGACTCATTCTGTGGAAGATTTGACACTTGTTAGACCACATCTCTTTCTTGGAGGTGAACAGATTAGTCCCAAACCAACACTGTTGTCTCATCCCCCAAAAAATTCCCTGGTGTTGGAACAATTCTGTTCTTCTTCAGAGTCTCTCTTGCCCAGTACAGGTTTGTGTTCAGTGCTCTTTTCACAAGACCAACTCTATTGGAAGCTGAAAAAGCTTAGTACCAGGGGAAAACGTATCTCTACTGTACTGTGACTTCAGACTTTGTATTTTGGTGCCCCAGAAAGCTTCTCTGCTCCACCAGTACTGAATGCCAACCTCTTTCCAGGCCAAATGAGGAAACACACAAGGGCAGTTTTGCTTCCATTCTAGAAATCAGGGTGGAAGCCAATGGGGTAGACTTTGTTTTCTCTAGGGAAGAAGGATATCATATTAAATACTCATTATTAGAAAGTATGGATTATTCCAGGTGGTATCCATTTTCACTCAGACTGGTGAAGATCATTGAATATTAATATCAGCAACTGAAATTATCTCACATGCCATCATCTACATAGCATAAATGCCAAAATTTACAGGAGCTGCCTAAAGATGAATGGGTATTTAGCCTTAATGCTTCCAGCATCAAGGCTAGAGTCTCACAGGACTTTCTACACTGAAAGATTTCTCATTCCTCAGTTTTTGGCAGACAGTCCTCAAGCAAAACAGACAGTACACCTTTTAAGTTTACCATGTTTCTAATCACTGGGAATGACATTTTCCAAACATCACCTTCTGTCAGCAGGACAACGCTCCAACAGACCAGTTCCAAAGTTGAAGCGTGTCCTAAGAGTTCCAAAACACTTAGGATGTAAAAAGCAAAATTCCTTTGTTAA
Source organism: Dromococcyx pavoninus (assembly GCA_033558185.1). NCBI lineage: Eukaryota > Metazoa > Chordata > Aves > Cuculiformes > Neomorphidae > Dromococcyx > Dromococcyx pavoninus. The sequence continues at coordinate 2,271,823 of JAUMJL010000164.1, forward strand.
TATTGCTATTCAGACATAACTGGAATGTTCTAAAAACAACTAACAGAGTCTGCTGGAAGAATTAATATGAAGAAACAACCACAGACAGTATGAGAGGTCTGTCTTGCCAGCCTATCTGTTGATTGTAAGGATGTCAAGTTGCCTCTGGTTTTGAAGGTCTGAAGGTCTTTCCTATTGAAAACCTGTTAACAGCCTCCTAAGTGTTGCACCATCCCTTCCAGGCAGTTCAGTGTCTCATTACTGAAGGATAAAGAGAAAGTGGAAAAATTTGTAGCTAAAGAGTTACCTGCAATTAAGATGAGGGAGGGAAAAAGGCCTGTCTAGATGGCTTTTTTCTGGAAAAAGAATTAGCCTGTACTTAACACCAGCTCCATCAATGTAAGAGACTAAGCCTTGGTTCTGATGCTGGCTTCTCATCCACAGATCTGTGTCTAGAAAGGCACTGGATTAATTTATATAGAAACTAAACGTATTTCTCATTATGAAAGCTTGTCATCGCTCCTAGGTAATTTTCCTCATTTTCACTGCCATCTCAGATGCTCCTCAAATAGGTATTGGCTACTCAAGGTTTTTTCTGAATGACACCCAGTTACTGACTGGCATCTTGTCACTATTCTCGTGAAGCCCTTCACAAATGGACTCAGCAGAAAATGTTGAAAATAAAACTCTGGAGTAATCCCTGACGATTTCCTGGCAGTTAATATGGGCTTGTTCGGTTAATTCTAAGTCCTTAAGGTGCCTGACTCACTCTTGTTAGGAAGCCTCCAAACACAAGTCAGCTCATACAGAACTTTAAATTATGATTCCCCCTACATGGTATTTGTCGTTTTCACCTAGGGGGCTGGGGTGGGAGGAGGGTTGTTTGATTTCAGAACTATCTTATGTTAAACCAGCTAGGAAACTCTCTCAAGGTCCACATCACACTTCAGTTTACTCCATTACTGGGTTAAAGAAAAAAAAAATTAGCAAAAATCTAACAAGCTGATCCCCAAAAGATGCTCCATTAAAGGAACAAGACAGTATAAATGCTTATTCCCTTATCACAGAAAGAAAAAAGAGAGGTAGAAAGCAAGCAGGAGGGAGGGGGAATTGATTAACTGCTTCCTTCAAACAAGCATAAAACAAACATGTAAATACTAAAGAATAGTGCGTGAACTACTGGAAGACAATCTCATATTTCTAAGCAGCTCCATTAGTCTTAATGCCATTATTCATCCACATACATACCTGCATACGTATGTAAAAAGAGAAATTCTACCAAATCTAAATCCTACATTCATTCTTTGTGCTTGATAGGTGGTCATATGAAGGGGTAGCTTGGTATCTGCTGGTTTTATGGCAAGATAATCCAGCATGACTTGTCTCAGTACGAGAAAAAAATATGTATCACCTAATAAAAATTATTACAGTACTTACAAAGTTCTTGCAGAAATCTGATGTTTTATTCTGCAACAGAATTCAACAAATGCCATTTTGCATCTTTGTATTTTGGGAGGCAAGGGGTACTGTGCTTTTAAACAATTCTGGCCCCTTTGTAGTACAGTCAAATGTTGCTTTGGATATTAAATTGAGAATTTATCTTAAATGGAAACAAACAACTTCGCTAAAAATTAGACATTTATGACTTGCAAATTACAGATACTAATTATTTTCAGTATATACAATTATGATATTCTCAAGAGGTATTAATTTTGGGACAGATGTGCTTTCATCATGTAATTTGGAAATTAAGTTACACTCTCACGTATGGGAACTCAAAAGTCTGAATTTGTGTAAGGATAGGATTGACAGAGAGGAATTTTGTCTTGCTAATTTTCTCTCTCCCTCCCCCCCGCCCCTTTCTCTCTCTGATGAGAGTGTGGCCAGCAATCCTCACAGCTGGGTTGCCTTGCACTTAAAGGAATGGGGGTTGACTGCAGAGTTGATGAGGATACACTTCCATCTGACTTCACCTCCTATTTTGTCCTTTCAGATAATTCCTCCAAATTCAGTAACTTCTAAAAATGTATAAAATAATTAAGACACACCAACTGTAAAATATGTACAATGCTAAACAGTTCACAACCATGGCAGAGTGCGGAAATCAGGTGTTGCTAATGCAAACATCTTTAAAAAGACAGTAAAAAATTATACATAATCCAAACAGAAGGCATTAATAGAGAAACTTCCACCAAATGAAGGGAAAAGAAAGAATACTGCTACACTGGCAGTACTTTCATCAGAAAAGGAAAGTATATTATCACAAAAATTTTCTCCAATGTGTGCTTGACTATAATCTTCAAAGACAGTGTATGACAAGTGATAAAGGGAAAGAGAACACAGGAAAAATGCCAGTTAAATAAATAAATAAATGGGATGATATTGTTGTTGAGTCCGTGTATTAATTAAAGAAATCCACTTGGGAGTTCATACTTTCTTGCTACCCACACTTGAACAGTAACCAACAATACAGAAAGGAAAAAGACAAGACAAAGAAGTTTTGGTTTCTGGCCCAGTATAAAAACCAAACTGAACTTCAAGCATCAACATTTTGGTTATAGTGTTTCAAAGGAGGTTGAAGATAAAGATTTGAGTCATTCAGAGTATCTGCTACAACTCTAAAACTGAGATTTTTATTTTTAGACGGTATGAGTTCAGTCACTGCATACACATTTGTCTGGAGACCTTCACTGATAGTTGTGGATTTTTGATGCCTCTCTTGCAGATGCATTTACAAAGATAGTGATTTTCTTCAGAAGAAAGGGAAAACATCTACTTGTCAAATTCTGTAGAACTTTAACTTTCATGTAGAAACCTGGTATACCTTTGGAAAACCTCAGAAATGTTTCTCTAATACCTTTGTGGACTCAAAGCCTAACGTAGTTTACTAGGTTGAAGATACTGGATAGCTGAAACTCTTCAGATGAAAGAAAGTGATCGAGACTGCCATTTACCTTCTGATACAGTTTCAGCAGAGCTATACAGCATTTTTCTCCCCCTGTTACAGGATGCTATAGCTGCGGGCAAACTGAAGAGACAATGATCTATCTTTAGCGTGGTATGGAAATAGGGAGAGTAGGTTAATCCTTAGCAATGAAAGAGCCTTTAAAAGTGTGCCATCACAGAACACACTGGACTAAAGCACAGGCAGCACTGCCAATTCACCAGGCTCAACTGGCAAAAAAAAGACAGCACAAAACCCCCACGTTCATACGAATAAAGTAATAGAGTAACTAATGTTCAGAAAAAAAGTAGAAATAAAGTCCATCAGTAGCTGCCATTTAATGAAAAATAATCTAAAGACAAATCCAGCCAACTTGACTGATAAGCTTTGAGTACTCTTTAGATAGACCTATACATAGAATGCTACATATGGGCCAATATCTGTTGTGGAGTGCAGTTCTACCATCTGACTACCATTGGAATAAGGTTCTGCACTCAAATCATACTGTTTCCTCAAAGTAAGCATACAAAGCAGTTATTTTCTTAATGCTCAAGGATTAAAAAAAAACTAAAAACAATGAACTTGCACATATCCACTGAAGGAAATACTGGCACTCTGCAGAGAAGAGACTCCTTAGCATTTACAAGGTCTAACGAGACACAGTGAAGCAAATGGAAAACTCTTTTACGAAGCCATGTCTAATGTAATGCTATTTTGCCATTTCTTCCTGCAGATGGGTACATTCTCACTTAAAATTAAGCAATATATCTTTTCAATCTCAGGTAATCCAAAACACACTGGCTCTTAAAACTGTTTCTCTTAAACAAACCTGTAGAAGTACAGGTTTCAGGTGTGAAGAGGAACAACAAAACATCAACTCTAACACACCATGGGCTGCTAAAACTGACCCTGGTATCTCCTTGTATACAGGAAATCTTAGAGGCAATTTGTTATCTCTAGTACTGCTTAGACTTCTCTTGGCCACGGCAAAAGAAAATTTAGTAATTGCATAGAAGTCTCATTCAGTGAGGGGGCTGCCTTCCCTATCCCTGTGTACATGAATGAAGAGACAAAGGTAGAGGAGTTCAGCCAAATAGTGCTGCCCAGACTGACTGCTCTGAGTTTTTTCACATAGATGACTCACTTCCAGGAACTATACTGGAAGGTCTGAACTACCCATTTGATCCTTGAACGCTTATGCATTCATCCATTTTCTCTTGCTGCGCCAAATACTAAATAACATCAAGACCTAAACAGCTGTTTAAATGAAGTGGAACAGAAGTTCTTGAAATAACCTTCTAAGTACAAAGCTTCCATATGATGGTATTTTGAATACTGGAAGCTCTACTGTTGAGGAACACCTTATTTAATCTTCCTAAGAGTATTTTACCAAGAAAAACAGAAGTGACTAAACATTACTGGAAATATTTTTTAACAATTTTAACTGCTTTAAACCACAAAATGAAAATAATTCTTTTAACAACTAGGAGTAGGAAAAAAAAATCTGTACAACCCATTTCTACTATGCCAAGGAAAAGAATGCTGAAGAAAATAGAGATGAAGTTTTTCGTGTATGCCCTCTGTCGCCTCTCAGTCTGCATGATTTTCTCATTCAAGAATCTCCAGTTACGCATACTATGAAAGATGGCATCAAACAAAAATGTTTACAGAACAAGGCAACTGCATAAAAAATATTTTAGTTCCTCAAATACTCTACAATTTATTTAAGCCTTCTTTTAAAGCTAAAGGCAGATTCATAATAAAGACTAGGAAACTTTAGGATAGGCAACCTAGATTTCTTACAATTATCATAAAACATTGTTCCTTTATATGCCACTTCAACTCTGAATGACTTTAGTTTGTAAAAAACAGGCTTAAAGCAAATAATTTTCAAATTCTAAAATCAGAGTTGGACCATGGATTTCTGTATTATTAGTGACTTCTAAGAAAATATTTCTGACAACCACATCATTTTTAGGTCACGTATGTCAAGCAAACTTAATCTTGTAAAAAGAAGCATGTCCAGTGAAAACAGGCCTCTTCAGCTTCAGATTTTAACTTTGGTTCTCCTGAGGGATGCAAAACATTTGAGCACTGTGAGCATTAATAGGTATACATATATCAACTAGCATCAAGCACTCAAGGCCAGCAGACCTTGCTGACTCGCATAATCTCCTAGCAAGCTGGTTATAATGTGTTCTATATTAAAAGTTTCTGTAGAATAATACAGGTTTACTTTGGTCTGATAATTCAGTAATTTGTTGTTCCATGTTATTACAGTATAAGGCATTAATGCATCAAAATTCCATGAGAACTGGTGGGTTTAAAACTTTTAACACTTTAAGCCTTAACTACTTTAGCTGGACTTCTGTATCTTGTAATTGTCTCTATTTGGATATTTTTCCATTGAAAATTTAAACTGAACATAACAAAACCCGCTCTCTGAAACTACTGTAAAAAATAGGAAAGATGAGCACTGATGCTTTCAAGACCAGCAATTTCCTGTAACACCTCTTGTGATTAAGGATTTGTTACTAAAATAGTCTCAGAAGAAGCAAACCCTACAAAGCCATACAGTATCCATAGCGGTTCCATCAATCCAAGGTATTCAAAGGAGGGCACATTTGCTCACTCTCAAGGTAGTTTGGTCAGGCAATACCAGCAATGGCAGACACCCCCCCCCCGAAGCTGCTCACATTTGCACAACATTTTAAATTCTTGGCTACAGAATCCGATAGCAAATACTGCTACTGGCACACCAAAGCCACATACTTCGTAGTCAGTTTATAAAGCCAGACCAGATACACAGAGCTGCAACCACATCTCTGTACTGCAGCACAAACGTGCTCTCCAAGTGTCGCCAAAAATCATCATTGCTTCGACTGGGGCAGCAGATCAGTTCCAACAGAGTACCTTCAAAGACAGTGCTTTCTGTAATCCTCTGAAGACAGCAACATCTTGTTATTAGACGAGTGATTCAATCACCTAGGTAAACATTACACACTTGGTGGCAATCATAACCGTGACCATATTTACCTCTAGGCACACTTCCTGTAACACGATCTTCACAATACTGCCGTTTATAAGTCTAAGATGACAAATTATTGTGATAATAAGCCCTTACATTCCTGTATTCTACCTACAGAGGAAATTACAAAGTTAGTTTTGCTCTATTGAAGCAATCCCCATTTGTTAGAAACTGTTCCACAAAGTGGTCAGCCTGGGGAGCCTTTTCTACAATTAGCTGAGAGAAATATCTGGTGTCATTATTAAGAGTCTTCTCTGGCAAGGTACCAGGCCGTGGACTAAGCACTAGGAAGAATCAATCAACAGGAGATCCTACTCCCTTGTTGATGTTCACTCATCCTCAGCAGCTAAAATTCTGAGTGCAGAAAGTCAAACTCAGTATCACTCGACCGTCAGTGAGGTGGATACATGTCCATCATGGCCAGTAAAATCCAAATCCAATGAAGAGAGTTAAAGCTTTTGTAAAGACATATCGATCGGTACTTTGAAACACCTCACTAAAAATCATATTGATGCTGTAGAGCTAAAAACAAACAATTCCTTTACAGGGCAGATCATGGAGAAGTTGCAGTAATAGTGAATCAATTCCAGTTAATAGATGCTACGAGTGCTGTGACAAATAACTGCTTTCTCATTCCCAAAATGCACTACACTCGGTGACCAAAGGGTTATCTTTTACTACTCAATAAGCATAAATTATATCAAAGACAAACATATAATGCTTTCATGTGGCAGAATACTGACTGGTTTGTTCAATAATCAAGATATTTCTAATTTCCTCTTGGTTAACCAAAACATGATTCCAAATACAACCCATTTGTCAACCTCAATCAAGGGAAGAATCAGAAAATGCTGCTGTGGAGGGGAGGAGAAAACTCTTGAAAATCTGGTGGCAGCCTCCCTTCCCTCTCTCAGGTCTCCAGTAAACTGTGAATGGAATCACATTAATCTTTCATCTTTCACTCCAATTGCTTTCCATTCTGCCTTGACTTGGAAGCTTCCAGTACTAAAAATAAACATCTCCGTTTCTGTATGTACAAACCAAAATGACAGCGATACAAGTTCAAACTTGGAAAAGACTCAGAAACCCGTTTCCATGCAAACAGGAAGAACTCAAAATAATCACTAGAGTTAATCTGACGGCAGATTCCATCTGATTGTGCCTACCACATCAGCTGGTGTCATGATTCCATTTTCTGACCCTAATTACTCGCCATCACTTGCCCATGTGCTTCTAGTACTATTGGCACAACAATAAACAAAATATGGTACTATTGCCACAACTATGCACCTTTCCCTCACGCCAAAGAAACTTCTTGCCCCTGCCCACTCACCAAACAAAAGAAGCCTTCGATACATGACTGTTGCGACAAAGTGATTACAGAAGTCATCACCATCATCTACAATCATATTTTCACCTGTTCATGTGGTGTACACCTGTGGGTTGCTGGCAATACACTTGATTGCAGTGGGGGAGATCCCAGGCTCACAACGAGCCCTGTCATCTTTGTTCTCTTATGCGAATATGCTGTGCAATCCCAAAACCTGTGTGAACGCTATTGCCTCTTAAAGTATTATCTTGTTTACAAATATTTTGCTTTTTAAGTGCAAAAAATATTGACACAAAACCCAAGAACATATATACCACAGCCAGAACAGACACACAGATACACATATATGAAAAATAATAATTCAAAGATCTTAAGAAGTGTACTGACATGCTTTTATACTGTGACCTAATGTTCAAGCAGTAGACCACCCCACCACAGGTAAGAAATGAGAAATTTTGAGGGCTATTGAACACTGAATTTTCGCAGCTGAACAAAGTTACATAGCGGTATTCAATAGCCTTCAAACTCACTTCTGCCTGTGGTTACAGCAGTCCAGTAGAAAAACACTGCAAACAAAAAACCAGTGCCATACAGGCTGGACCAAGATTTTTTCAATATACTTTAAAACCCTTCTAAAGTTTACATCATTATGTTTTTCATAATGTGTAAAAAGATCTAAAGATACCATACACTATTAACCAGACAGCATATAAAGAGCACTTACATAAAAATGGGTTTTAGCCCATAAATACACCACTAAGAATACCACAAATGTATATTTAAAAACAAGATTTAAAACCTGCTGCTTCAGAGACATCACCTTCCCAGTTTAACCAGTTCAGTATGAATTTTGCTACTGCTCGAATGGCAGATGCAGCATGTTGAGTTTTTTCAATTCAGTTCTTTTTAGTCGGCAAAACTAACACCTCAACAGCTGAGTAAGACATCAGATTCATTTTATGGATGCAAATACTGATTTTTACAGAGCTTTTGAAAAGGGGACCTACGAGTTGGCATATATTTACCAAGTGTTCAAAAAGGAGCATTTGAATATTCTAGTGGGAATCACAGAACAGTTTCCATCATAATAATTACATCCACTTACTATAAATGAAACGACACCTTCCTTATACACCAAAGTTGGTCAGCTTTTCCATTTATGCTTGCATATTTCAGCTTTCACCCACTCTACTGCGTGGATGTTTCATTGATGGCTGAGGGTAACACTTCAAAAATGAACTAGCTAAACAAACTTCCCAGCAGCACTTGACAGAGCTACACCTATTCTTCCCCATTTCCAAAGCAGTACAGAATTAATTACCAGTTCTATGGATCTATTGTAAGTATAATAGACTAAAGAGCTATCACAGACACATTTATTGTAAAAGCACAATCCCAAGAGTGTCTAGTAGAGGGCCAAAACGATTAACACAAATGCTTTGTCAGATCAAAGATAAAACCTGCACCGCCCAATTGAGGAATGAATTAGAACAGTGGGTTATCTTTCAAATTAACCAGGGCAGTTAGTGAGGAAAATTTCATGAAAGTGTAATTCTTAGCCTTTGTGAATCCACACAGCAGGCATTCTGCCAGCTGACAAGATGATGAAATTTTCATGCTTAAAAAAGCCCTCTTCATTTCCCAATTTAGATTAGCTAGCGTTTCTCTCTCTTTTCATCTATTTGCTCTTCTGAAGCAGAATTAAAAAAAAAAGAAGCAGCACACAACAGGATCAATCTCTCACAGAATAATACCTTTCTGAAAAGAAATAAAATCTTTGCGTGTCATTTTTAAGACATATTTACAGTCAGAAATAAGATTGTAAAAATTGATATTGTTAATACCATTAAGAAATCCACAAATACTGAAGCAATGGTAGAAATGTTTTGGAAGACAGATACAAAACATTTCAATGTTTAATGGCAAAAAATTACTGCGGAAACAGAAAATGTTATTTAAAGGAGAGTAATTTACAAAAACAATGAGATTGTAGGAGGCTTACAAATTTCTGTTTACGCACTTACATTTGCATCTTTTTAAAGGAAAGAAGTATATCACCATTGCATTTATTTATTTACCAGCCTTCATGTGCCAAAAAGGGTAAGTAGATTTCTCCACTTTTGGATTTTATGGCACTCCTCCTCACCCCTGAATTTACACAGCTACACACAAAAGCACTTAAATATACTAAAGGGAGCAACATGCAATGATCCTGAACACTTTAAAAAATAATCTTATTCAAAGCTTACTGAAAAAAAAGTAGGCTTATTCATTTCAGTGAGCTGTGGATCAGGCCAAAAGGGTCTTGATGGAGCTGTCTTCGTAAAAAGTAGCTCATTATTTTACAGATTAAAAAAAAAATCATTTCTGCATTTTATGGTTTTTGTATTATGTGCCATTTGATCAACACACAAACAACAGTAATAGCTAAAACAAACAAACAAATAATGAAGTGACAAAGTTAGACCATATATTTATCTATTTAAATTGATATTTCTGTGCCTTTCAGATGCAGCCAGAACAATAGGAGGCTGTTAAATAAGCATCTCAAAGTTTCACCAAATGTTTTGTTAGACAGTTCTTTGTCATACAACTTCTGGGTGTGTCTTTATAGTTTATAGGATTATACATATTAGTGCAAACACCCATTTGAGAAATTTAAACTCCAGCTGTTATACAGTCACTACAAGTACTTGATGAAAGGAATAAACTAAAACTCACAGCATCTGCTTTTCTAAGAGCTAATAGGACAAAAAGTTTACTTGCCCAACTCTGTGGAAAGTCCTTTTTTTAAATGAAAATTATTGCACAATTCAGAAATTACTTTTCACAATAAAATAATCTTGCATTTCCAAAGTCTGAATGCATTCCAGAGTTAAAAAGTAGTTTAAAACCTTATTATTATAGCTAACTAGGTTAAAAGTAAATTCTCAGTACTAAAAATATAACTGAGTTTATAAAGCTTTCACTTGCGAGGTAAAATAAATTCCTTTGAAGTACACTTCATTATCCTATATACCATGTAATAAGATACTTAGAAGATTTTAATACAATGTAAGCAAATTGCAGTGTTCAATATTCAAACATTTCACAGTTTGGTTCACAGCTTGGTTTTAAAGTGGAAAAAAAAAATAACAGTAACATACTACACCATTTTCTGTTCTTATCAGTAATAATTTTTTTTCCTGCCCTTAAACATATTTTCCTTCATTCATCAAGTTCACAATTGCACATTTTAAGCACATGTTTTCTAGTAGTTTACATGCCAGAAAGAAATTACTTAGCACGTGGCATTGTGTATTATCATAATGTACACACTTTAATTCAAAGAAGTTAATCAGAAGGAACTTTTATACAAAAGCTGTCTGTGTAAATATAGTACTTTGACAAAATATTTAACAACTGATATCATATCATATCATATCATATCATATCATATCATATCATATCATATCATATCATATCATATCATATCAGTATAGTAATATCAATTGAGTGGTAAATTTTGCAGCCAGTTGGACTTTGCAATAAAATAATGTGTGATTTTGCATTTTGGTAACTTCACTTGACCAAGTCATCCACCTTTAAACTGCAACAGAAAGGAACAACCTACCCTAACTTGTGAAATACTGCCTGAATTTAAATACTCTAAAGAAAGCTTTGTGTTCCTTTGGATAAAAAAGCCTTCCAAGAAGTATATATATTCAGAAATTATCACATTTCCAGTTTCTTAGAAAACACTTACCTACAGTTGCAATAAGAACTAATACAAAACCAAGATAACACAAAATGCACACTTAGTACTAAACTACAAGGATAATCCTTAGCATTGCAGATGCTGTGTTTTAAAGTATTTAAGAAAACGTACCCCAATTAGGTAAACTATTAATTTACAGACCAAATCTTAAAAAACAGTTTCTATTTTTGAGTATATCAGATGTCAGGAGCACTCAAATGTTAAGTGCACCTTCAAAACGGATGTCTGGCGTGAGAGCTGTGAAAACATGCAAAGCTGTACAACCCAAAAAGGCAAGCAGGCAACAGGATGAGAGGATCTATGAAAGTGTGACCAATATGACTAGCTGACAATTCTCCAAATATGATGCTTTGAGCATATCAGAGACACAAAATACACCGATACAATTTAAAAAACACAGTGGCTTTTTTCCTAGCCAGTCACCACTCTGGACAGTGCAAAGATGGGTCATTTCAAATGTTACCCATTTTTTGTCCTTACAATGCCATCCAAAGCCAACCACTACCCTTGGCACTTTGGATTTCTTGCACTGTCTTCCAAAATTAATTAATTGATTATATCAAATTAATTACCTACCCACCTTTCTCTTCTTTTTTCACTTCCTCATCATTACAAAGAATGATTCATAGTATTTCCCTTCCTATTGTCTTTCAAGGAATTTTTTACAGAGCTACATTCAGTTTTCCTTTTCACAAAGTAATAAAATATACATCAATTCATGCTGGAGAAAGAGAATCAGATTTCAATTACATGAGAAATTGTTATCTGCTATTTTGGTAGCCTTCATAGATTTTCTCAAAAGCATTAAGATAATCAGATCTACATGGTTCAGTCTAAAAATCTGGAAAAGAGAGAGCTAATATATCCATAATAACGGCAACACAGTTACAAAAAGTTAAATACATCTGACTTGAGACAGAACTGAGAAAACAAACACTCTAAATCAGATTTTGAAATCATTAATTGATGAGTTTATTGTCATAAAGTTGGGTTTTGACATTGCATGCTATTACTTTGGCCTACAAAAAAACCCCCCATGACAGTCACTAAAAACTCAGCATCACTTAGAAAACTCCTTTTGTATGGCAGAATATTTTCTGAATACTTACATTATAGTATCTTCTGATGTAGCGTCTAATATCCAGCAGTAATTTGTTGTTCATTTGAACCACAGAGTTGAAAGGAGGTTCTTCACATTCAGTCTTACTGCACCTTTGCAAGCTGGGTTCAATAAATCGCCCCTGGAAAGAGAAGTGTAAAGCCAGCATGCATCACTGTAACAGATGACGGTAGCAGAAGTTATCCTGTAGATATAGACATAATAGAAGCTATCATATAGAGTTTAGATAGAATACATATTTTTAAGAAATAATAGTCTTACAGGGCCTCTAATATCTAGGTCTTCTCTCTTCCCATCGTAGTTGGTCACATCTATACAAAGCCCTCACTGACTGTATTTTGGACAATGTGCTTCTTCACCTGCTACAAGGTTAAGCATTCAAAAAATGATCTTGAGCAAAGAAATTAATCTGTGTACAAATCATGCACCCCTGTCTCCCCCCCCAAACAATACAGGTTTGTTGTTTTATCAGGGACACCAAATTTTTGCACAAGCTTACTGATCAGAACATTGAAACCAACCGTAATAGATATCAATTATAAAATTACCAACAAGATTGCAAAGACAAACCTTGTTAAACAAGAATGACAGGATCATCTTCTACTTTCTCCAAGTGCAAAGAATAGCTCCTACAGTTTTACACCATCTCGCTCCCCTTACTTTCAAAACCTTCTGAACACCCGCTACTAAACGCGGAAGTGCTGTGTGAACAGCTGAAATTAAGTTGGTAGAAGAATTCTCATTTAAAAACGACCAACCTGGTAGACTGGCTACAGTTACACAACTTTGAGAGAGCTTTCTTTCAAGGTAAGACTTAGCTTTGGTGAGTCATCTTGGCTAAACCTGCACCCACACCACTAAATAACCCCAGGTAGAAAAGGGATTGTTTTTCTTTGTTTGGTTTAGAGGTTTCTTTGCCGTTTGGTGTTTTTTGTGATGGGTTTTTTGGGAGGCTGGTGGTGGGTGGTGGTATTTGGGGGGAGGGGCAGCTGGTTGTCTTTTTTTTTTTTGAGGAGTCTGACATCAATTTCTCTACAGTTGGCCCATCTACAAGTTGTCAAGCCTACATGCAATTAACTATCTTATTTACAACTGTAACGAACAAAAGTCAAGGATTCTCAATCACTTGATTTTTGTGTCTTTTCCTCTTATTTGCTTCCAAAGACTGCTTTATTTTGATTCAAAAAAATGCAAAACATCTGCTGTTTGTCCAAATTAACTTAAAATAATTACTTTTAATTTAGATAAAATACTTGTTTGCTTTCAGTTTCAAGGTTTTCACTATGCTGAAGCTTGCTAATTTGCCAATGACTAATACATATATAACATTGCTGTAGAGTTAAATACTTGGCTCCATTTCAAGTTGTGTTCCAAGGTCAGAGATACATTTTTTGGCAGAACTTTTCAACAAGAATGTACCCCTATGACTTTTTATGTTCAATACACAAAGACAGAAGGAGAGATAACACAGAAAATCTTACTGTTAAGAAGGGAGGTTGGATGTAGCAAGATAAACACAAGTTTCAAAAATGCTTTGTTCCAATTAATATGATTTAGGATAAGGAGTTGCCATGGCTATGTGAAAGTTTCATTAAATAGAGAACTGGAAGTTACTAAGGTGTTAAGATAAGAGTTCCTTAAAAAGTTACAGTAACAATCATTCATGACTGTGAGCAAACAGATTAATGAAACCAGATAATCTCACATGTTCTGCTAGACGACACAGCTGAAACACAAAAATGGGAAAAATAATTCAGCACTATCCGATCAGCAAATTTCAGTTCCAAAGCCATAAATAGCAAGGTTCAAACAATATGGTATCTTCTTCTGCATCATATGAATCCTATCTGAAAAGCCATTCTCTCTATTTTTCTCCCTCACCGATGAGCAGAAATGAAACAGAAAAAAACCAACTAACCGAACCATCAAAGACATTGTCATAAATATTTTCTGTTCCGCATTTGAGGCAGCAGAATTTGAATCTTTCACAATCCCTATATTTCTCCTCATCAGTGAGCTGAGCTGGGCCACCAACCAAGGCATCGTTCTCCTCATCTTTATGGTAATGGTGATGGACTTTGAATTGGGAGGGATCCAGTCCTATTAATAAGAAACAAAAATTTCAAAAGACTAAGAGGTCAACCATGCAAGCAGGCTCATTTTTCATATGCTCAGTGAAGCAGATTCAAAAGAAAGTTATAAAATGTAAACTCAGAAACTCCAAAATATCTCCTTAGCAAAACTTCCTCCACAAAACATAAATACACTTTACAATTTTTAACCACGAATAAAGGTTCACAAAACACGAAGAAATTTTCTTACTTATCTTCTTACGCAAGATTGCTTTATAAATAAAACAAGCACACTGCATTATCATGGGAGTATGCAACAGAACATTTTGTTTCTGAGGAAAACACTCCTAACAGATGACTTTATCGTTATTTTCTTCTTAAGTTACACTGAAAATATTTCAATAAAAATGTGCATCGTTATTAAGAATCAGTCCTTAAATCAAAATGGCACCATAAAACTGAAAACAGAGAATAAAAACCCTATTAAAGAAAGGCGGGTGCACTGCTATTACCAACTCCTTCAAGTCTGTATACAACTGCCAACTCTGATTTCAATGCAGTGGTCGATTTCATTTTGGCTCAGTGGTTAACAGCATGTAGGTTTCAATCTAATGCAGTGGTTAAAATTCAGCAGCAGCATTTAAAACGGCAGCACTGGAGACAAAATGCTTTATTTTTGACTGCCAGAACTCAAGATTTTAAACAAATAAATACACAAAAGAGATCCTAAAAATACTGATTCAACCACAAATAAGTAAATAAGCAAGTAAGCATGAAGTTCACTGCTCTAGGAATAAGAATGCCAAAGTAAACTTAGTAAAAATCCACAGGTTTTGTCATCCTTTGTCATGTGCAACCTTTTAAAAGTCCATGTATCCCATTTACAGCTTTTTTTTTGTAAACTCCAGCAAATAGCACATACTAGGAAAAAAAAATAACCTAATTAATATGCAGAAAAATACATTCTGAGAACTATGGCTTAATATATTATTAAGAATAAAAGTTCAAATAGAAGCACTTAAAAAATATTTTTAACAGGGACTAATTAAGCCAAGTAACAGATTACCATGTATTACCCCATATCTTCTGTAAATTCCAATAACAAACATTATAATTACCATGGAAAGAGCAAGAAAGATTACAAACACAAAGTGAAGCTAGATTTTACAGTTCTTCTTAACCTTACTATACTGTACTAGGAGACTTAAAATGTTTGGGAACAATATAGAGTTAAACTAGACAAATATTATTGCAAATATAAAACAGTTATGTTATGCACAGGCAGAAATAAGATTGTCTTTATATAAAAGATTTGAGTTGTGTGATTAGTGTCATTATTCTGAATTTCTATTTTGTAACCATAAAACAAATCCAAGGACAAGGAAATATTGCACAGCCAAGTAAGTTTATGTGGTTTGTGACAGAACAGGGCTTTCACTAAAATGTAATCAATCTTCTGAATTTTAATTTTGTCAAAAGAAATAAATGTCACTGCATAAGGCTAATAATTCACCTCCAAGAGGTTCTTAAACTTTTAATACAGTTCTCTACTATGCATTAAAAACAAGAGCAAACAAAACAAAAAACATTGGTAATTCTTTCTTTCTTTCTTTCTTTCTTTCTTTCTTTCTTTCTTTCTTTCTTTCTTTCTTTCTTTCTTTCTTTCTTTCTTTCTTTCTTTCTTTCTTTCTTTCTTTCTTTCTTTCTTTCTTTCTTTCTTTCTTTCTTTCTTTCTTTCTTTCTTTCTTTCTTTCTTTCTTTCGTTTAAGGGTTGCTATTTTAGAAAACAAAGAGTATGTTCTGCAATACACCAGTAGCAGCAGATAAGTTTCATAAAGGGGTCTTGAGTTTGGTATTAAGACATTGCAAAAAATCAACTAAGTATGCAATTCTCATTTTACTCTTACTTCAGAAATGGAACAAAAAAAGATGTTGCAACTTTCCAATATGGATGCCATTAAAGTTCACCTATAAATTTATCTTTGGTTGCTTCCCAGAGCAAATTAGTTCACTAAATAAAAGATAAAAAAGAGATAAATTGTGGTCTTCGGAACACTGCAATATTCAGTCAAAACTTGGGAGAGCAAATAATCATCTGAACGTTCGGTAATAAGTTAACAGAAGAAAAAAAAAAAGTTATTCATTGGAAGAATTCAAATCACACCAATCTCCAAACTTTTTTAGCTGTTTTGGCTGGAGAAAAAAACAAGAAAAATATTGTGATGATTCAAGTGTACATCTAACTTCTGGCGTGCAAACAGTCCCAGTGAAATCAAAGGAAATACAAATCAGGCTTTTAAAGAACGTGCCTACCTTCATTATCTTGTGGAACTGGGATCCATTTTATCTATTATCGCCCTTCAGGAATAGTTAGCTGGTTCAATTAATCCATTTCAGCACACTAACTGGTACCCTCTCGGACCAGGTCACACTGGCTGTATTACTCTACTTGGTAAACAAAACAGGGAGTATCTGATGGATGGGGGCAAAAAATAGCATCTGGTTTTGGTAATTTTTAAATTAATAGGATGAGGCCAATGAATGCACTACTTTGAACTTCTTTTTTTTTCTTCCCCCATGACACCAAGAAAAAACAAAGAGACTTTGACTTAATCTGACATGAAAATCTTCAGGGCTATCATTAAATTACCTGCACCACAGGTGAGATTTCCAACCTCACCAAAACTGCCAGGTTGCACGCCTGACAAAGAAAGGTAACACTAAAAACACACGGATGAACCTAGCATGACAAAAGCAAACAAAAAAAGTAAGTTCCAGGATTTGTTCCTGAATTATTTAGTGGAATTATTAAAACATTTCCTAACTAGCTAGCAAAAGAAGTGATGATTCAAGCGTACATCTACCTTTTGGTGTGCAAACAGCCCCAGTGAAATCAAAGGAACCACAAACAGGGCTTTTAAAGAACGTGCCTGCCTTAATTATCTTGTGGAACTGGGGCCCATTTTATCTATTATCTCCTTTCAGGAATAGTTAGTTGGTTCAATTAATTTATTTTCATACATTAACATGTACCCTCTCAGAACTGAAAACAGGTCGAACAGATTTTACTAACGGTAGCATTCTTAAAATAACATTTCTGCAGACTTTTTTTACATCCCTTTCCATACACTCCCTTATTCCTATGCCTGCCCAGGGAGCCGGAGCGCGGCACGCAATGACGCGGGAGCACCCCAGCGCCTCAGCCGCCGGGGAGACGCCTGAGCGGGGGCTTTTCCCTGGATTTGGTCTCAGTTAGCCGGGAAGCGCAGAAAAGTTTCCCCGCAGCCCCTCCGCTCTCGAGAGCCAGTGCAAGCGGCGGGAAACGACATCCGGTGCTGCCACCTGGCGGCCGCGCCCGCGCCCCGCATCGGGGCGCCCCGAGCCCAGCCCGGGAGGCTCTGCCCTGCGGGATGGAACCCGCGCCTTCGTATTTCGCCTCATTCAGACCCTTCCTGAGCTGCAAAGCCAGCGCGGCTTCTGCGTGGGGTCCTAAAAGCGCCTCTTGCGCAGTCACAATGCGCTTCAAGTATCGGTTTCTAACCAATTCCAGAGCATCTTCGAGTAGAAATTGTCCCTACCCTGGGCTGTGAGGTTGGAATGGGATGATCTCCAAGGTCCCTACCAACCCAAACGAGGCTTTGGTTCTATGATCTCAAAAAAAAATGCAGCCAAATTCGTATGCTTTGGGGTTTGTTATTGCATTGGCATGGAGTTTCACCATCACTGTAACCTTTATTTCCATCACCCTCCTCTCACTTAATGTGGAAAAACTAATAATAAAAGACAGAACCTCATGTAACTGCTGAGGGTGACAGGAAGAGCACAGCTGTCCCAGTTTTTATCAAAGAAACATAGAATGGTTTGGGTTGGAAGGAAGGTTAAAGTCCATCCAGTTCCAACCCCCCTGCCATGGGCAGGGACACTTCCCACCACACCAGGCTGCTCAAGGCCACATCCAACCTGGCCTTGAACACTTCCAGGGATGGGGCATCCAGGCAACCTGTGCAAGCGTGTCACCACCCATATAGTGAAGAGTTTCTTCCTAATATCTAATCTATATCTTCCTCATTCCAATTTAGAGCCTTTCCCCCTTGTCCTATCACTGCCTGTCCTTGTACAAAAAAGTCCCTCCCCAGCCTTCCTGTAGCCCACATCACACTGTCAGGAGAGTCAGTCTACTCTGGCAGATGCTAAATATGACATTAAAGGCAACTTATTAAATGACCCTCTAGAAGAGTTTGCAGCTCAGCAGGCCAGCCATAACCTAGACTGCATCAAAAGCGTGGCCAGCAGGTCGAGGGAGGCGATTCCACCTCTCTACTCGGCACTCGAAAGACCCCATCTGGAGTACTGTGTCCAGGTCTGGAGCCCTCAGCACAGGAAGGACATGGAGCTGTTTGAGTGACTCCAGAGAGGGCCACAGAGATGATCAGAGGGCGGGAGCACCTCCTGTACAAGGATAGACTGAGAAAGTTGGGGTTATTCAGTGTGGAGAAGAGCAGGCTCTGGAGAGACCTTATAGTAGCCTTCCAGGACTTGAAGGGGCTACAGGAAAGCCAAGGAGGGGTTCTTTACAAGGCAGTGCAGGGACAGGACAAGGGATAACGGTTTTAAGCTGAAAGAGGGGAGATTTAGATTACTAGTAGAAAGAAACGGTTTACTGTGAGGGTGGTGAGGCACTGGCCCAGGTTGCGCAGAGAAGTCATGGATACTCCATTCCTGGAGGTGTTCAAGGCCAGGTTGGATGAGGCTTTCAGCAACCTGGTCTAGAAGGAAGAGTCCCTGCACGTGGCAGGGGAGTTGGAACTGGATGATCTTTAAGGTCCCTTCCAACCCAAACCATTCTGTGATTCTATGAAAAAAAAAAATAAAATATATGCCTTCTTATCTTTATGTTGGTGCTGGGTTTCCCTAGAAGGAGCAGCTAACATGCAGACACTGGGGGCAAGGAAGAACCAGTACTGGGAAGCAGTCTTAATGGCAAGCTGCAACAGGATCCAAGAATGACTCTCTAAAACTGGACAGCCTTCCTATCAAATGCCCAAACGCCAAGCAATCTGCACCAGTGTGCACATCCACCCACAAGGCAGCAGCACTCATCTCAGAAGACCATGAGACAGTCTAGGTTAGCAGCCAGCAACTTCCGTAATTTAGAGAAAACAATGTTATACAGTAACAGCTACAAAAATCCCATCGTTAAATGACTCTGCTTCCATAATGTCTAGATACTTCTGACAACACAGAAATAAGAATTGATTTTTCTTTGAGACAAGGAACAATATTTACGTATCAACAAAAATCCCTTACTTTAAAAACATTAGAATTATTCTGCCAATACAGCTGGTTTTGTTCAAAAGCTATAGGTATCTTCAAGGTGATGTAAGTAAAGCCTCTTAAGCATTTAAGATCAGATTTATGAAATTATGTTACCAATCAGATTGCACAATTCACTCAGTTTCAGTAACCCTCACAATCCTCATTTTGACACTACTTTTCCTTGAGAACTTGAAGAAAAAGAGAGTGAATGCAGGAGTACGCCCATGATGTTCCCATTCTTAGGAACAATGAATTTCCACCTCTCAAAGGCTAGGCAGACTTCCTACAATGTCCAAATCCAAAAGGTAATTCTCACCTTGATACCATATTGAATAAATGTGATATTTAAAGAATTCTCAGCAATTTTTAGGTATGGTTACTTGCTTTTGTTCTTCAGTGTTTAAAATAGCCTAAAATAACTTGTTTCAAGCACAGATAGGAAAAAGAACTTTTCACCATTTTGATATGAGCCAAGCATCCCTAAACAGAGCTCAATTTTATCTACTCAGACTAACATGGTGATATGTCTATGAAATATTCACCTTACGAAAAGATTCTGTTGAATATGAAACCAAGATCTTCCTTCTACAACCATTCTCCCTACACAGACACATACCCTACATAACACAAGAAATCAGATCAGGCAGAGGGAGACACGTGCAATGAGAATGAAACCAAGTTTTTGTCCATAGATATGACACTTAGGTATCTTCCAAAACATCAGCTTTCTTCTTCAGAATGGGAAAAACATGCTCTTTTGCAACAAGACAGGAAAAATGATAGAAATTTGAATGTGTAACATGATGAAAATATTAAGCAAAAAAGCCCAACTTATTAACTGAGAACAGTAAATAGTTTTCATGTTTGCTTATTTCAGCAAGCTGGGCTCAAGTATCTTGTACACTTAAAAGTACTTTGGATTTCTTCGAAAGAAAGCCACTTGACTATCCCTCCAGTACTGTTATAAAAACGCTGTAAGAAAACTTCAGCTTGCAGTAACTTATGTATGACTTTGATTAAACGCTGTACATAAAGACCTAAGCAGAGCAGAAGTTTTGAAAGAGACTCGACTTTATCCCCAACTACAATTTAGGCGTTTCTGGGAAAACAAAGCTGGAGAAATGTAACGTTTTTACAGCACAGCAAGGTCAAACTGAAAACATTTCAGACCTAAGATTGTATACAGGTTTTCAGACTAACAATTGTGGACTATTAAACTCTCAGCTGCACGACGCTATTATAGACCATAAAAGAAATTTTCATCTTGAATGTACTATAGCGCAAAAAGCAGCACAGGCATTTGCAAACAGTAGATGCCATCAAGTGGCACACAAGATTTGGGCACTTAATTTAGGTGTCTGAAAATCTGACCTGTGGTGAATGAGAAACAACTCTGAATTTGAGCCTAACTCCACAAGACTAACAGTCTTTTCCAAGTCAAATAAATGAGCTTCAGAAGTCTTTCCTGCCTTTTATCCAAATGAAGCACAAGTTTGCCGCCTATTTTAAACCACTTCAACCTAACCAAGAGCGCTTGACCTTTTCAGTCAGGCATACCACATAGTCCATTCTGACATCAAGGAAAATTGTATACCAAGGCCTTGTCACATAAACAGGATGATTTGTATGTCCACCCTGCATGTGTGAAGTAGGGCTGACACCTCCTCAAAGCACCAGAGCTATTGACAACACACTGCAATATCAAATGCCTCCATGAAATACCCCTGCAGACACACAGTACATGTGGGTACCATGCTCGTGCTCCCATAAAAGGCAAAATTCCTGTCCCCCCTTTTTTTTTACGGACAACTCGGAAAAGTAGATGGAAAAAGCTGCACATTATACAGACTCTCTTGGGAGAGCAATATCTTTCATAGCTGTCACCCTTCTGGGGAAGTAACAAGATGGGAACTTACTTGCACACATTTTAAGTACAAACTGTAAGCTCCCCATGAGCAGAACTCGCTGCTAGTAAGGAAGCTACAGAGATACAGTGTCCCAGGCGAACATTCCTGACAGGCACGCTGCCTGTTGGTCTCCTGTGACCAAATTATGGATCTTGGCCACTACTTCAAAACAAAATGCTGAGGATTAACTCTTCCTCTGAGCATTCCAAAATTCTGACAACATCATTTCTGCAGGTCTGAACTTCCTGTAGACACAGGCACGGCATCAAACAGGAGACTATTAAACTGATACAGTGAACTCTCTGAAAAAGTCTTCTTATGGGAGGCGTCAGTCTTGTCAAGAACTCAGCAGCCAGCAAGATTAGCAACTTTTCCGTGTCTTTGAGTAAGAGTTTTAAAAATAATGAACTAGATGTGACATACAAATCACAAATTTTCTGTTTATCAGAGAAATCTGTTGGCAAATCACTTTTAGAGAGGAAACAAGACAGCATTGCATTTTCATGGGAAGAAACATGATAGAATTGTTAACAATTTTTCAAAACCTATACTACTTTCTAGGTAAGAAGCCTAGGGAATGGAGAAGACAGAGGCAAATTTTTGTTCTAATTCCTTGTACGTCTTCGTAAAAAGAAACAGAACTCTAACAAGAGCAATTCCCTGTTGCTCATTTGAATAAAAACTAGTGGTTCTGTGGGTCACTGTGATCAGTCACATTTTTATATCATCATATTTTTTTTTGGCTACTTCATTTCTCCATATGGAGCAGGCAAGATTGTTAGTAAGTTTTTATTTTTCCATTATCCAACAGGTCAGTTTGAACAAACAGAAGTCTTCACTTAGTTCCTACTAAAAATTTGTGTCCTTTCATTATAACTACGATTGTTTTTTCCCTAGGAAGATGCTAGAGATGCTAGGGTTTCTCCCTGGGAATATTCTAATTCTGGGTGCACACTCCACAACTACTTTAGTAACTTAAGAATATGTCAAACACACGCAATAGTACTGTCATTTATGAACAGCAAATTTTTGCAGCTCTGAACAAGGATTACAAGATTAATTCCACGTTAACGCACACCTTCTGAAAAATGGTATTCTGCAACAGTCATGGAAATACACTCATAATCCAAGCTGTTTTCTATAGCTGGCGTACCACAAGCTATTTTTCATCATAAAAAGACCAATTTTGGGAAGCATTTTGGTTAAGAAACATACATTAACATTTCTCACTTTGTCTTTTGTAATTCTTTAAATAAACTGAATTTAGAATACTTACCTAACCACGTTGCAATAAGAACAGAATCAATTCCCTCTATGGGCTCACATATTCTAGCAACTACTGGATGTATTTGCTGTGAAAGGTAGTACTGGGTATCAATAGTAAGATTGTCCTGCTTTTGCAACTGTTCTGGAGCATATGCTCGCTGGCTGGCACCGAGATCGGATCCATCCTGAGACAGAAGACACATATGAAACAAGTAAAATGAATAAAAAAATAATTCCACATTCAGCCTATACAAAGGATTAGGCTTCAAATATTATGCATTATTTTAAAGTAAAATTGTTACACAATCACTCTCTTTTGGCTGATTTATTATGCATCCAATACGAATCTAGCAGTAGTAAAAAAAAAGCTGCATTGCTGACGCTGGCATCAACTAGCAAGTTCAAGAATGTAAATCCAGCTCGTATTATTGCAGCCTACACGTGCAAATCAGTAAGAGTAGACAGAGTAAACAGTCCCATCTGTCAATTCTGAAATGCACAATGAAAACACATTGTAACCATCAGCTCAGTTAAAAATAAGAGGAGGGCATGCAGTTTGGATTCACTTTGTACTAAACTAGCATTATCATTTTGCACAACAAGCAAATTCTAAGTTCTGGATATCAAAACTATATCTGTTTTGCTAGGAAATTTATATTCTTCAATTCTATAAAAAAACCAAATAGAATGGATGGTTACAGAATGGACTATTGTTCATTGCCTTGCGAATAAACAACATAGGCAATAGTACTGATTTGAAAGAGTAAATTCTGAAATATTCGGAAATACTGGAAGAAAAACAAAGTGACACCTCAAGCCAAGAGAGAAACACCACTCAGAAGTTGAGAATACATTACATTCTTCCCCAACTTGAAGGAGGAAGGTAAGGAGAAAATAATTCAACTTGGCAAGGTAATAATTAAATTGAAAACAGTATTTATGGATGAATTAAGGATCAACTCTAAGATGAAGATACTCTCCTGAAAAATGTAAGAAGAGTAATGTAAGCAGATTCTGTGGCATCTTATTCCTAGTCCGCAACTACACCGGGAAATTTTATTTTTAACATGTCAGAAATCTTAGAGCAGAACTTACAGTGGTATTTCAGCAAGCATTCAGTAACAGAAGTAAACCTTAACGGGAATGGGCACGGGAAGAGTAACACAGTTTATTTTTTTAAGTACAGTCTTTTTTTTGCCTTTTTTTACAGCAAAATAAAACTAATGCATCAACATATAACGCCTTCATTTTTCAGTTAAGATGAGCTATTGGCCTCATCAGGGTCAGCAGCGATGGACTGAAAACCCATCACTAATAAAGACAGACTCCAAGCCATTGGTCCCTCCTACTCCTTTCAGACAACTTAGTATTCAGAACAAAATGAATTTGGGACTATTCAGCTCATCCAGCTGCTTTGCAAAAATAATTACAATGCAATTCCTTCAGCTCCCTTCTTTCAACAAGTACATTCTTCTCTTGTATTGTGCCATTGCTCAGCCATACCCATGGCTCAGCTCTCATAAGTCTTGGCAGCTTCATCATGCCAGGCTAAGAACTCTCAATTAAATAAAACCCAGAATCTTTCAGTTTTTAACAACGAAGGACCTGAAATATTGGTCCATGTAGAAGTCACACTGCCAAGTCCATCAGTTTAGTGTAAGAGATCCCTTGGTCCATCTAATCCAATCTACAATTTTTCTTAATAGCAAATTTGAAGTGGAGTACATATTTATGAGATAATGATAATAAGCATTTATAGGAGAAACACCTGAAGACAGCAAGTTTCACAAATTCTCCAGTTAGATACTTACTAACAATGATTTGAAAGGGACACAGTTTGGAGACTGGAAATAACAATGATACTATTTAACCATCACCCCTGATTAACTTTCCAGGAATGACAAGTTCTTCAGCACCAGAATTTTCTTCTCCTTAAAATGAAGACTGTTTTCCTTAAAAATAAGTTCTAGTTCTCAATAGAAATTAACTGAGGGACATTATTTGACAAAAAGTGTCAAATAAGCTGATCACAACAGTTCTTTCTGGCTCTATAGAACTAAATTTAGTACAGAAAACTGACTATTTAAACTATAACATAATCTCACCACAAAGAAATGCCAAAACACTTGCGTTAGTTTAGCTGGTTTCCTTTGTCATCTCTCAAAACAATACCTAGTATTTAGCTATAAATAAAGACATTTTTACCTGACAAATGATATATGACACTGTGTCTCCTGCCTTCACCTTTCGGCCCCCTTGAGAGTTTATCCACATGGCAACATGCACATGTGGCAAGCTTTTCCTGTCAGGATAATCCTGTGGATCTTTTGTCAATGCCTGAGAGATCAAAAGGAAAAAGCATAAATGTAACTATGAGAAAAGTATTTTACTTCAATGATGGACAACTCGAAACTTTACAAGACAAGATTACATCATAGCTATCTTCACCCATCTACTATTCAAAACACATTTTGCAACCAAAAAAAAAAAAAATTTGTAATGAAGGTATTTTCCAGACATTAAGGTCTAGGTAAGCAGTCCTTCATATTTTAAAAATGCTATTATTAATAAAATGAAAGGACACTTTTACAATTACCGCCTGAAAAATGCATTACATAAAGGCACAACAGTTCAAACAGTTACAGATGTAACACAATTGTTTTAAATTAAATTGAAGATGAAAACATTTTGCAGAATACAAAAATATAGCCAGAGATTACCCTCTTACCCCTGCATCACTTCAGGTCATAAAGAAAATCTGAATATTAAGTAGTTAAGTGTATTTAACAACCTCTGTAGCAAGTGGCTAAAACTAGATTTAAATATATTTATGTATCTCATGCTACTGAGATTCCACAATGAGTTTTTCCTTTACATAAAATGCTACTTTTAAATATTTATCGTCATCCCAATTCTTATAAGCAACTTATACATTTGACTTAATAGTGAAATACATTATTTAATTTTTTCCAAAGTAGTAAAGCAAATATTCTAAGTCAACTATAAAAATCAAGTGATTTCTCTAACACCGACATGACAACCTGAAGACATTTCACATTCCTACAGAGTAGACAGATGCCCGGCTGGCAAAAGAAACATAGGATGGAGCAAATCTGGGAAATCTCTTCCACTAGAAGCATGAGAGGAGCACATAATATCCAGTTCATTAGTGAAATCCCCCCTAAGCTGGGGGAGGAGGGAAGATTTTGAACTTACAAATACAAGTTTCATTGAGGATTCATAAAAATAAACCAAAGCCACAAGCTGTTTGTTAAAACTCCTGTAAATAAAAGCAGAGTATTTTACTTCTTGCTGCACGAAAGTCCTGAATGAGATCTTAAAATGACTACTAGCTTTCTTCTGTGGAGCTTTGAAAGGAAACACACCAACAATACTAAGCTTTTACATGAATTTTCTAGAAAACAGAACATTCTTTTCCACTGTATTCTTCAGTTTATGTATTTTAAGCCTCAGATATAAAATAACAATTTAGGAGAAAACTTCTCCTGAAAGCATGAGCTATCATGTCATTACCAAAGTGCAAAACCAGTGGGGAAGACAGCAGGATGGGACAAGACACAAAGCTGTCATTCTGAGGAAGCAAGACTGTCTAGACAAAGTATTTTTTCCTTGTACCATAGGATCTTTGCAGCATGGTCCATGCTATTCAGCATCTAATAAAACTCCTGATATTTCACAGCATCATAACTATTAAAAAGATTTTTATCAGCTGTCAATACATTCAGGAACAGTAAAGTTTTTCTGAGAAAGGAAAGAGCTGAGACATCATTTACCTTGTTTATTTCAAACTGATTTACTGGGATCTGGCCACTGGTCACATTTTCTCCAACTTCTATAAGCCGCCTTTGAATATTTTCCACGATTATGTCTCGGGGCTGATCAGAAAGAATCTGACCAATTATATAGCTGCAAAAACAGTCCAGAAATGAAGAAAAGCTTAAGACACTGAAAGCAAAACCATTACAATAACCACAATCCCCTCTTCCCAATTACAACTGGGAAATTGTAAGAGCCCAAGGATGAAGTCTGATGAAACGTTCATAGAAATTTGCCAGTATATTTCATGTTGTCTTTATTTATTTACTTCCCTAAAAGCAAATTATTATACATAGTCTTAATGTTAAAAAATGATTTGGAATTGTTGAGTGCAACTGATTTCTATTTTCCGCTATGGTTTCATTTTGCCATTTATTATTCCATAGCAGGTACCTTAAAATGGGGGGGGGGGAAGAGAACATACCAAGTAAGCAGTCTTGCCTATTTCTGTAAAATGTGGTTGGAAGATCTGCCAGCTGCAGAAGAGTTAGTCACTGAAGAACACTCTCAAACATTTGTATAGCTTTAATTACTAATACATTCCTAACTTGGAAAAATTTGCTTCTATTATGATGCATCTTTTCTTAGAAAATGCAAGTCTTAAGAACAGTAAGCAAGTGTGTGGTGTATTTTTACAGATGTAAAAAACTATCCATTTTTGGATACATTTGGACCACAATTTAAGTATTCAAGAGGCAGTACACAATATGTGTTAGCCCCCAGATGACCACCTCTCCACCTACTCCAGTTTTCTTTCTAGAGTGCTAAATGTATTATCTCTATTGAATTTAAGCATGAAAATTCCCTGTGCAATGACAATTAGTAAGTCACCAATCTGATAACCATCATAACGAATTATCAGAAGAGTCTCATTTGAGAAATGGAAGATAAGGGACAATCTTCTCAGTCTGTAACCACTGCACTTCCAGCTTTATCAGAGGATGCTGAAAGAGCTGACCACCAGCTGCTTCAACCATCTTTGAAAAAGAATCTGATCCATGACTCCAAACAGTGATAGCATCTACCATTTTCACAAGATTTCAGCCATGGTTTATTAAACTGCAAAACTGTGACAACTCAAATGCACAGCTTCCACAGGAGATGCAAAAACAGACAGTAAAATTAGAGACACTTGGACTCACACAAGTATAAACTGTTACTAATACCAATATGTAACATTTACAATCCCATACAAAAACGCTTTAAGATACTCTTAACACTGATGCTAGTTACCAATCTGCAATGTTTACGAAAATAGCTGTGATATGAACTGTTTATGAAACATGTATTGTTTAAAACAGAGCAAAGAGGACAATGCCATAAAGAAACTCACTTTCCAGTCTCTTTTGCAAGATCACACCAGTCTCTTCGGACTATATCCAATCCTTTCAGTTCTTGTTTAGTTACGTATTTCCCATCTCCTGTTGGTTCCACAGTCAGAGCAGCATATTTCTTCTTCTTTAACAGCAGCAAGGACTTAAAGACTCCATCAATATCGATTTCCAGTAATTTATAAAGCTTGTTCACCTCACTTTTGATCTGCAAATGCATTGACATTAAAACCAAATGCAACATCTTAATAACTAGGGACAAATCTAACTTTCATCTAGAAGTGTATCACTCTCAAGTTTAAAAACAAATAACACCAGACACTGTGTCTTTGCACGCACATTTTAAAGACCTGTCAGATATAATTAAATGTGAAATTAAGTACGTGGTAATAACGATGAGCTACTATTAAAATTAAGGTTCATCCATTGGCTTCTTCAGGACTTATAGCTTGGTATAACTGATTCCCTAACAATATTAAGCAGGGCAGAGAAGCACGGGACCGAATGCGACCTTGCAGATAACTGACTCCAGCCCATGTCACTAGGGTAGCTACTCCATCCAGCCGCTCACATAAACTGAGCAAGCAAGGGATTTCAGAGTAGGGATCACTCATTACGAAAACATATGAGACAATTGCTTAGGCAGGATATGGAAACTGCTTTATAAAAAAGGTGCCTTGCAACAACCTCATTGAAGTTTTATACAAATTCAAGTTCTTTTGCCTGTAATGCATACCCTCACTAAGACAGGAACAGTACTTTCAACATAAAACCTCACTGGGTTTCTATCTAATTTTGGGACCACATTACCAGTTTTAAACAAAGCTTTCCTTACATATATATATGTATACACACACATGGAAAATTCGTTTGTGTGCATTTAATTTTTCTCATTTACATCTTCATTTTTCCTGTTGCAAGACCTATGGTCACTTTTAATAATCTGGGGCTATCCTTAGAGTTTTATATCCTTTTTATGTTTATAACTGATGAAGAACATCATGAGGCAAAAACATTTTTCCAAGAGGTTCATATTTTATTAGTTAAAGCCAAACAGTCAAACAATTCTTCTAAAGTTTTCTATTTTGTTGTCCCTTAAATTTTTTCTTACGTGATACTAATCAAGTGCTTAGAACCCAGCAACAGTGCAGTATTGGACGTACTGGCAAGTCTGATTCACAGGGATGCACAGGAAATGAGAAACGTATGAAGTTCTGCTGAGTAATGACTAAAAGGGGCATGGATATAAATAATGGGAGGTTAAGGGCAGGAGCAAATAACTAGAAACCTGGCATTAGATGGGAAAATTCAAACAGAAGATGAGAGAATTTTCTCCAATTGTAAAAGAAAATTAATCTCTTTGAGGAATGCTTCATTGCTGAAAATAACCTATAAATTCCCACTTTACATGAGAAAAGGAGTACATACACTAACTGTTCTCACAGTAATTGTTTGCATTAAACTTGCATGTTTTCCATACAGTCTACATTAAAGCAAAAGTAGAATGAATGCAATGTAAATATCCATCATTTCTGAACACGAAATTTTGGGAAAAAAATTATTATGCAATAGAACAGTGACATTTCTTAGCGTTCCTCATCAACAGATACAATTCTCTACCGTGAACATTTTTATATGAATTATGCAAAATGAGAAAAACCTAAATGATAGAATTGTTTGCAAACGTCACTACCACTTTCTTGAGGAATAAACGAACAAGAAATATGTAAAACATGAAACAGAAGAACCACTATTTTATGCCACAGAAAAGATAACGAGAGCCACAACTTTCACAATTGTGATGGTAGGTTTCAGTGTGTGCTCATTGACAGACGTAAGTTTATTCACTTTTAAAATCAAGTACACAATATGAAAACTTTAGTCAAAATACGTGTGTCTGTCTTTTTTTTTTAAGAAATATAAAAAAATCCAAGCAAAACAACTGATACAGGATACAGAAGTATACGGGACAAGAAAGCCTAAGATCTGACTCTGTAAAAGAATCATCAAGCAGGTGACAAGTTCAAAACCCTAGCTATTCTCTCATTAAAACTGAATCAAAGTCAGAAGATGTAACATGATGATGATACTGTCAGATTTCATAAAAATCATTATTTAACTGTACCTCTAGAATACTTAGCCAGTAAATGGGAGTACAGGGACAAAAACCAAAAGAGAACGAAACCACACACACGGCTAAAGTAAGATTAAACTTTCTTATACACTACTGTATATACACTTGAAATTATTTATAGGCTTTTACATGGCAAACAAAAAATAGAGATTGCTTTCTTCCACGCCATCAGCCCTCCTGCTACTCCTCAGTTATGACATCAAGATATTACTCCTCTTCGCATGCTTCTTAGATACATCTGCTTCTCAAAGTACCAACCTAGCACGAAGGCAGAAGTATTCTAAAAAAAACCCAGAATCAGTCTTGCCTTAAAAATGACTTTTATTTAATACTATGTTTTCTTCAGTTCTAGAGTTTCCATATCTCTCATTTTCATCACAGTTTCTTCAATCTGTCAAAACCAACTTCTTTTACATCTTTTCTTTAAAACATTAAGAAACACTTTTCACTTCCCTTCCACAATTTCAGAATACCACAAAACTTCCACATTGTCAGTCGCCTAGTGCTAATCAAAAAGATCTCTTCGGTATTCAATATAGCATAGACATTAATATTTGAATTTACCACTGAAAATCTGATGGCATACAGAGTGTAACACATACTACATAACTAAACAAGACTAAACTGATAGACATCTCTCATGTCAAAATAAAAATCACTAAATTCAAAACCGTGTTAACACTGTAATTGTAACTGATGTAGAGGAATTGTATGTTACTTTTGGCTTACCAAGTGTTCAGATAGACTCCTGGTAACTTAAGGCTGGTAAAAAAGCTCATTATACAACGCAAAGTTTCATTTTATGTAACCACTTTCAAAAATGCAGAGAGTAGCTACACCTGAAGATAGGGCACTTGGAGCTTTTACTAATCCACAGTTTCCATACACTGTCAAGTTCTTCCCAATGGCCTAGTCTCTACTCAGGCCATAGAATTCTCTCTTAATACTGTCGGCTCCACTGAGTGTTACAACACAGACATGTAGAAAAGCTTTAAAAAGAAAAAAAATCCTTACCTTGTTGCCCAGCTTGAAGACCTCATCCAAATCGGTGCTATTAGTGTTTATCATAATGGAATCGGTATCTCCGTAAATCACTTCAAGGTTCATCTAAATGAAACAAATTGCTTTGAGAAATAAAACAGAACCTCTCCACCTTTTAAAATTCCATTTCATTTTCAAAAATGCCCTTTATACTATCCCTTAAATACCAAAAACCAGAAAAATGTAACGTTTTTACTTAGAAGTCTGTATATTTCATTAAGACACACTTGAATTTGAAGGGAATAATGAAGCTTAAACCACTGAAATGTTTAAAAAAGAAAAATCACTGTTCAGTTGTGTAACTAATATTAAAGTAGTTAAAATTTTATTAAACGAATGCTAGAAAAACACATCAGTCGGTAAGTCTAATCTTGAGAAACAACAGCAACTCTAATAAAAAAAGAAGTTTGGACTGCTAGGACACACAAAGATCACTTAGATTCAAAGACTGCTGGACAAATTCAGGTTATTCAAATAAGACACTTAGCCAATGTGCCTGAAAAAAATAATACTGCAGTCAGGTATCCTAACCCATTTGTAGCCACCACGATATGATTGAAAAAAAATTCATTGTGGATTAACACCACCAAACCCACCACCACAACAAAGAATCTCTATATTTCAAGCAAATCTAATTAAAGTATTGGCTGATGGATACGGTAACTGAGAATACTACAGTACTGTCCAGATTAGGCAGCTCTTCTTGAACATTTAATCTTTTTTTCTTCTACTGCAACCTAATTACTCGTGTTAGTCTTCCCATGGCCAGGAGATCTTCCAGGGAACAAGGCACTCCTTTTTGATGAGGATCTAGCTACTATGACCCACAAATTTTATAACCCCAGGTTCAACTACTGAACAATTACACCTAGAGATTAACACAAACATCTACTTGAACCCTTCTCTCTGAACGACACTCTGCCTGTCATATCATCTCTCATTCTGATCTTTGTAACAATCTGAATGCCCTACTTGGAAAAGATTGTGTTCAAACACCAGCCAGACTGCCACAACTCTCTAGGATAATGGAGCAAACTCTACACAAACTGAAGCATTTCAAAAAGCCTGAGTTGCCTATGAAAGGCATAGCAAGGAAAAAGGTGAAAAGAAAAATTGTCACCAGCAGTGAATGTCACCTAAAAAATAGGCAGATGGATCTAATTATGTGATACTGACTTGAAAAAATGAAAACCCACTGTCTTCAGTGTGGAAAAATCAATGGAGCTTTAAAAACTGCAGCATGGCTACATCCGTGTTAAACTTGATACAGTCAAAAAACCACCCAGTGATGGAGTTTAAAGGATGCCAAAAAATAAATCGTAATAAAACACCGGAACACACAGTATAACAGGTCTGTGAGTAAACTCTAATTAGCACTGTTGCTAATTTGCTTGAAACAGTCGCACATAGACTTCAAGCAGGAGCCAGATCATATCTGTGGAAGGAAAAGTAAAAAGCTATAATCCATTAGGAAGGATTACATTTGTAAACCAGGCATCCTAAGAAGGGATTTCAGGTCTGTTTGGGTTATAGTTCTCCTAGAATAAAAAAATTTCACCAGGTGTGCTCTCTAAGGGTTGTTGTTTAATGAAAATGCTCAGCATTACCTTTTGCACCATCTCCTTGGTATGCATCAGAATCTGAAAAAAAAAATAAGCAAAGATTAGTGTATGATATAATTACAAGCTAACTCATGCAAACACAGCCATTAGGTTGCTACCTCCAAATGCTCTCACCTTTCAAAACAAAGCAAACCACCTCTCTCCTGGCAACACACAGTCACCTCAATACTCTTATTACATGAGTAAATTCTCATCTGACCTTCTATTAATGCTATTATTAACTCCCCTAAAACAAGATTAAAACAAATCTCAAAATTGCATGTGCACACACACATTTTACCTTAGGAAAAAAAGAACCCTGAATCAAATGCTCAAATAAAACCCAATCAGGAAGTGCCCGTATTAAGCCTCTTTCTGTAATTTAAATCAGTTGTCTCCTTCATATCCACAATCTTATCTCTTAATGTCATTGACGTTTTTTTCCCCCAAAATGTCCTGTCTAGTCCACTACAGCCTGGATGGTGCTCGCTTGACAAGGCCCTAGCCAAAAGGTTCATTACCCTTGTACTGATCTCAAAATGGGTCTCCAAAAAGCAAACTCCTTAGGGAAACCAGCACACAGCTCTAGCACACAGCTCCAGATTCCACCTGGTCATTCACAGTTCCCTCATTCCAGCCCTTTCCATCCCTACTCAGCAAAAACCTCAGTTATTTTACTCATATACCTTTATACTTTTGATTTTCTTAAAGAGGATTACTTTGAACCACTCTAAATTAAAGCAATGATAGATCAGCTTATTAGGTGAACAAGAACAATTTGGTACTCTAGCTTTTAAGATAGTCAGGACACACACTATTTTAGCAGGTTATAACAAATTTAGTAACTTAGTCTAAGCTTTACTATTTTTCATACATTAAATATCAATACTCCTTGGCCATATTTGCCAAAAAGGCAGAATTACGACTTGCAGTCAAGAAGTCTGTGACTGGGAGCTGAACATTAGAAATTAGCAATGATGAGGAAAGAAAAAAAGACGAACAGGGAAGAGCTGTCCATGCTCAGTGGGAATAACGCCATCTTCAGGGAAATCTCATGACTTTAAGACCAATGAGCCTAAAATAAATCACAGTCTTGAGTATCACAATATTGGCTATTGCTACACACAATTCTGAAACAAAGGTGACATGTCCACCTCTATGTAACAGGACACAAACAGGTTGACAACACTGTTATTTCTTCAATATTAACAGCAAGTTTCTTGAATATTACTGAACCTTTAGACAACCACAGTGATGAATACTAAAGTATGATGCTCCACTGTGCTTTTTCAGTCTGTTTTACGTGACACACCACAGAACTGTGCACCAAAACCTATATTCCCCCAGCATTCTTAGTTCCTCAATGCTGACTTTGCAAACTTAATATTCTGTTTCACTATAGTTTCTGTTCAGGCACATTTTCTAGCCACTCTCATCTTCAAAGACAAATTCACTGCACCTAAGGATGAACTCACTCTCCCAAAGTACAAGACATGAACCAAGCAAACATGACATACCATTCCCCTCCGGACACTTAAGAAAATGTTAGGTTCCAAATCACGATGTAATGTTGACACGGCAGACCCACAATGAATGTCCTTATCAGGGTTATTCATCAAGTATATATGGATACCCATGAATTTACACTCTCTGGGTCAAGTTCAAAACATCCAGTAGGTTTAAAGGCCATCCACTGATGCTGCAAACTACGTGCTCAGACAACGTGATGCCTGAACTCTGCTGAAGCCCTAAACCACAGCTGGCCTCTATCTTCTATGTAGACAAAGAAGAACAGGAAAATGGTAAGTCTTAACTGCAGATTCCCTCCAGGCTGTATGTGCTCAGACACACCCAATTCAATTTTAATCAGAAGCTTATAAAAGATATTTCGCTTCTATTTAATCTCATAGTGAGTGATTCAGACGGCACCACCCTACCACCTTTTCATGGAGTTTGGAATTATTCTGAAGACACACATCACTTGGCACATGACATCAAATTTCATATACAGTAATCAGAATTCTAGCTTATTCACCCCCCCACCTCCCCTTTCTCTCACTTATTACCTAACTCCTACAGAGCAAGGCTATACTGTTCCCTTAGTATTCCAAAAAGCAGACAGGAGTCCCTGTAACAAAATTAACAAGCTGGATAGAGAAATTAAGAGTTTACATGTTAGACAAAGGCCTACCATTTTTTTCTCATGATAACATGGTATTTTCTACTTCATTCTCTGAAATAATGGTATCAATGAATAGTTATAAAGATAACATTATTTTTTTAAAAAACAGGAATACCTCCTACTAAAAAAATTCTTTAGCTGGGCAAAGACCCTTTCTCAATTGTTTCCGAGGGCACCGGTGGATGCAGGTAATAACAAGAGGGGTCACAGACAAGTCAGCTTCATCAAGTGACTGGTATATGCTAGTACTACCCATTCTAACAGGAGATCACTTGTAAGTTCCAACAGCTACAAAACAGGAGGTTACAACGGCTTGTTAAATTCATTAATAAGGCAGTTGGTAGTTATCTGATTTCACAGCAACACCTGCATATTTATCTCCTCATTACCAATTGGATGATGGAATTTTTTTCAAGCACATTTCAAAAATCTGCCAACTTCAAGTGTAGAAAAAAAAATAAACTTTGTGGTTAATTTTTCCCTTAACAAAGTACAGCTGTTGAGAATAATTGTTCAAGATCTTACCCTGTAATGTCAACTGCAGCAGAACAAAGAGTATTTAATTAGCAAATCTATCCAGTAATTCAACACCTATTATATAAAATGCCTTCGTGATTTTATTCAGGATAATTTGCTAAGAGGGTTATTACTGACATTCAGATGAAATTTAAAATTCCTACGCAAGTCGAGTCATAATAGCAGTAATGATCCCCCCAATCAGGAGATACTGTGTCACACAAGGTTCTTTTGCAATGCAGCAGCCGATTTCCTGACTTCTTAATTCCTGGGCTCAGCTCAGTGAGAGCCCTTCATGCCAATATTTCAGTCAGCAATACATCCTTAATGGGACTCTATTAAAATACCTAGAATAAAAATGACTTTTTTTTTTGGTAAAAAAGAATGACAGCACTGCTATCATATCAATCATTACCGGCTTCTCAGAAATGCACAGCAAAGGAACAGAGGTTTATAGTGAGGCTGGAAAGACAGAAGAAAGAAAGAATAGGAAAATTGTTACTCAGTATTTTCCTTTTGCAAATAATACTGTGTTGCTCATGAGAGCTGGATTGTCTCCTACTGTAGGCAATCCTACCAGGAAGAACTAATTGCCTGGCAACACATCTATACAACCATGCCCCCATCCCTCCTCCCCGCCCCCCCCACCCAGCAAACATATACTTCTAAAAATCTGTGAACTTCTCAGCACAGTGAAGATCTGTGAAATTGTATGTAAACTTTTTTCTTGTAAAAGCAAGACTAGCAGCACGCATTCTCTTGCCCATGAAATCAATATAAAGTGAAAGATTGTAATTGCAGACAAGCAATCAAACTGCAAAACTCCCTGTCCTAATTCTACTACAACTCACTAATTACTTAATTAAATGAAGACGTGATTTAAGAAAGGAAATGACTAAAAATAAATAAATATACAAAGAACACCTTTATCCTTATCCATTACATCAAGTAATTTTAAAGATTCTTTATTTAAAAACCACTAAAGTACACCTTCTGATAAGAGGATGTTTATGTGAAAACAAGCTAAGCCACCCGAGTTAAAAAACAATGGGATAGGGCAAAACTATAACACACTGATGGAAAGATTTATCCCGAAGACACACACATTTTCTGTAGGTTCCTAGGGTCGCAGATGAGAAAGAACAGAAAGGGAGACTTGAGACCAGACTGAAAAGACTGACCAGAACGCTTAGAAAGATATTGCACTAGAGACACATATCAAAAAAAAGCCCTCAAAACACAAAAGACCCCAGTTATGTATTCACTTTGCACAAGGAGAAAAAGTGACGCTCTCAAAGCCTTGACAAAAACTGTATTTTTGAAGATTACCTCTAGTTATCTACTATAGACCTGATATTCTCCCACCTCAGCTGTTTTACTTGTGCATTATATAGTAAGAAAAAAAAAATCACAAAATCATAGAATGGTTAGGGTTGGAAAGGACCATAAAGTCCATCCAGTTCCAATCCCCCTACCATGAGCAGGGACACCTCCCAACAGACCAGACTGCCCAAGGCCCCGTCCAACCTGGCCTTGAACACTTCCAAGGAAGGGGCATCCACAGCTTCCCTGGGCAACCTGTGCCAGTTTCTGTCATCAGCTTTAGTAACTCATACTAGCTAGTCCTTCCCATGACACAGAGAAACAAATGGACAGGAAGAGCTGTGTTCCAGTATGTAACACCACTCACTAATCTACATAAAGAATTATTTCTGAACATTTGTATTTTTGCAAGCTATTCATTAGCTTTGCTAGTATATTGCGACAAATAGCCTCTAGCACTGATAAAACATGGCCATAGGGTGTGGCAAAAATTTTTATTAGGAGGATTCTCAAAAAAGGTTTCCATTGCCAGACAAAATGGAACATATGACATAAGCAAAAGTGAGAGAAAGTGAGAGAAAGATGGAAGCCTTGCTTTGCACAGGGATGAAGCAACATAATACAAACTTTTAAACAATGGACTCGATTTAGAAATTGACCAGATTCAAGCAGTTAATAAGTAAGTTTGTTTCAAAGAGGTTTTACTGATTATTTGTTAGACAATGCATTCAAAGTTAAATTTCCCAACAATGTAGAATCATAGAATGGCTTGGTTGGAAAAGACCTTTATGATCAAGTCCAACTGCACCTGTCCACTACTAAACCACACCCCTGAGCACCTCATCTACCTGTCTTTTAAACACCTCCAGGAATGGGGACTCAACCACCTCCCTGGACAGCTGTTCCAGTGTCTGACAACCCTTTCAGTGAAGAAATTTTTCCTGATGTCTGGCTACAACCTCCTTTCAGGCAGTTGTAGACAGTGATGAGATCTCCTCTCAGCCTCCTCTTCTCTGGGCTAAACAGCCTCAGTTCCTCTGTCACCTCCCATAAGGCTTCTTCTTCAAGACTCTTGTGGACTGTTAGGAAACATTAACAGCATCAGGAATACAGCCCATGCTGCCAAAATTTTCCTTTCTATCTTTCTATTCTTGTAGAAACACCGACATTAACTGTCCATACTCCTCTCAAAGTTGATAGGCCTTACAGAACCCTTGTTTACAGCCCAGAAGAGAGAGCTATTGCCTGCACTGGCTATGGGAAGGCTCTGGCACCTTACCCCCAGGTAATGCCCTCAGAGAGCCGCACATGTGCAGAGATGCACATGCTCCTGTGCCACACAACAGCCCCTGAGGAGCTGCCATGAAGTTCTTTCCAAACCCTGCCGCAGCACCATCCCTTGCCAGTGAGTTGAACCCATTTATAGCAGTGTCAGAGGTGGGAAAGGTAGGCAGCACCTGGGCTTCTTCACCTTCTGCACCAGGTCTGAAAGATCTGTAATATACTACTTTGACAGAAGCTGTGTATAAAACCAGAGTTCAACAGTGCACTAAAAGCAAAGGGAGAATGGTTGCAAGGGCTGAAGCAGTGCATACAAAGATTCAGCTATGCATGTTTGCAGGCCAAAAAAATGTAGCATCTTTTGCATCACAAACACCAGAAAACGCACAAAAAAGCAACAGAAACATGCTGAACACAACCAAAATCATGTGCCTTTGTCACTTTTTGACAAGGAATGCAAAGATGACTGAATATGATGATGTGAATCAAATTGAAGGCAATGTTCCCTTGGTGCCAGAAACAATCAGGTCTTCAAAAGTCTACAGTACATGTATTTCAAGTATTTGAGGTGAGTTTCACTGAAACGAACAGGAAAACCAGAATCAGTTCCTTGCTAACTTGTACAATTATAGGTTATTCTGCATAATATGTTACAAACCATTATATACTAAAGCAAATTTTGCCTATTTTGGAAAGGATTATTTAGGTATTAGGATAAAGGGAAAAAACAAAGAAACCTGTTCCTACAGCTTTGGACAAGTTTTTAAAAAAGAAAATAAACACCCAACATTTTTGGTTTGGAAATTCATTTAAAATCTTGGAAATGGAAAAACTGAGTGCTATGCTCAAAAATGAAGTTGAACACTTGAGTGCACAGAAGGCAAGTGACCCAGTCTGAACCTACTTCGTGTTCCCAGAAGCAACAAGAATACAATATCCAGGTGGATAACTACCTGTGAAAGATGACTGTATGGCAAGAGCATCTCCTAGCCCTCCAGAGCCAGTAACGCTCCTTCCAGAGAAATTAAACACCAGTGGCAGTTCCTAGAGAAACACCAGGCTTCACAACCTAGAGAAATATTTCCTTTCTGACCAAATCCTTCAAAATTGAAAACCTAAACCTAATGAAGGAGCATGGAATTTTTTCCCTTGTTTTATTTCATGAAAAAGCAAGATCCACAGCATGTAAAACCTCTTGAAGAACATGGTACTCAAACCGATTTCAGTTCATTAATTCTTATAATTTTTTTAATTTAAATCCATTAAATAAATCTACGCTTGATGAACATTTTGTAATTAACTATAAGATGCGAAGATAGCTTTACTTAATAAGAAAACCTTTTGTGCATTTCAAGTACACAGCAACTACATCAAAAGCTTAACTGTATCACAAACCACAAGTAAAACACTTCTAATAAGCAAGAAAATAACAAGCCTCATTTACTACTTCCTAATAAAACCAAAACTTGCGTTGTTATTCAACATTTAAATGCATACAGACAAGTACATCCTCCTTAGAGAAAACAGCAGCATTCGCTTCAGTGAAATGAACAAACAATTAGACTGGAAACAAGGAAAACTGTAGCTGCAACTAGAGTAACCTTAGTCCTTGACCTCAGCTACAACAGATAACAAAGAAATTCAACTAAGATTATTCCAATTCCAAGGAACGATGAAACCTGAATTAAATGAGCACTTGTAACATATGAAGAGTCAGGATTAAATAACTAGCAGTGCTCAAGTCTTGGAAACTCACAACCACATTTGGTATTGATTGAAGTAGTGAAAAAGTAGAAGCAGGGCAGGTACCAATTCCAATATGTCCAAACACCGGCCACTGTACTGATGTTCACAAGGCTCTTCAGACTAGCCAGCTCCTGTGGTAGCTTCTTAGGCAGTATCAGAGAAAGAAAAGTTTCAGCTCTGCATGAGACACTGAACCTTTCCTGCTTCAGGCAGCATCTAGTGATTGCTCCAAAGACATGACAAGACAACGAGGAACATGCATGGGTAACAGCATGAAGTCTCAGTCAGATTTCCTATTTGTTTAGTGTGACCTCTGTACAGCATTTGATGAAGCTGGCTTGGATACAGATGGAAAGAGCTCCTGAGAGAATCTACTGGAGTCAAGACACAGTTTTTTTCAGATTCTCTCTTCAAAATGAGCTTCCTGAATTCTCTAGATATGTTTAACAAATAAATGAACATGGAACTCCTCAGGACATAACAGAAACCCCCCTTCCTGAAAATAAAGTAAGCATTTACAACGCACGTCAGAAATAAAATTTACTGGCCTACCAGAAGATTATGTATGGCTAATTTCTGCCATACACTCAGAGATCTCAATGTAGAAATAAAATTAAAAAAAACTTAAAAAAAAAGCTCATTTAAGTGTTTAGCTATTTT
This sequence comes from Dromococcyx pavoninus, assembly GCA_033558185.1. Classification (NCBI taxonomy): domain Eukaryota; kingdom Metazoa; phylum Chordata; class Aves; order Cuculiformes; family Neomorphidae; genus Dromococcyx; species Dromococcyx pavoninus. The sequence continues at coordinate 2,312,194 of JAUMJL010000164.1, forward strand.
TAAACTAACTACAAAAGAAAATTACTAGTTAAGAATCCTAAATTGCTTTTTAAATAGGGCTTGCAACTGTAAGACAGGAACAGAAACTGCAGGGTGGGTTGGGGTAACTTCACCTTCCAGACTTTTCCTTAAGAACACATATGAAAAAAGAACCTATGTCAATGGAAACTATTGCCTATCCACAGACATCCACAATAACATACATACTGTAGACACTTAAAAGGGGCTGAGGATGGAACCGTATCTGATGTCACGGAGCTCTCATAGAAACAGAAACATGCTCCATGACACAACTTTGTGAGTACTACAAGCGAGAAGAGATGAGCATCACGCAAAAGCAAATTCCTGAAAGGGATCTCCTTATTACTAACATTTAAGATTTCAGTACTTAATGGTAACCTGGTTGATTACCTGAAATTCAAGCCTAGGGCATTTTTAATATCGTTTGTAGCCTTGCACTGTTTTAAGACAGAATAAAGTTAGTCTTATCAAAGCATTCAATTTAATTTTTCAGGACTATGAACTCATGCAAAGAAATGATAGTTTCAGAAGTTACTTTTTTACGCATTAGTCTGTCATTAAGCACTCCACATACAGCCCACCCATTTCAGTATTTAGAGTTTCAAAATTAATAGCAGTATGGCTTCATTACTAATGAAGCCAAGTTGTTAAGTTGACATTATATAATACCACAGGATATGGATTTATTTGTTATTTGTAAAGAATATGGAAATATGAAGACTAGGAAAACAAATAAATGTATTTAACCTTTCAACGTGACCCTCTAGGAATCCAATCCAAATACTGACTTTTAGCCACATATCGGATTAAAGCAGTGGAGCTCCGCCACTCATTCAATCCACATAATTCACCTAAAATGATATTGCTCAACAGGAACACATTTCTATTTTAATGATGGAAAAACCTTAATTACAAATGCAACTAAAGCATGCTACCTCCATAAATCCATTACTGCAAGAGAGGCATGCTGATTATTTTTTAAATCCTTAATTTGTCATTTAGACCTACTGTTATCTCATTTGTAAAGAATTCAAAACACATTTGCACAAAACTAGATTTCTAAAACATTAACAATGTTTATAAATCTCTCACTTATTTCCCTACAATTTGACAGGATTAATTCCGTGCTACATACTTTAACTCAATCAATCTTTGACTGGAAATTTTCATTTAAATTCTTCATTGCATAAATTCTGTTAAAGAAAGAACGTCACAACCTAAAGGTTTTGTTTAATTTAAAAACATAGCTAACAAGCTTTCCTGCTTCTTATTACTAGAGTTTGAATAATTAATAAAAAACTCAGCTTTCACTCATATGCCAAAGAAGACTTCTTTCAAAGCTCTCTCTTGCTCTTACTTTTCAGTTTAAATAGAAGGCAACAGCACTAATTCACATTATTGTCACACCAGTCATTCAATATCCTCATTAGAATTATATCTGAAACAAGACCTGCAGGGCCCCAAAAGAAGTTTTAGTGCCAACATAGTAATCCAACTACAAGCACCGGTCAACAGTGGCTTGATTTCATCCACTGCTATTACAGATACAAATGTTGCTAAGCTTCTTTTTAATGCCTTGGATTACTACAGGTGCCTAAAATAAACAAACCAACCAACTCCCAAAACAGAAGGAAAGATAGGGATTCGTTATCAGAGCAGAAATCCCGGTAGCAATTTTCTGGTGTTCTAAGATCCGGTTTGGACTAAAAAACAATATAATAGAATTGTAGAAAGGTTTTGGTTGGAAGCAACCTTAAAGATCGTCCAGTTGCAACCCCCCTGCCATGGGCAGGGACACCTCCCACGATCACAGATTGGTTCAAGTTACAAAGGACCTCTGGAGCTCACCTGGTCTCACTCCTGATCTCAAGCAAAATCACCTAGAGCCGGTTGTCCAGGACCATGTCCAGACAGCTTTGAATAACTCCAAAGATGGAGATTCCACAATCTCTTTGGACAACCTGTGCCAGGGCTCAGTCACCCTCACAGTAAAAAAGAATTTCCTGGTATTCGGATGAAGCCTACTGCATTTCAGTAAACAAACAAAAAAAATCTAGCAGTCTTACCATTAAAACGATACAAACACCATGGAAAAAGCCCATACACATTCACTTTAGAGAACAGAAGAATACCAAGTGCCCATAAAACCCTCAAGAATACTGAAATTTTTACTTCTTGAAAAATACAATAAATTGTCTGGGTAAAAAAAACAAACCACGGGCCCACCAGCCTCCAGGACACTGAAGAGATATTGCTGCTTTCTGGAACAGGTAACACTAACTTTAGTGTGCCCTGATGAGCTGCAAACCAAGAGATTTGAAAGGATTTTCCCAGGAACTACACACGCAATATGGGTGATAAGAGACATCTGTTCTCTTTTATAGGTCATGTTCTTTTCTGAGGTAGAGCATCCTGAAGTCCTTTATGTTTATTAACCAGGGCATTTATTCTGACCATATGTATACACATGACCGTTTATAGGAAGATACACACTAAAGCTAAATTTTAAAACATTCAAAGTCAAAACCAACCACAATCTTACCTAAATCAATAAAAACATTGCTCTAAAATATTATCTAGAAAGGACTTTATTATATCTTTCTCAGGCTTATGATCTTATAATACTGACCGTTACAATCTTTAAAAAAAAATCCCACAAATCACAGAGAAACAAAAGGCTGCCCATCACTATATTTTTTCAGATCAACATTTAACGACATGTCTATAGTGGATGAGATGTCCCATCCACCTGAACTACTATGATTTTTCTGTTTCAGTTCTCCCTTCTCATGAGCAGTTGATCTGCTACAATCCATCACAGAAGAAAGCCACCACAAAGCTGAAATATGGCAAATTCAAAGTATTTGAATATTTATTTGATTAAAGTATAGAAGATTATACTTATTTGGTTAAAGTACAGAAGATTACCCAGTAGAAGAGAAAGGTAATTAACATCTAATTTCAAAGCCTTACAAATGAGTCTCATGCCAACCACACCAAAAGAGTTCTACACGAAAGAAGTTTCTCATTTTCATTCAAAAAGGCACACCTGGCAGACTAACAGTACTGTACAGAAGGGAAAACAGAAGACAAAGAGGCATTCAGATCAGTGTTCCCCACTCTCTTCTACATGTGATATGACTGCAAGCATCGACTAAGTAACATCTGATTAAATGAGGAACACTCACCCCAGCAGAGAGAGGTAATTGAAGAGGTTAGACGCAGGAGAAAAGATATTTAAATCGCCTGGAAGTTGAGCAATAAAAACAACTCATAAAGCTTGTAGCATATGGGCTTCTAGAGCAACTTTTCAATTGAAGAGTTTGTTGACACTGCTGATGGTTGAATTATGAAGTTTAAAAACAAAGTCACCATGCAGGCAAATCTTCTGCAATGGCAGAACAATATTTCCAGTCTGAGCTGGTCATTTACAATGGGCCTGTCTTCCAACAAGGTTACAGACTCAAACCCCTAGCACTGCCCCAATGCACATGTGGTTGGTTGTGACTTCCACAAAAGATGTTGTTCAAGAGACCATCTGCTTTCTCTGCTACTAAACTTTTTTATTTCCATACACTGCAAGCATCCTTTTCTCCCAAGGCTTTTCACTGTGCTGCAGAAGACACCTTAAGCAACAGCAGAAAAGCAAAATGACCAAAGAGTTCTTTGGGATCCTTCAAAGACACGACAAGTTTTCCAAGCATTTTGCCAATAAAAAGAAATGATTCATATATTAAAAGAAAACACCAAAAGTTAGTACCAATACAGAAATTCTACATGATAAGATTAAAAATACTAGCTAGTAAGTCTTCAAAAACTGCAGAAACGAATATGGAGAGAAAGTTAGTTTGAGGCTCAACTCCGAGCCAAACCTACTTAAAAAGCAACGATCCAGGAGAAACATTAAAACCAGCAAAATCTTTGGTTTTCAAAGGATGACATCTCACAAAACCACCCCTGATCTCAACAGTGGGCAGTGTCTGAGGGGCCTATTAGGAAGACATCTTCCATACTCCCTAAAGAAACAGCAGGGACAGCTACACTCAAGAAGTGTAGACATCCCATGAATCCAAGTCAGTAGTTCCCAGTGAACATGCGGAATGAGGAGGTTACAACATTTTAAGATAAGTTGTCCCTCGCTCCCCTGTGCCAAAATAACAGCCGTATCTTGGAGCAGAAGCAGCTTCAGAAAAATACTCAAATTGCTGCTCCTGTTGCAGAGACTGGAATTTACGATGGGCTATGGGAAGCACCCCACTGGCCTCAACTCTGGAACACCAATGAGGGCTGCATCATAAAGGACTTGCACACTGTGAGGGAACGCCAAGCATACTATAAAGCAAGAACACCTAACTACAATCCTTATTTTGCTTCCCAGCCCTGTATTTTCAGCCCTCAGCATAAACCTTCCCCACACAGAAAGCACTGGGTGTCAAAAGGTTCATAGACTTGGCTCACTGATTGATTCCTAATCTAACTGATTTGTAAGGCTAATTAAGACATGGCCAAACTGTGTCCATGTCTTACTTAACATTAGTGTTCAAGCAAGTTTCACACAATCTGATTAAAATTGACTAAAAGTGTCTTACTTCAGTAATCACTTAGACAGAATGAATTTTACATTAGCAGGATCAAGCACACGTCAGGCCTCAGTGGAAATGAAAAGGGCTTATAGTAATAGGATTTATAAATCCACCACATTAGGTTAATGGCTAAATGATTTACATGTAACTTTCCCCCTCCTCCTCCTCCTCACCCTTCAACTCGCACACAAAAAAATTTCTATATTTGGCACTTTTAACTATGAGTGCCAAGGCAAAACCAGCTGTTCTTTTTAATTAGCTGAAAATTAAAAGCCACAAGTGATCCCTCATTAACTCTTTCATGGCAGAAATAATCAATTAGATTTTTATAAAGCCAGAATGCTTAAAGACCCTAATGATCTATTTCAAGCAAACACAACAAGCTATCTACATGAGCATAATGAAGCTCGAATGGTTTCAACCAATAAATAGGCAGCTGATAAAAGTGAGATCTTTATTCCTTATAAAATTGGCAGTAATGGAGTTCTTCATACGAATATTTTCAGTTGCAGAGAAGACTCTAAAAGCCGTTCCTCTTTCTCAGCCAGCAATTCAATCCAACAGTTAGTAGCAGTTACTAATGACACTGGAATATATATGGCTTAAAGCCAATCCTCCCTCTTTGCAAGTGCTGGAATGTCCTACGCCATGTGGTAAACCAGGTGCTTTGTTTTGTTCTTTTGGCAGCTGAAGCTTTCATTTTCTGGAAATTTGAAAACAAAGTCATTCAGCAGTCACTTGCATCTGCTCCATTCAGCACATACCCAGGTGGGGATGAAGTTGGTGTGCAAGTCCTACCTGTCTCCCACCTCTCCTGAAAGCTAATACCAGGTCAGGTGGGAAGAGCTAAAATTCAAGTTAAAAGCAAGCCACCCTTATATTCAGCAAAATTAATTAAAAATTGTCGGATAACAAGGTCAACATTTCTCAATGATACAGTGCTTTGCATTTTCAGGTCACTGTACAGTCATTAATAAATGATTCTAACACCAGGATTAAGGTTATCTGCCAACACCACGTGTATAAAAATAACTTATCAAGCATGTACCCGTTGTCACCAGGCACAATTACATTATCGTCACCTCACTTTCTTTTCATGGCATTAGGAGGCCAGCCAGCCAGTCGAGCAGTACCACCCCCCCCCCCCCCCGCCTTTACAGCCCAGGTCAGGAACACCGTGACCCTACACATCCAGGGGTCCCAAAAAGTCTGCTTCTCTTGGGAAATTATTGTAATTTATTTCTGTTCCAAACAAGGGCTATGTTAGATGAAAGCACCTCAGAATGAAGCTGCTTGTTTTCCAGGCCCAGACTGGTGGACCAACAATAGCCCAACAATAGCAGCAGTGAGCCGTCCCTGGTCATCCTCTCTCCCTGTCCTCCCCTCTCCTCTGGCCACTGGGGTATCGGGTTCACATTCTTTCCCCACAAACACTTGTCTGGTGTTACACAAAAGAGTGACCAACAAACCTGATACAGGGTTGTTAAATTCAGACAGAAAGGCACCACACAATGACCTTTAAAAGAACGATATTAACAGGTGGCTGGTGTCTAATACAAATAATTATATTACACTTTAGCAGCATGGACCAAAGTGGAAACACATTGTCTTGTCATCAGCAATTGAATAAGCCAAAGTAAGTGACCAGAATACCCTTTTAACACTCCTCTTTTTCTGCCCCTACTACAGAAAACAACTCCTGTTGAAGAGCACGGCCAATGAGCTCCCAACTCAGTCACAAAGTACTTCATTTGAAGATTTCACCAGGATATCTGACATTTCCATCTCTGAGCAAAAAGAGCCCAGGCACCCTTTGAAGCTCACACAGGATCCCTTCACAATTAAATTCAAGCGTTGTGTATTAATTTACCCCTTCTTTCCTCTTGGAAGCAGTCCACTGAAAATATGGCTCTACAATTAAAAAGAAAGAAGCTGGTAACATAGGTGATCCTCAGCAAAGTTCTTCATAACCTGGACAAGAAACTATGCTACAAATTACCAAATTAATTGCCCCTGCTCACTATTTTTCTTCAACATCAGTCATCTCAAGTTAACAACAATTTTCATCAGCCTTTAACCCTGACACGAGTTGCTGTTTTGACAGGACAAACAGGTGTGGCCAACAGCCTCAACGTCTTGGGACAGACAGCAACTTCCAAACATGTCCACAGCCAGACTCCACCTCAGAGGGGTGCAGAGGGAACCCACAGTGGGCACCCCCCAGCCCTTGCAAGGCTCCCAGAGCCCAGGAGCATGCCACTGGAGAGTCAGGCTGCACCACATGAGGCCAAGCGGCAGATCAGTTTCCTGTCAGCTGCCACACAGCGGACACTTAAGCTGCTTAAAGGCTTCTCATTCTTTGCTTTAAAAAGGGGAGGGCAGGTTCAAGGACACTCCAGACTACCTAGTGTCTAGTAGGGAGAAAGCTAGGAAATCACACCTCAAAATAACAAAATAAGCAGTAGCATACAGTGCAAACCTCCACACACAGATAGACAGAGGAAGGACTTCGAAAAACAACAAAAAAAACACCTACAGAGGAAATACATTGAAGAAAGACACTGCTTAAACTTTCACACAATGCTGCAAGTCATCTCAGCCTTCTGCTCCTACAGCAACAAGCCTCAAGCCTGTTCATTAGCTCACATTCCTCAGTTCATTAAGGAGCTGCCAGTGAATGGCTTGGTTGGGCTGGAGGAATGGCACAATGAAGGAATAAAAGGACCACCGATGCTCTGCTGGGTACATCTCAGGACCTGCAAACCAGCATGCAAAGCTAGAGCATCCTGATAGACCCAGAACAACACCCCTGCCCCCAAGGGGAAAAGCAGGTCCTTGCTCTCCAAGCAGAAAATGGTCTTTCCATTTGGTTTAGCCAGAAAGTAAAACAGACCCTTGGCAGTAACTCCAACTTCGATCCTCTTGAATAGTAAGTCAGCTTGGATCAGCCAGATGGATGCTGTTGGCTGGCACCTGCATCACCCAGCAGCAGCCAGTCCTCCCCTTCTGCTCTTCTCTGGCATCTCCTCCTTACCTACCTGGCCCCCAAAACTTCTCACTTTAATTCAAACAGGTATGAGAGCTGAATTTTAACACAAAAGTTTTGGTAACTTAATTTCAGGCTCCTTTGGGAACTTAATTGCAGGCTCCCACCTTGGTTTATAAGCAATACGGTATTCAACTAGAAAGGCCACAGGGCAAGAGCAGCAGTGATGACAAATTTGTGAAGTGACTAGAATCACAACACGTGGATTGCTTCGGCAGCAAAGACATCCAAGGTTTGGGAAGCAGGGAAGAAAGTTATTAAAACAAACAAGGATTTGTAAGGAAGGTAAGTCAACAAGAAACAAAATCCAGTTGTACAATACGCCTCCAGTACCCTTACATGTTCCAAAGTATTATATAACACTCAGAAGATGCATCCCACTACACCAGAGAGCGCTGTGCTCACTGCAGTGGGACAGCATAGCCCTTAGTCATGGCACAGCACTCAGCCAACGTCACAGGTCCCCTCCTCGCAATTCAGCCTTCTTCACAAGGGCATATCTGCTATCCAGAAAACCCTAGACCATCCCAAAAGTAGAAGCTCTTCAGTCTCCAAAGCACACCTCCAAATGCTCTCTAGCTTGTACTAGAACGCTTATCTAAACAGACTGCAGTCCGATGTATCTTCTGGTCACAACCTCCTATTTCACCTCAGAGCCTGAAAAACAGGCAACTTGCAGTAAGCATCAAAACAGTTAAAACCTACAGCGATTCCAAAATACTTCTGTTTACTTCATTAGTAATTTTTTTGTTTAGAAAATTTATTTAATCCCTTCAAAAATTCATGACATGAAGAAGTACAAAATACAAAATTTCTTAACACATTCAGAGGTGAAATTAATTACAGCACAGGCAAACTGATCCCTCCTAAGGATCTGATCCTATGGTCTGAGGAAAGGAACAGACAAACTGATGCCAGAGTTGTAACTATATAATAAATAACATTTCAAGATTGAACTGAGACAAGTGAAGTGTCACTTTCTCCTTGCACAATGCTTTACAGAGATGTAGATCATAGCAAACAATTTCCTTAAAACAAACTAAAGATATGAGATCGTGCACACCCGGGATAGAATTACAGGAAACTTCTTATAGAGTACACAAACAAAGAACCCCCTGAGCGTTAAAAAAAAGTAAATATCAAAAGAGGCAATCTAAGGGTTTACTGAGCATGAATTTTAAAGAACAAATCTTTGTACATTGTGGCAGACAGGTAATACACTGTTCCTCTCTGTCTGACCACACATGATTTCTTCTACTATGCAGAATTACCTTTGTCAAAGATATTCAATTCATTAAAATTCTACCTGATTAATCTGTCACATAAATTAGAAGAGTTCAGTGTGGCAGAAGACTGCAGTGATTCCTTATTAACCTTCCTATATATCACTTGGGCTGTAACATTTTACTAAATAGTCTCTACTTCAAGCCTGTAACTTCAAGTTGAGTGACAGCATAATTTTTAGAAGCAAGGCATACGATCTTCATTTAACAGCAATGGTGGGAAATTCACCAGCAGCTCTATGCAACTCCTTTGCGTGGAGCTAACGAAGAACCGAAACATGGCTCATTTATGCTGCCAACTGCAGCGACTCTGAATCTGCACCAACAAATCCAGGAAACTAATCATGGAAGAGGCCTTGTAAGGCAGTGAGGAGGAAAGAGGAGGAAGAAATTAATTACAGATGCTGAACCAAACCACACACACATTTGGGACATCACACATATACAGAATTTTAATTCTTAGCTCCTCTGATTGGCGATGGTCTCTGCCACAGCAGGAAACCCAAACAACAGAATTTAATCAGGACTTCATGGAGCAAAACTGAAGCAGCCTGCAGACTACTGCATGGCAAAAAGGTTTGCTAAGAAATCCAGGACTAAGTCATCAAGGCCAGCCCCTAAAAACACACATCATATAATCCTATTCATAAGGATATCTAGCTTCCTTTTAATACCCCTGTATTTAAAGCTGGGGTTTCTCAACTTCACTGGCCATGACATACAATTCGAAACAGATGTTGCTCACTGAGCCTCATTTCAGGGCCCCTATCACTACTGCCTTAAAAATAATGTAGGTTTCAAACAGAACTCCTGAGGTAGAATGTATTCTGTTGGCTCAGAGAAATAATGTCACAATGGCTGCTCAATTATTCCCCTGAGGCAGACTGACTACGTAGGAGGCTTTATCATCATTCAAGCAGATGGGTTATTAGACACGACATCAAGAATTTCAGTAGACTCAAACACGGAAACTTGGTTTCAAGGCTGAAATATCAAGGAACCCTCTACATTATCAAATAGATGCACTTGGTAGATATTATTAGAAGCATCACATCTACAGTGTAATGTGTTAACAAAGTATTCTTACATTTCCTGCCTTACTGAGAAGTGTAAAACAACTGAAACGGACGCTTGGGTTCTGCTACATCTTTGCAGGCTGTACATAAATTAAGCTGCAGTGCCCTGTACTTTCACACTTATATCCTCGCCTCAAGAGTAATGGTTATGAGAAAGCAATGAGGATTTTTCTTCTGTACTCATTACCTTTTTGATTCTGGGCAACTACAATCTCTTACAGGAGAGAGTTAAACGTCATAGTCATAAATACTAAATATTAGAGCAAAACAAATATCCCTGAACAGTAGGTTTAACACCTTAGCTTAAAATACCCAAAATTAAATCCTCTCTTCAGAACTATTCCTATAAAGTTGACCCACTGCATGTGTGTCAGTGCTTAAAGTCTTTGTACTGTCTCTGCATACTCCAGATTCTAACTTGTAAGCTGATACTACTCAAAAAGGACAAAATAACTATGGCCATGAAGAATCACCCATTGTAAAATTCCAAGGATGCTTCTAATAAAAGATGCTAAGCAGCCCACCATGCAAAGTAGTTATCCACTCACTTGAAACATAGTGACACCTTTAAAATCCTTACGAGACACCTTTGTACACAAAATACACTCCTAAATCTGTTAAAATTTATTCTCAGTCTCTATTGTACAGTGACAGAAAGATAGAATTAAGGTGATCTAGTGGCTAGGCTTTTTCATTCTTGGAAACAAGAATTTCCTGGGATGGAATAAATATCTGACCTGCTGCGTGCAGTTCCTGAAAGACGGTCCTAAATAAAGATTTGCACGCTAGCTGTAAAGAGAGACTTAAAATAGTATCAGAATCCAGATCAATACACTTAAAAATCTGGAGATTCAGCACCTAAACCTTCTCCTGATGGCATTTTGGAGAATGATCAGAAGCGCACGTTGGCACTGCTCAGTCATAGTGCTATTCCACAATTTCACCACTATAATTTTCCTTTTTCCACTCATGAAAAGAAGTCAGCTCTGTTTGCAATTAATTTCTGATATAAGCCTTACCATCTTAAATATGACCAGAGGTATTAAATATGTATTACTTAATGATGCTTTGTATTTACTAGATAAGATTAATCCAGTAAATCTATAATTTCTTCTATCAGACACTTGTAGGCTGAAATAAGCCACATTGTAGTACACCAGTGACACACAACAGAATACCTATTTAGGGGTTAAATTCCTATGCAGCCTAGAAATTTCCATTACACCAAGTTTTCCATTTTAACCAAATCACAACTTTTGTTCAAAAAAGGTGTAGTGAATGTGTATGCTAGGTGTTTAGTCTATTCTAGGAAAACGAGAGATGACCTTCACTCTAGTAGCAACTGGTTTATACTGTCCAGCTATGCACACAAAGGCATTCTGTGTTTGCTTTGATGGCTTGCACATGCCAGGGCTTGATGTCATTGATAAATTATGGCTATTGACATTGCTATCATTCTCATACAAAAAACTTTATTAGCATAACAGAAGATCTGAAAGTGTGCTATCCCACTTTCTAAAAATCTTCCCCATCTGCTGCTGGGTGACATACGCAGATCACCTTCCCTTGCCTATTTGCTAGAATACAGCAGGCGGTCAAACTCCGCGGGAAAGGTCTGGCCGCATCTGGCTTTCGTGAGAGGCTATTGTTTATGAGATAATTACTCTGGCCTTGTTAACTTGCAGCAATAATCAAGAACGAAATCACCTAATAAGCCAAGTTACCTAGTAATATAGCACATTACAGCCGCAATGATTGCATATAAACTTTGAACCCCCTTTAGTGCCAATTAATTTCAAGAGCATTAGCACCAACAGTAAACGAATACGAAGCAGTTTAACTAATTAAAGCTTACTACGTAATAGGCTTGTAGCTTCAATTATCGTTTTTCATGTTAGTCATCTTAAACAGTAATCATACGCACCAGCTGGAAAACATTTAGAGCAGGGCCTGCCTAGTCCCACAGCAACAGGTAAAAGAAGCTGGTTTCGAAACTATGTCATGCACTTGCCTGGGAAAAGTGCTAACTAAGCCTTATCAACAAGAGACAAACAGCAGATGGCAACAAATGTGCCAGGAGACATTTCATCCTCCACGAAGAGTTCAACGCAAGGTATCAGCAAAAAAGGAGCAGAGCTGGAAGCACGATTTCCACAGATCTTGCCCAGCTGCCTTCTTCTGCAGGAGAAAATTAAGAAAAACACCCCAAACACAAAAACAAAGCCCAAATTAAAGCAGCGATTCTCACTATAATGTACAGACTTCACATGGTAGCCCATCTATGTTACTTTCCCCGGAAGTCCAGTACCAGGTGCAGCACAGCAAGGAAACTGAAGTCCTTTCCCCTATAAGAAGCTTCCTTCTCACCTTCCAGTAAAAAGGAATTTGTTTATCTCCAGACATCAAATCTCAAGTTTGACTTACAGAGAGCTCAATATTTTTTTTGCTATTTTAATTGTACATACAGAATAGAACTAATTATCCAAGCTTTTTTGAACTCTTGTGCACTTTTTGACTCAATGGACTCAAAGCTGCTCCCCCTCCAGTGTGACACAGTACTTTTCTTCACCAGCTCAGAGCATTCTGTGTTTCCAGGTTATTTTTTTGACTTGAATGCCCATAGTTTTCTTCTCCAGATAGTTTTGATATATTCTTGACATTCGACCTTCATAACACACTGACGGAACTAAACACTGTCGTAAAAGTCATTTTCATGCTTCTCCCATAAGTTTTAACTTCAAGGCTCTGCAGTTATCAGAAGTTGCTAATACTTTGGGGCAGTCATTCTCCTCTTGAACTACCCACCGTCAATTCCACTCCTTCCTTCATTTCACCCCCATTCCCAAGCAAGCACACACCAAAAAGAATGATTTAACAATTCTTTGGGAAGGAACACAGGAGACAAGAAAGAGGAAAACAGAAATAAAATAATAAAAGGAGAACAATTACTTCCTGTCTAGGAAAATGCACGTGTAGCTCATGCTACTCTTTTTCCAAACATTTTAAGTACAGGTGAGTTAATATTTAAGCCCCTGTGCCCACTGCATTTAAAAAGCAGTTAAAAGCAAAACATGTAAAGGAGTTCTTTCTTTATGGATATACATATGGGCTCAGGTTTTCCCAAACTCCATCTTCTCCATCAGTCACTGCAATGGCTCAGAACCTCAGAGAGCACCAAGGCCTCCTTCCATGGAACAAGTACGAGTCACTCGTCTTTTTATGGTGGAAGACTGTAGACCTAAAACAACTACTGGCCATGACACAAACATTGAAAATTAATGACACAAACATTGAACATTAATGACACAACCCAACAACCCCATGTTGGTTTTTCTTTTTATTTAATAAAAACTTCTCAGACCATAAACATCCAAACAACACCTTCCAAGACTGTTTGAAGAGCTTAAATAGTGAGAGAGGCATCGTGTTTTATAAAATTGCTCAAGAGCACACAGTAAGTCTCTGACATCCTACTTACAAGACAAACTATTAATAAACTATTAACCCCAGTTCCTCTCAGAGAGAGAGGCAGACGGACAGTCACAAAACAGGCTTTCCTTAAGTTAAGATGGAAAAGGCCAGGGACAAATACTAAGTCAGTACTGATACTTGATAATTGTGATAATCTACTACCACGCATGTCTTACATGCTCTTCGAAGCAAAAAGGAGTTGCTTGGCTTAGCATGGAGGCTCTCCCCTACTATGCAGGCCAGCTGAGCCAAATGCTATGCAGTACTGTATGGAATAACAGAAGGATCATTTCTGGAATAGTCAAATAAATGCCACTTCATAATGCTTTACTATCCAGATCTCTTCCAGCAGATCTATTCCTTTTTCCATTTTAAGGAAAAAAAAAAAGGGAAAAAAAAATGAAGCAAGATCCATGTGGAGAAGGAAATAACTGACTTTAAATAAGCTAATATAATAAACATCAGACAACAAACGTTCATTCCTAAAGTGAAAATTAATGAAAAGGAAACAGGGACAGCTGCACAGTCCAAAATTGGCACTGATTTTCAGAGAAGGAATAGGATCCCTGAAACTATTACTAGATGGCTCAGGAATCCCTGGCAAAAAATCAAACAGTTTCTTAAAAAAAAAATTGCTGTAATTTAACACAGTATTTATGACAGAGCAAAGTGACACAAGCTTACACTCCAGGCTGAAAACTGAGACACACAAACAAAAGCCACAATTTATCAATCTTCCTTTGGTCAGCATGTCAGAAGCCAATCATTCTGGAAAAAAAACCAACCCAAAACTAGATGACTTGTATAAAAGATATCTTATAAAAGATAAGAGACTTTCATAATTATTTTCTTTAAACATTTGAATAAACAAATCAAAGTTCAAGATCCACTGCCAAGATATTAGACGACAAAGGATCTGTGCACTAAAGGAGGATGAGGGGAAAGGACATTTTTGTTCACATGGAAGAAAAAATTCTTATTTGCTATGTGGTTATAAAATAAGCCAAGATTAGGACAGGATCTTCCACAGAAGCCTAAGAGCAACCAAACCCAGTGGAACATGATTAGCTCCCTAAAAAAGTGCAAATATCCCCTAGCCATATAAGGAACCACTTTCATTAACAAATTACTTGGAAGGAAGTAAAATGAAAGTATCTGCCTCCGCTCCTCATCAGGTACCAATTCCGAATATTCTATGACCAGTTGAAGAGCTGGTCTTAGAGAAACAAAGAAATTTAGCCTTCTGCAAAAAGATATCAAGGAATATTGGTCCAACTTACCAAATAGCACGCAAATTGGGAAGAAAATTTCATGTGTGCTAGCTTTTTCCTAAATTTTTTAGAATCAGTGGGAAGCTTCCCACTGTAGGAGTATATCAGCTAATTCGATTTATACATATATGTATGATGTCATAATACACTGTAAAAGAGTGGCAGCTTATATAATCTGCTACCCTTGATTCAGCAAGACATTTTTATTCCAGGATGAAATGTTTCAGTTCCCTAAATTCAGCCCAATTTTGTTACAAGTCAGAAGTATTGTTCTATGATTTATGTAAAAGCATTTCCACTGAACTACGCAACCACTGACAGATAGGGTAAATAGGTTCCAGGTAACGTTTAAATAGCTGTACTAATTACAACACACAAATATACAACATTAACCCTTACTCAAATCCTCAGAGTAATTATCCAGAACGCTGAAAAAATTGTTGCGAGCCAAGACAGCATGCAAAGGGATTTAAAAAAAACCCCAACATTCTGCATAAAGGAGGTAAACTCAACTAATTAGACACCACAATGATCTTCTCACAATCTGTTAGAAGCAAGTAGTAGTTAATAACTTTACAGATTCCCTCCAACCCCTCCACTAGGAAGGAAGGAATGGCAGTTTCTAAATCATAACTGCTCCGTCATTCTGGACAGCTGCCAAGAACGTGGAACTTCAGGACACCTGTCAATTAACACATTCCTACTGAAGGCAGACTTGCCTTCTGTCTTTATTAAAAATTAGCAATCATAAAAAGCAATCAGATCAAAAATCATGGCAAAATTAAAATCAGAAGCGGCTTCTGATTGAAGGACAACGGTCTTCAACAACAAAAAAAAGAACAAACCATGAAGAGTTGTGTCTCTGCTGAAGTCACTATATACATACTTCGGTAGATGAACTGCATGATGTAATAGACCTTTTTCCATCTCTAGCACCTGGGGTATACAGTACATGAGAAAATGACTGACCACCTGATGGACAATTGCATGTAAGAGTCAGATCTAAAGCTTTCCTCTAATCAAAGCTTTCGGTGGGGGTTCTCAGTCGAAGTACAGGCTTCTCATTGATTTTTCTTTAGCTCCAGGATGACTACTTCTACCTCTCAGTTGAAAAAATATTAAGTTATGCATTGAACCAAAAAGCCTAGGTATGATACATATTAAAACATCTTGGCAGAGGAGCTATTACAATTTAAATAAACCGACAGATTTCTGAGCAAATACAAAAATGGTATTTGCTCAGACTCAGAGATGATGATTACGTTGAGTTCTGAGGGAGACAGGGAGAAGAAAGGGGAGAAATTAAGGAGGTCACAGGAAAACCAAAACATCAGCTGTCATTGATGTGCACCCAAAAAAATTTTGAAAAATCAAAAGGTACAGCCAAGGAAGTTGGAAATTCAACTAGTAAAATTCCAGCCAGAGCAAAACCAACAGGAAGGTTGCAATACACTTGTGTGCAGGCCTGAGCCATTCCTGGTTTTGCATCAGTCTTCCACACGTTGATTGCAAATTACAGTACAATAAAACCTATGACAGTTTGATATCACAGTAAAATTAAAAGCATCGAGGAAGAACAACAAAGTTAACACTGAAAACATTTTTTCCCTCAAGTCAGCCAGAGAAAATAGAAAAGAAATTATTAGCGTGCCAACTGTGGTATTGCCTAATAGAAGGAAGCCACACACAGAACAATTCAGAGCACCAAACTGAAGGGCAAAATGGCCCATGTATAGAGTGATTACCATCGTTCTCCTTCTCCCTGGCAACTGTTTTGCAGATTCACTTGCCTTGGCTTAAAAAAAAAAAAGAAGTATTTGTCCCTCAAGGTGTTCTATACCTGTATTGCAGAAACCCTTCTTACCCAGGCATTTCAGGAAACATGATCTTAAACTTCATCAAAGCAGATTATTACACAGTCCTGTTTTTCTGACAACATTCAGTAGTTTCAACTCACCATTTTCTGGTCTGTTTCATGAACAAGGCAAGTAATTAGAAAGAAAGGATTAACTTAACAAGGCATGATCACTGAGAGAAATCAACTGTTTGGCTATAGCTGTCTGCTCCGACTGAAGCAGGAACAAGGAATCATCTTTCATAAAAGCTACATATTAAAGAACACTTTTGGTTTTTGTAAATCAGGGCATACCAAGCATCGTTACGCAAATTTTAAAAGTTTCCCCAGTCTCATGTAATCACCAAGACAAGCACAAGCTCACACAGAAATGACTGCTAAGGACTAATCCCTGCAGTAAGGTTAAAATTATGTTCTGACATTCCTATTTCTCGAAGAGCACTGCTTGCTGAGCACTGACACAAGTGGGAACCACTTCCTACCCCAACAACCTTAAAAATAAGCAGAAAGTATTTTTAAGTCTGCCAATTAAAACATACAAAACCACAAAAGACTAAACATGAAAGTTAAGGGAAATGGATGTATTTTTTACTACTTTTTTGTCTAATCCAGGTGTTGAAATAGGATTTTACGGAGCAACTGTTTCTAGCGGCTCAAACCAGCAAACACATGCCGTATCAAATTGTAGAGAAGTTACCAACATATATAATTTAATCCTACTCTCTGAAACCCTACCCAGTAAGTTTGATAAAGGGCATAGCCCTAAGCTAAAGACAACGCTACCACCAGCAACCTCTCCTGTCTTACACTATGTATAACCACCAAAGGGAAAGCAAACAGAGAAAGCAAGTGTAAGTTAAGCTTTCACATGCCTTTCAACCACCTATCAGGCTCTAAGATTTGGGGGGGAATTATTTCCTCCAGCTTTGCTACTGCCCTCTTTCTGCTACAAAGGAAGTCTGAACAAATTAGCTTAGGCTGTATGTCTGACTTACTGGTTTCCTTGCTTCTAACATTGCCTCTTTACATTAAGAGATCTGTATCAGGTATCCCCCAGCTCATTAAACTACATCTACGTGTCAAGAATCCTTTGTCCCAAGCAGAAATCCTGATGTTCCCCACCAAGATCTCCGACATCCTTACTAGGCATTGTACCTGTGGCAGTAGAGAGAGTCCACCTTCCAGAGATAAATAAAGGCCTTGAACAAAACGCTCCACCTATCTCATAAGTATATTTTGTTGCTGAAAATAGCATAAACCATTCACACATATCTTCTAAATTAAGCCAATGAATCTTGGCACAGTCCTAGTGAAAGGACATACATGCAAGACACCACACAACCTGATCTACACAGAAAAACCTGCATTCAAAATACTCAGCAAATATGTTTTTAACTTTGAAACCAAAAAAGACAAGCATCACTGCTGAAACATCTTCATCCTTCTGGTTTTCTTCACTTCAAATGACAAGTTGCTACTCTTGCATCTGTTGGATCTAGCTGACCTTGGTGATAAATCCAAGTGTGAATAAAAGGAAGTTCAAAACTGATGGTCATAAACCAGTTTGCTTCAAAGGAATCTCTGGATATTACCTAACCCAACCTCCTGCCCAAGACAGGGCTAGATCTGCCTGGTGCAAGGCTGTGCATCTCCGGGAAGAGACTGACTTCTTGACAGTCCCCATTAGGCTGCTGAAGACCACAATTAATTCCTTGAACTTTTTTCTCCAGACTGAAGAAATTCAGCTCTCAGCCTGTCCCTAGGATCATCACCACCTTTACATCATGACCCGAAAAAAGCAGATCTAGTAGGCTCAAATGAGTATTTATCCAGGAGGACAAAGAACAGATCATGTAACTGCGGGTGGAGGGAAAAGCTTCTATCATGCAACAGTGAGCTTTAGCAAAGTGGGCAAAATTCCCAGGAAATACATGAAACTTCTTGATTATGAGATCAAGGTGTCACATCTTTGAAGGACAGTATGAATATTCATTTAAGTCTTGTGGGAGACAGACACTTCAGTGAGAGTATTTCTCTATACTCTTAGAAATAGTGCTTCAAAAGGAAAATCATTTTTTTCCTCCTTATTTGAAGTCCCTTATTTTGAAAACTTTATTACTACCTAGGTATCCAAACACATGTTTTCTAGAACAGACCAACATCCAATTTAAGATAAATGTATGACGCAAATGAGTGAGGCAGTAACACTCTGAAGAACAACAACTGTTAAGTCTCAAAAACCAAAATATTTTACGCCAAGCTACTAACCAACTAAGAAAATGCATACAGTAGTACTTGTAGTGCTAACAAATACACAGGCGAGAGAAAAACGTTAAGATAGCAGCCAGCACTTGCATTCTTCCAACCAATAACAGTCGGTATTGAAAACTGAATGTTTGAAATCAGAACCTAAGCAGTTTACAAATCTGTTGTGATGTTGCAAAAGTTCTCACCTTCATGGCAAAGCTCCTGTGCTCCTATCTCTCCCTTCTACAAGGCATCTCTATGCCAAGTATATTAAGATAAGAACGGCAAAAGGACCTCTGTCTCATGAATCCCTTATTCCCTATAGTAGCCTTAACAGGATTAAAGGATTTCTTCAGTTATTCTAAAATCGAAGGATGGTAAACTTTGGGGGTTGCAGGATTTAAGTGCATTCCCCAATACTCTACTGCACACCTGAGAGTCTGTTACCACTGGATGTAAAGAGACATTTCTACCTCTCCTGATCCTCTACCCAACACATATGGCTCCTACAAGGGGACATACTGCTACATTTCAGACACGGAGCATCACATCTGGCCTTGCTCTTCAAGATCTCCTGTACCCTAGTTTCCAGTTTTACCATAATTTTGGGTGAGGAATACCTTGTTACCTTGTCAGCCAGGTTAAGATAAGACTCAAGCAAAATCTGTGTCTTTTGGCAAGAAAGGAACAACACACATGACAGGAAACCATAACGAAAAAAAAGAAGTATAGAAGAAGGAAAACAAAACCCAAACAACACCCTCACGTGCTCATCCTATTAACATGACCCCTACAGTTTCATAGTCGTTTGTGAGTTGAAAAAGGTTGGTCATGCCTGACCCCTTATCTCTCACACCAGGTCTTCTCGCACGTTCCAACCTCCTCGTTTCTACCAGCTCTAAAAGCATGCAGTGAGTCACTGACTCATTGATCCAACAGAAATCAATTTGGTTTTTCCTCTAGAGTTAGTTTTCAACTCAGATCACCAGGCTGATCCAACTCACACCATGGGGCCATGAAATTGCTATAACCCATCCATAGAAATCAGCAGCCAGGAAGCGAGAGGCACCACGCCTCTGGTGACAGCACAATCTTGAAATAAGCACTCACAAAAAAGAAAGTCTCTGTATTCATCCGACTTACTGTACAATCATTGGAAATCTGATCAATATTCCTAAACATTTCTCAGTGAATATCCATTAAATAAAAACTCTCTGTCCAGTGAAAAAAAAAAACAAACAACCCCCCCCCATGCCACCCAAAATAAAATAATTTTTTTTTTTTCCCTCCAAACCAACTTCCTCCTCACCCAAAATATTCCGGCCATTCTTCTTAAATGAAATGTTTCATTTCCTCTCCTTGGAGATGCAAAAGGCTTTATCAGACCAGATGTCATCTCATACACTTGACTAACAATAATAATATTTCATTTTGATGAATGTTAAGATGTTCCATAATTTTTCTACTACTTGGTACTCGGTTCGCATTTTCAGATCGTAAGCAGCCTCTGTTTCTAACTCATTTTAGGAATTAGCATACAGAATAACGTACACAGCTTTTTCACCAGCTCACAATTGCATACATAATGATAAATTTAACAGTGACAAGTGGTTTGACCCCAACAGTTTCCACTTAGGGACATTGCAACAATTTAGTACTAATTCTCAGAAGATTTCAGTTTGTCAGTTTTAAATATAAAAACAACTAAGAAACTCTTTGCCCAGCCTTTTGCCATAAAGTTCCATGCCTTCCAAAAATGTTACACGGATGTTGTACTCCCTGTTTAAATACAGGCGGCTTGCTCATAGGAGACTTTAGGAGGCTCCTTTCCCTCTTCTAAGAATCCTCTATCTTCCGTAAGACAACATGGAAGAAAAAAGGACTCTGACAATTGCCCCATCCACATGGCAACTCTCATTGACTGTCTAACCAATGCCTGGAGAAGAGGAGACTGAGGGGAGACCTCATCGCAGTTTACAGCTTCCTGACAAGGGAGGGAGGAGGAGCAGGTGCTGATCTGTTCTCTCTGATGACCAATGACAGGACCTGAGGGAATGGCAGGAAGATGTGCAGGGCAGTTTAGGTTGGATATTAGGAAAAGGTGGGTGGTGGAGCACTGGAACAGCTTCCCAGGGAAACAGTCACAGCATCAAGCCCGACAACATTCAAGAACTTGGACAACGCCCTCAGAAACATGGTGTGAATGTTGGGATTGTCCTGTGCAGAGACAGGAGTCGGACTCGATGATCCTTGTGGGTCCCTTCCAACCCAGACATTCCATGATTCGATGATTAAGAGAAAGTTGCCAATGATCAATTTCCCTGGATGAACAAGATTTTAAAAAAAAATTTCCAAAAGCACAGATGCCTGGATTTCTTTAAAGAAGACAATTACAAGAGACAACCACTAAACCACTTACCTATGCTTGCTTAATTTTTTTTAAAATGAGTTCATCTTTCTCCACTTCATCTTTCTCCTCCCTTATCCATTCTTTTCCCAGACTGCAGCAATAACATGGTTTTATTCTTTCCTTTTGACTGCCAGGGCCTTAAACTAATTATTAATTGAGAATGTATCTAAAGGAGCTGAATGAGAAAGTTGGAATTAACCCAACTGCCTCTTTCCCCTTTTATTTTGCATACTATGACACCAGATCTACCTGTTAGCACTGCTGAAAAGAGCAAATGTGTTATTTTCCTTTCAAAGGCAAGTTTTCCAGCTGCTTGGGCAAAAATACATGACAACAAAAACAACGTGGAAAAAAGCAAGTATCAGGAAAAGGCTTCAGCTTTGAGTGACAGCCATTAGCAACCAAACTGTGTACAGTTAAAATTCTCTCAATAACTTTTTCTGTCCTGTAGGAAAATCCTGCAGCAGAGGGCATCCCGCGTTTGGGAAACCAGACAACTGACTCTTCGTCAAAAGACCTGTCCTTTAAAGAGGCTAGAAAAGCATGACCTTACACTGCCTGCCACTGCAGAGCTGGCTGGTTGTACAACACCAACTCATCTCGTTTCCAGTTGCTAAATTACATTAAAGGACAGCTAAAAATATATTAAATATTTTCCTACTACTTTTCCATGCAAGCAACTGCTTTAGTTACAACAACAGCTATGTCCAAGCAAACGCTTAGTAACATGATGGGGTGGAGGGGAAGGTCCAGGGATCCTCTTAACACACTCCAGACCAATAATGTAACATTTGGATTGCAAATGCATAAAGAATTTCTTTAATTTGCTGTAGAACAAGAACTGATTAATTTCTAATGATCAAAACCAAAAAGGTCAAACAGATCTAAGCTATAGTTTTAACTCCCTACCACCGCAAATTTTTGCCCTTTTCTAAAATCCAAAATACACCGAAAACTACCCACTCCCCCCATGATATCTAATACACTAAATCCTGACTAATTTCACACTGCTATGCCTCTTCTTCCCTGCTAGAGATTACCCACAGATGGAAAAAACAAACAAGGAAGACCTGTTTGAAAAGTCTGATAAGCCAATGTGTAAAACACTTGGTGATCAAAAGGAAAGTCTTAATTGATTAATGATCCCAAGGTCTCTATCGCCATCTAGTGAAAACCTGCTACCACTACCACACTCTCTTGTCCCTCTCGTTCACTGGAATCACACCCGCTAATCTCCCTGCTGAATCCAGCCTACACATGGCCAGAGCTGCAAGGTTTTGCTACATTTATAGTGCATGTTTTAGGGTAAATAAAGATCAAGCACTAGTTCGTACCTCACTAAGGCTGACTGAAGAGAACTGAGCTCTTACGGATTACACTCTGTACCAAGTACAGAGTTTTATGAATGGCCTTTGCACATCATATTTTAATACTTCTGTAATCAAAATAAAGTGAACGTGCACAGTTATAAACAAGTTTTTTAAATGGCAATGCGTAACTACAAGAGTTTCTAGTCAACATAGGAACTCCATGGCAGCTCCATTATTTCAGTGCACCGGCATCACCAAACCAGAAAGGGAAGTTACAGTCCAGGACAGGTAGCACAAAGCATTCACCATCAGATGCTTGCAGTACTCTTTCTTCCTACAGCTCCAGTGAAAGGGTCTTCAGTCACACAATTAGAAAGCAGCAATTTACAGAAGTCAAAGCTCCTTCTCTCACAACTACTTTAAAACTTAACGCTACGATGAGCTTCAAACACTTCTTCAACTTGAAATATATATTTCCCACTTTCAATTATTCTGCTAAGACTTACGATTGAACTGTAATCGTGTTAGTGCAAATATTAATCTCAGTTTTCAGCTTACACAGGATTTTTCCCACTTAGACATCTAAAAGCCTACCTGCATTTACGTAGGTTCCCTCCACAATAGTAAAAAAAAGGTATCAATTGCTGATCATCAGAAAAGGCCACTTAAATTTAGACCAGTAACATTCTGCCATAATAGTTATTTTCTAATTAATCTTTTCATACAGAGAATCCAAATCTCCTGATGTTTAATGTTCACCTCTTATATTGGCATTTAATGGTAAGAGAAAATCAATGAAAAGAAAGACTAATACAAAATATTAAAGTAGTATTTTTCCAGATTAAATATTTCAAGTTTTCAGAACAAAGTGTATACAGTGTATTTGATCGTATTTGATCAGAATCTGTCATACTTAAGCAGCACAAACTCAGAAATTATCCTGAAAAATTCTCAAATTTTCAAAATTTGTTATCTCCACAGCATCAAGAGTAATGAACGCTGATCCACCTCAAAGACAGGGGGTAAAAAAGATGGGTTTAGCACTACAGGAGGTGCTGTACTCCACAGAAGAGATCTACCAAGACCATAATGTTCCACTGAGCTCAGCACTAGTGCTGCCAGATGCAGACCAGCTCCCATACTGTCACTGGCATCTCTGCTGTGGTCCCAGCACTCCCATTTCACAGAGCAACTTTTAGACCTGCACTGGGTACAACACACCTTCAGGCAACACTGTGCCATAGCATTAAATTCAGTCCTGAACTTGACAGAACTACAAACCTGGAGATTCAAATGTGTGCAAAGGCTTGAGAGAAGTAAGCCCAGGTCTAGCACCATAAGAATTTAAGAATTAAGAAATCCTTTCCAACCAAACATCAACTATGTAAGAGAAAAGGTCTCAAAGTGCTCCCTAAGCACATCCTATACCACCTAGTCAGGGTTTTCCCATACCACCACCACTTTGCAGCAACACCAGACTTTCATGAGCCATTATCTCTTAAGTGATAAGTCACAGACAACTGAGAATAAACTGTACGTACAAATACAAAATGTTTTCCACCCTTAACACAGGTCAAAAGCTCAGATATCCATAAAATATCCAGTTTGCGACAGGTGCTCCATATGACTATGGAGATCATAATAAAACCAAAAAGTAAATTCATGACTTGTACAATACTATTAGGAAATATAAAGCTATGAATCTCATCTGCTTTTGGTGCCAACCTTGTAGATAAAAACATCAGAATCTTATAACAACAACAAGAAAATAACCCTTTCTTGAAGGAAACTAACTTTTGAATTCACATGGATGCACAATGCATTTAAGTTATCAAACGTGGAAATTATTTGAACATATGTGTAAGGTTAAACATACTATTTACATAAATCAGGACAGAAAATGTGTTTTTTTCTCTAGAGAACTCTTTAGATGGGAAGACTTCCATGAGAAACAAAATACCCCTGTGCACAGCAGTTGTGGGTTGTACACGGACCTTCGGCGCATCAGGCAGTCTCAGGGAAGGAGAGCTGTGCCCTCACATCACAAGGAGCACGTGCCTCTAAGGAGGCATATGTTCATACATAAGCATAAGGCATAAGCTCATACATCTCCCTGCTCAACTAAAAGGTTGACCAGCCATACTGTCACATCCATTCTTGGCCCTTTTAAAGATTCCTGCTTGGTATTCTCTTCTATGAAGTGGTATGTTTTGGAACTTTATTTTTCCCACTGGGACCATACTCATGCGGTCCGCATTCAGTTGCCACCCTAATCAAAAGCAAGAGCAGTTTTGCCTATGAAGTAAGAGCAACTCCTAAAATCTGGCTTCTTGAGGCTAATGCAAAATTTCATTTTAAGGGACAAACAAAGATTTGCTGAAAATAAGGCCCTGACACACAATCCATTGTCACCTTGTGATTAATTAGCCCTGTCACAAGTTTCAGTGTTTCAGGAATTCAACATACCAGGGCACAGGACAGTTCAGCCAAAGACAAGCTCACTCAAAGCTGAAGCACACCAACTCAAAGACTAACCCATCAACCAGAACTGGAAATTCATGGAAAATGTGAAAGGAGCCTTGATTTTTTTTATCATCATCATCCGGATCATTGAAACTAAGCTGTTGAATTCAAAATAAGGCTCTGACTAGAGCTTCAACTTGTCTTATTTTTTGACACATTTTCCCAATTCTTTTCAGACATCAGTTTCACTTTTCCAACTTCTACAGTACAAGCAAAACAAAAACTACAGTTCTGAAACCAGAAGTAGGTTTGAAAACAAGACCACTCTTCTATTCAGTGAAAAAGCACGTGGCTTAAATTCACGCTTTTTTACACGTGCATATAACCTATTTAATGACTTACCTCTCTCCCTTTATGCGTCACCAAAGCAGCCAAAGGCTTGGCATAGAATCTGCTGTAGGAAAATCCCAGGCAGCCATACATACTGTTAGCAGTGAGTTTCAAAGCTTTCTGCCTGATATCATACTGAAAGAAAACACAACCGGTAAGAATGACATGACCATAGCCCACAGAGAACAGAACTTAATGTTCACAATTACAGTGACAGTTTTTTATACAGACTGTGATGGACTACAAGTAAAGCACATTACAATCACTGCTCACTACTAATCATCCCTATTCTGCAAGGCAGATCAGGGCACTTAAGGGGAGTGGGAGGAAAAAGAAAAAAAATCAAAGGAGTTCCATAAAACACACCTGTAAATAAAGGTCAGGATTTAAATCTGACTGTTTCATTAACTGCTTAACTTGCCGTCTTCTCTCCACCAGCTTTCTGATTTCTTTAGGCAAAACTCCCATTTCCAGAGATGGGTCTGGAAGCTCTGGAATTTCTTCCTCCTCTTCGACCTGTCAAATGATCAGCATCTCTTATCATTTTTTTGCTTGAGTATTAGCTTATAATGCATGAGTGAAAAGCTTGGGGGAAAAAAAACAAATCACAGCTTGTACCTATTCATTCAGACCACCCAAAGCACAGTTCAGAACAACAAGCATGAGAGGGGCTTTGTGGTATTGAACTATATTACTTAATCTTTGTTGAGGGGGATAGGGATTAAGCCTGTCTCTGTCTGGGAGAAACCCAAGGGACACAAGGACCAGTAGTAGGAACTTTTTTTTTCTTTTTAATTTATGCATATGTATTTTTTATATATATTATGTGTATATACATAAATCAAAACAAATAAAACACAAACACACTCACTCTCAGGTATACATAGATAGATGCAAAAAACATGAAGACAAGCACACACACAAGTGATTATCTCTGTACTGAAAAAATATCATTTTTTAATTATCGCGTAAGTATTTTTGATGTTCGTAACTGTAAAATGGAGCACGTGGTCTGTGGAAGTGATATTTTGATTAAGATACCTGATAAAAGAGAAACTGACTGAAAGAACTCCAACCCCACGCAAATATGGCTTATAGCAAAATAACAACCTAACAGAAAGCACATATTCTTCTTAGGAGTAACCAAGGAAATGGTTACTCAGTGAAAATGAGAAGAAATTTCAATCATAATGAAAGAGATTTAAAAATATACAAAAAAAGGACAACAGAGATACTACAAGGTTGGCATGTTTGGTAAAGCAATCTGGGAAGAACCATAACAAGAAGTGACACCAAAACATGATTAAATACCATACCGTGATAGAAATCAAAATGAACTGCTTCACTGTGAAGCACACTTAAAGCAGGGTAAATCCACAGAGTATTTCGAAGAAATTACTGACAGAGTTCCGTATACTTTTTCCCTCATTTCTGCTACGGTAGTTATTTCAGCTGTTATGGGACTACCTACCTCCTATAGTACTTAAGCGCAACACACTAATTCCAACCTGTGAGCTGGTATCTGTTAAAAATGTTACTGTGAGGGTGTTGAGGCACTGGTACAGGTTGCCCAGAGAAGTCCTGGATGCCCCATCCCTGGAGGTGTTTGAGGCCAGGATGAGGCTATGAGCAGCCTGATCTAGTGGGAGGTGTCCCTGCCGATGGCAGGGGTGTTGGAACTGGATGATTGTTAAGGTCCGTTCCGACCCAAACCATTCTATGATTCTATGAAAAATAAAAGCCTAAGCTTTAACCATTAGACCTGACCAGCTCACTGCTTCAGTTTATGTCACAGCTTCACCAACAACTGTGCCAGCACAGCTGAGAAAAAGAGAACAAGCAGCCACAGAAAAGCCATGGCTAACACACTTGCTGAGAAAACAGCACGTGGAACTACACCTTCAGGAGATTTTAAACAGGTTGTGTTTAATAGAGTTTAACGCTGTATTAAAACAGCATGAATTTCCATAAAGCTGGTCCCACAGCTGACATAGTCACAGTACCACTCCCTGACACACAACCCCAAGACACACACATAGTTTTCCTGATGTTTAGCAACGGATGAGCTCACATTGTATTCTTTCCTCCAGACATAAGTATTACACTTGTGTCTTCCTCATACAGGGATGTCTGCATGAATTCTGTGCAACTTAACTTTAGGAAGCCTCCACCAGGTTAGGACAAAATTGGTCAAGGAGCTCAGAAACTGCTAGGAGGGCCTGGGGCTGAAAAGGACCAACAGAGCCCCACTCAAAATCTTGTCTTGCGAGGATACCAAGATTTTATTAATGTAGGAGAGAAGTTACCAAGATTCTGTATACAGTATTACTGAAAGGAAGGTGAAAGATATAATATTCAAAAAGCCCCAACCCAAAAGTTACTATGACACATCTTTAAATAAGATTATTTAAACAGTGAAAAAGAAGGTTTTTAAAAAGCTGATTCACAGAACACACAGTGAAGTTAAGACAGTGCAACTTAAGTCACAAGTTAAAGCACACAAACCTCTGCCCTTTTCTGTGCTTCTGATGACAGTCGCTGCACTGTGGTAAAGCAGATGTTAAACTCCTGGATAATCGATGGGTACAAGCTGTTGAAGTCGAGAAGCAAAATAAACTTGTCATAAAAACCTAAAACAGAACATAAAACAAAAGTCATAATTACTCAATCTCCCTAAGGACTTCATCCAACTCCACAATTAATATTTAAGTGACAGTAACACATTGCACCACGCTTCCCCTTAAAGTAGTTTTTGAGACACCACCCATTACAGAGACACCATCCATTACAGCCAATTTGTTGCAGATGGAAATATTTCATACAGTTATGATTCAGCAGCAATTTAGAATTTATTGATAATTTAAGGTAGATCAAACAGTTGGAATCTTAGCAGTACTTAACCATAAGCCAATTTAGTATAGATTCCATACAATCACAACAGTAACTTAATTACAGATTCGAAAATGATGAGATTCACTCCTACTTACTACACAGTATAATAAGTACGAACACAAGTATAGGGATACAGAGATACATGCGTATGCAAAGATATATTGATATTTAAGGAGTACAAATAATCACAGTTAAACGTACATATGTGTATTTAAGTATACAGATACCACTACTCATTACAGAGAGCTGTCAGAAGTGGAACGATCCAACCCCATTAACTCACCAGAGTTGAACAGATACCTTCTGTGTTACTATAGGACACTTGTGCAGTTTTCCCCACATAGAGGAGAAACTGAAAGAAAACTTACGTGTCCATCAGAAAGTTATATACAGTTATACAGTCCTAATTCCTCACAAGAATATAACCTTCTCATAAAAACGTAAAAACTGTCCCAAGAATAAGTAATTCCACAAAGAATGTTGTGAATTTTCTCATATGCAACAACCCCCCAGCCCCAAACCAGCACACCGAACTCCCACAGGATACACAGATGGTGCTCACTGCAATCTATCTGAATTAACATAACCTACCTGCCTCTAACTTCATAGAAAAAAATAGCCACATCTTACCGACTTTGGGATCCAAGACTAAGCCCCCAGCATATGCTGCTTTCTTTTTGCCTATCTTTGATTTATTCTGATCTTCAAAATCTTCATCTTCATCCACCTACATTTGGCATTTAAAAAAGTCATTATCTAGTCTCCAAGATTTCCATACTGTTGGAGGAGTTATTTTTTGGCAAATCAAATATGATATTGGAAGCCAGTGCATAGGGCTCCTTCTAAAACACATGCAAAACATGGTGCTTTCATCATGATTCTTATTAGTGCTCTCTACATGTCAAAATAGCATTTAAACCAATACCTATAGGAACAAACTGTCAACAAGAGATTACAAAGACCTTAAAGAATTGTGATTATTCAACACAGCATTTTCTGGATGGCTGTAAATGTCAACACTAGGAAAAAAACCCAACCCATGATGCAGAATTATTATAACCCAATAACAATGTAGATTTTGGAAATACAATGGCTGGGTCTTAATGAAACAAACAAAAACATTATTACTGACCTAAAGAGTATTTTGCTATTTGTTTTGTTGCAGTAAGAAATTTTCTCCCAGTTGTCCAATGCTGTTCTGAACCATTTAAAAATCCAGCACTGCTTTGGTGCAATGATAAAATCAACAGAATTTATTGCTTTGAAATATGCTGTTCAGCTTATTTAAAAGTAAAACTAAAATAACACTTGAGAATGTATTTGTTACTAACAAACATATAGATTTTTCTATAAATATATTTACATGGTATTATTCAAAGGATTTTTTTTTATATCCTTGCATATTTTAGACACATTCTCAAATCGCTCACCTTAGAAATTATGCTTGAAATATTGTTCATCAGCAAAATAACTGTAGGGCAAATGTGCATCTATTAAGCAACATTGACCACTTTTTCTTTACTCTTTCTCTCAACAGCCAAGTACTTAAGCTTATTTAAATTTTAAACTAAAAGAGCAACTGAGTTTCCATTAATTGATGATACAATGGAAAAAGTGTTAGTGTCCCTTTAAACCAGACATTTCTCTATTACCAACTTAGTAACAAAAAAACCAGAATTAATTATAAGGTATAACATTAGGTTATATACTTTTTACAGTAAAGTAAGTTATACTTTTTCAAGGGCAAGTAGTGAGAGGACGACGGGGAATGGCTCAAAATTGGAAAGGGGAAGGTTTAGATTGGACATTAAGAAGAAATTCATCACAATGAGAGTTATGAGACACTGGCACTGGTTGCCTATGGAAGCTGTGGATGCCCTCTCCCTGGAAGTGTTCAAGGCCAGGTTGGATGGGGTCTTGAGCAGCCTGGTGTGGTGGGAGGTGTCCCTGCCCATGGCAGGGGCATTGTAACTAGATGGGGTTTAAGGTCCCTTCCAACACAAACCACTCTATGATTATAAGATTCTACATCTAAAACTGGCTACATTCGGGGTTTCCATGCTCTCACAGAACTGCAATATGCAAAAGATAGAAGAACGTTTGTTTCTTTTCAATAAAAATTCTTGGGAAGAGAAAAACTGGACCCACCAGCTTCTGTAGAGGCTTTTTAAAAACTTGTTTGTCCGGTACTATGTAGTCTTTCTCATGGAATGCATG
The DNA here is from genome assembly GCA_033558185.1 of Dromococcyx pavoninus. NCBI lineage: Eukaryota > Metazoa > Chordata > Aves > Cuculiformes > Neomorphidae > Dromococcyx > Dromococcyx pavoninus. Next base: position 2,342,729 of record JAUMJL010000164.1, read on the forward strand.
AAGCAGCAAGAACTCATTACGTTCGGATCGTCCACCCATCATTGTCCTTGACTACAGAGAGGGGCAAAAAAAATTCAAAGTAAAGCATAGAAAACACTGACATATAAAAATAAACTAAGCACTGTCTTTTAACTATTTATAAGCTTCCCTAGCACTACTATTATTTTGTATCATCAGCATGCACAAAACTCAAATGTGATCTCTTATGCAAGTTTTACATTCTTACATAACTAGATCACCACATTCACACTTATCACAGCAAAAAATCTGCAGTATCATGTATTCTAAATTAGTGTTTACAAACTAAAACTAGCAAATGAAACACAGAAAACACGGAACTCCTTTTGTGGGACAACGGAGGGGGGTGGAAAGTAATAAAAATGTACCATGACATTCCCAGCGATGTTTGTTATCTGCAGAGCCAGTGGCAGAACATTCAGCTCACACATGATCTGAAGAATGAACTTAGCATCTGTCCAGGTGTTTTCCAGCATGAACATTAGGTGAGAAGAATCACTGGGAAGAGAAGGCAGATGGCCTAGTAGAGTAAAATCAGCCTCCTGTGTACTCTGTAATAATTTAGGCCTGTACATGCTGTATGGAACATGTGGTATCCATAGCACATTGGTGTTGAACAGCAAGACTTTTTAATTGAAAAAAATCCCAAATTATAAGCTTGCTGATCCTACCAGTGTATCTAAACCAGGAGTGTCAAACTCACAGCCCATGGGCCGAATCTGGCCCTCCACCTTGTTATATCCAGCCAGGCACCTTGTTTTTACCTGGCAGGAGCACAGAGCTCTTTGCCCCTACACTCCTGCCAGCGTGCAGGAGCAGAAGAACGGCAGAAGCCATGAGTTTGACAACCCTCATCTAAACCAATACACTCACAAATCAATCTGCTGAGCACATAATAAGCCACCACTCACAAGAAGCTTCAAACATTATAAAATACTTCTAAAATAATATTTTACTTTTCAAATACTAGTATGCTAAGTCAGCATCTCCATGACAAATGAAATAAGCAAGCACGACGTTGTACAGGAGAAAACAAGCTCCTTTACTTTCCAGTAAAGCATTAAAAACATGAATCAGCAACACACCTGTACATATTGCGAATTTCCTCAGGTAGAATTGTTATCCTCTCCGTTTTCAAAATCTGATGGACCAGTTCAGACAAATGGTAACTTTTGCAGCGAATTAATTCTTTAGCAGAAATTTCTACGTCACAGATCATTCGACCGCAGGCAGCATTCCTTTCAGCAAACCCTCCTCGACCCTTCACCAGAGCACACAGGGAGAGAAAAACCCCAAACAAAATGAAACATACAAACATTAACAAGAACAACTACCCAACATATATGCTTATAGTACTCAGTCAAAGGGTAACTACTCTAAAAATTCTACTATATACCACTCAAACTTAAAATTTATAATTATTCCCTAAAGGAATCCATGGTATCTTTCAGCATAAGTGGATATTAAGAAGTAGATGTTAAACTCTCATTAGTAGTTAGATCTTAATTCTTAAACTGTCATACTTTTTTTTCTTTTCTTTAATAATTAGAATAGCCCCACCAAGAATCAGTGTGGATTGTGTTTTTCCTCCAAGGATATTTTTTGTACTATCAGCAGGATAAAAAAGTCAAAGTCAGAGAACAAACCACACACAAATATCTTGGCTTCTAGAAAGGGCAAGAACACAGCCATGTTCAGCACTCCAAGCCTCACTCACTGTCCTCTGAACAGATATGTACTAAGAACTAAAGAATTATTAACTTAGCAGCTCTCTATGGAATGAATCACCAATCAATCCAAATCACATTTTCTCATTTTACAGTTCTAGCAGACAAAGACTGTTAAAGTAAAGACTATGGCAATTAATCTGTCATTACCACCATCTAGCTGAAATACGTAAACTAAATTAGCCTAACTTGAAAATTAGTTTAGCTTATTACTGTAATAAGTGTCAGACAAACACTCATTTCTGATCTGGGACACATGAAATTCAGCATGGCCAACAGTCGAAATACATCAGTGTCACATTTACAATTCCTCAGCAAAATTAATTCATTTTTAATCACATGCAACATAAAGGGGCTCAAAAGACCTGAGCAATCTTATTACCCCAAGCTTTGGCATATTGGACCTCCTCAGTCGACCTATCTTGGACCAGTGAGGGACTTTGCACACATTAATTCTTTGAAGCAGCACTTCCAGATCAAATCCATAAATATTATGACCCTTGCAGCAGAAAAAATAACAAAAAAGGTTACAACAAATGCAAATTGAAAGACTTACTTTCGTACAATCTGTATTCCTTTGCCCTTTGAGGTTTTTTGCAACTAATTGATGGCATTATCTCTCTCATAGAAAGCACTTTCTAAGAGAACATTCATCAACCGTACTCATTAGTCTTAACACTAACAATGCTGTTCAGCAGAATACCAAAATCAGCTCTATAACGGGCTCACATCATACTCAATTCAGCTTTATGCTTTGATACCAGAGATTAGGATTTAAAGCTTTCTAGAAGAAGACCCAAAATTCTTTACATCGTATATAAACTTAGCTACGAGTCATTCCTTTTCTCTCCATCCACAAAAGTCTCAACATCAACACCAAAATAATATTTTTTTTTCGTTTGATACTACAACAGGCATAGAATCATAGAATGGTCTGGGTTGGAAGGGACCTTAAAGATCATCCAGTTCTAACTCCCCCACCATGGGCAGGAACATCTCCCATCACACCAGGCTGCTCAAGACCCCATCCAACCTGGCCCTGAACACTTCCAGGAAGAGGGCACCCACAGCTTCCCTGGGCAACCTGTGCCAGTGCCTCACCACCCTCATCATAAAAATTACTTCCTAATGTTTAATCTAAATCTTCCCCCTTCTAATTCAAAGCCATTCCCCCTCATCCTACCACCACTTGCCCTTGTAAATGTCCCTCCCCAGCTTTCCTGTAGCCTCTTAAGGTACTGAAAGGTTGCTATGTGGTCCCCCCCAAGAGCCTTCTCTTCTCCAGGCTGAACAAGCCCAACTCTCTTAGCCTGTTCTTATAGCAGAGGTGCTCCAGCCCCCTGACCATCTTCGTAGCCCTCCACTGGACCTATTCCAACAGTTCCATACCCTTTTTATTTTGGGGATTCCAGAACTGTACTCTAAGTGGGGTCTCACAGGAATACCTTGCAAGTGATATTTACGTACCAAAGTACTCCAGCAATATTTGCAAAGTTTAAATAATCCTAAGAATATTGACACTGGTCTGTAACCTCAGCTGAAAGCAAAATGCTACCCTGATGAACATGAGTCTATGTGGACCAGTCAGATATCAGGACCTATAGGTTCAACAGATCAGGTACATCTATGGCAATACGGTGCCACAGAAGAGTTCCTTAAAGTGAGCAGCAGCATTACAGCTATAGTAGAGGGGTCCTACCTATACTCATACAGCTTTTTTTCAACAGCACTAATTAAAGTACGTGCAAATTAAACTGCCCTAACATTGCTCTGCTGTTTTTTGGATCAGTGCTCTCAAACCCCTACTACTGTCACCTTCAACTTAAAAGTGCTTCCTCCGATTCCTACCCATAACCACCAGAAAGTTCAGCTCATAGGATGAATACTGGATACCAGCTGCAGTGAGCTGAAAACTTAAGTAATCTTACTGCTTATTTCAACCTATTCCCACCACTTAATTATTTGTATTTACCTACAAAAGAATAACAAGTTGTACATAATCAACCTCAGATTTATAACCAACTTCGAATTTTTTTCAAAATGTCATTAAATGAAAGTCAGGATTGTATGTTAATTAAAGATAACAAAAAGAAAATGAGTAATTATAATAAATCCACATCTGCCAGTAGAGCAGAAAACGTAAGAATGCTTATTACAAAACTTTGCTCAGATCCTGTGGATTTGTATAGGTTATCATTTCGATTTACAGCATAAACACAATCTAAATGGTAACACAATATGAGTATCTGAACTGAAACAGACTCTTAAGTATACCAAGTGTTCCCATTTTTCCAGAAAATCACAAAGGTTTTTTTGTTGTGTTCTGTCTTTCCAAGGACAGAAAAAAAAATACTTGTTTCAGGTACTATGGAAATACTGCCTATTTCAGATATTAAGGAAAATAATAGGATGTATAAAATGCTGTCTGGGAAAATTCTGTATCGTCTTTGTATCAAAGTATACCTGCTGTCTTATAAGCAAATTCAATTCATAAAGCAGCCCAAGATAAACATTAAAAAAACCTGTAAGGGGACAAAAGCAAAAGAACAAAGCTGACCAACTGACAATATGCTTTAATTTAACTCTCAAAGTCTCAAAACTACTCACCACAACAACATCTGGGTCAATTTTGTGAATCTTCGCAAGGAAAAATCCCAGCAGTGTTCTCTCTGTTGCAGCAATTTCTATTCTAGCATTCTAAAAGGAGCAAGAGAGCACCTGATTTCAATGACCCAATAAGTTTAAAATGGAAACATCTCCTCTCCCCTACTAGTTACAAGACAATAATAAAGCACCACAGAGTTTTCCCTTTACTTCTATAATTCAAGGCTTTTTGTTCTCACCCCAATAGACATAGAAAGCTTTTCTCAGAGGCTTTTTTCCATTTTGCTTTTGTATGCAGGTGTCTAGTGATATTTTAAGAGCTTCCTAAGAACCAAACACACCAGGAAAATGCTCCATGTGCATCCTTCACTCACAGGCTTAAGAACACACAGAAACAGAGGAATAACAAGAACAGACTGCTTTATTATTGTGTCAGCTCTCCCAGTGTCCTTTAGAAAGACTGTCTTCTGAATTTTGACAGACTTTACTCTCCAAGGAAAGAAGAAACAAATTCTCCCAGTTTACTACAGGTACATAGTCAGGTACATTGAAAATTAATCACAATTTTAGCTTCTTTGCAAAACCTTTCCAATTCTAATCTAACGCTCCGTCTATTTTACGAGCACAACTAGAAGCAGTACTGAATCACACAGAATGCTTTTACAAGCAACACAGAACAAATACCTGGTTTTAGGTTTGCAGAATGGAAAACAAATGGAATAATCATGCCATTCTCTTACATTCCTTAACCAAACCAACATGAAGTTCATGCTTTAAAAGGTGTTGCAATCAGAAGGCCAGCAAAATGAAATTACCTTCTTTTTAATAGCTTCTTTGAAGTCATAAGGAAAAATGCAATCGTTTGGCTTGGAAACAGCTGCAAGAGAAATTAAATTTGTTCTTACAAGTTCTTATTTGTATCCTCCCTGCAAGCATCCATCCACAACAAAGAGAGCTCAGGAAAACTAACCTCTAATTCTAAAAAGCTGCTGTATGTGAATACTTGTCTTTTAAAAGAAACGAGTAATTAGTAGAGTATAAAACAATTTTTATGAGTCATATTTGAGGTTATAATTGGAGATTAAAACTATGGTTCACAGCTTCCAAAGAACCTCCTCTCACAAGCATTCAGCCCTTCATCATTTCCAACTGTGGTCCGAATATCAAGGTTTAGCTGATGTTACTCTAATGGCACTGCTGAGAGATTTGCTTTCCAAAAAAACTTGTTATATAAAAATGTGGCATATTTATTTTTTAATTCTGTTGAGAAGAATTGAAAAATAACTAAGTGACAGCTAATAAACAGTCTAAACTAATAGGTGAAGAAAGTAAAGCAAAAGAACACATAACGAAGTAAAACTAATAAAAGCAACAGGAAATTGTAGAGAATAAAGTCACTTTGCTTCATCTCAAACTAAGATTCTTTCAATTAAGCCTTCAATAAAAATTCAGTAACCAGTGAAGTTAAATATAGGGAGAAAAGCCTGCCTGGGAGTTAAAAATTTGTGACTTACCTATTCCAAGCCATTATTGCTGGAGTGACACAATGAAGTTTAAAAAAAAAACAAAAAAAAAACCAAACAAAAAGAACAAACCCAGAAAACACAACAACAAAAGAAAAACTGAAAGAATTATTCTTCTACTAATAAACTGTTCCAAGCACATACCACAGAAGTGTGTCTGAAAAGGAGGCTGAGGTGGAGCTTTATCCAAAGGAAATTTCTGATGCATCAGAGCTGCAACAGCCACAATCTACAAGGAGATAAAGAACTCAAAACTTTATGAACACGACTATTATCAATACCTATTTATTCTCCTCTCCCCTTTTTTAAAAAAAAAATTCCTCAAATATTTTCCCTCATTTCTACAAAAGACTTTTTTTAAATTAATCCAAACTACAAACAGTTAAAAAAGAAAAGGCTACCAATTGATCTCAAGTAAAACAAACCAGAAGTCACTTCTAAATTATCGTCTTGGATATCCAAGAAGAAAAATAATTCATTTTGGAAAACTCTACTATTATCAAATTTTGTCCTGAATCTGAACAGATCCCACAATTTAAAGGACTCCCTGTGCAGGGCAGAGGAGATGCAAGCAGAGCAGGACATGCAAAGAAGCCCTGCCCCGAGAAGGGCTGCCCCTCAGCAAGCAGTCAAGACTTCCAAGGCAACATGACATTTTAGCATTTAGAAGCTAAACACTGATGTGTCAGTTTGTTTTGCTGGTAGAATGTCCCAGCTCACCAGACACTGGTCAAGAAAATCCAACAGCAGACAAGCTTTAGAAACATCCTGGCAAGCAGAATCCTGTTGGTACCTGGCGTATATCTCATTATGTTGGGCTAGAAACCAGGAATTTTCCATGCTCTCCCCCCGCCCCCCCAAATTTTATAACTAAACCAAGAGAACTAATTCTCCTTGAAAAAACTGACAGCCTGATTTTTCTTCCATTCAATTAGCCAGAAACAACTATCTTATCCTACTAGTGAATACTAAGCCTGTTCCTAAACTAGGGAGACTTATATTAAAAAATCCAGATAAACGTGCCTAACTGCATGCTGTGGTCTGCAGTCTGTGACTAAGAGTGGCCATCTACATCTCTCCTCCTTTCTGAGAAAAGGAAGGATCTTGCAGCAGAATAGCAGATGCTGTAAGATGTAGACCAAATTCTCATATTATTTCAAAATGAGTTTTATCAGCAGAAGAACCTGGTCATTTAACCTAGAACCTGTGATTAGCTCCACCAAAAAAAAATTACAATAATCCACTAACAGCTTTGTTTATAACTATTACGCACAACAGACAAAATAGAAGGTCTGAAAAAATATGGAGGATCTGATGTCACGGTAAACTTTCTCACCAAACACACCCCTGAACCCAAAGTTCTCATGCTGGTGAGACCCCAGTGAAAATTTCTTTGGAAAGCCATCAACAAAAAGTTTACTCAACAGTAAATGTATTTAGGAAGTTCGTCTAAGCCTCAGGAAATTTTTAGTATATGCCAAAGAATATGCCAAACCAACACGAGAAAAGATTACTTACCTCATTCTGGTGAGTCTTTGGATTCTGAGTGGTCTTCATGCTGAGGGACATGACCACGAGAGGAGGAGGAGGAGAAAGATCTTTAGAAACATTCACCAACCCAGGCTTCATGGCCACAGCCTCCACCTTACACCAGCTGACTGACTGAGTTGAAGGCTCTGAGGAAACAACACGAACTACCTTCATTCTTCTGACTGCCAAAGGAAAGGCTTCTCTAATGGCACTGCTCAACAGAGCACACCCTTTAGACATTTTGCCCTTCTGGGACAGTCCAAAGTCCAGACTAATCCTGCCCAATTTTTAGTAACTCCCTGGGCCCTGACTCCCCAGTCGGAAGCCTAGTCACACCAGCAGCTCTTTAACACCAAAGATGAGACGGAAGACTTGTATTGAGGCCAGAAAGACATGGTAGAGAAAAGTATAAACCAAGTGAATGTAACTCCACCTAAATTAATAAAAGGTCCGACACAAAATAAAATCCGAGACTATGCCTGTAACTCTCTTTATTTAACAAATTAAGAAAATCAACTACAACCACCTTCAAAAAGTTCCCTTCTGAGTTGACACACAGCTGCATACTATGCTGCCAAGGTTCAAAGCGATTCTACAGATCCTTTTCTGAAAGGCTATTGAGGATCTCGATCATTTTTGATTTCACATCTTCTACTGACAAAAAATGGGTTCCTTGACCTTTGAGAAGAGGGAGCGAATAGGGTGGGTGCTCAAGCACAACGCTGTTGTTATCAGCTCAAAATTGCTTCACAGACAAAGCATTGTGGGCTGGTGCACACTGACATTTTCTGACCAAGAGTAAGAACAGGTCTCTATTTGAACACACACCCACTCGTATTGAGTGAAACAATCAAGTTGCACCTTGTCTCACTGTGACAGGTTAGAACATGTTCTATAAGCATCAATTTGTCTCTCCCCTCCCAGTCTTAGTTTCCAAGATATACGGTTAGTCTCAGGAGTTTTGTATTGGACCTTGTATGCTGCCTCTTAGCATCTCATCTTGTAGTCAGTCCAAAGCGAGAAGACTTCATAAAAATTAAATTAATACAAGTGAAACTTTCATTTACACAGAAATTTCTTAAGCTCTACAGGAAAGGCAGCCAGAAGGCTAATCAAAAGAGTTTTGATCAAATGAGAACAAGAACATCTGACTGACTGAAATGCATTGAATAATTCACTCAGATACAGTCCTTCAGAAACACAATTATGGAAATAAGGAGAAAGGAGATGACATAAAAAAGAGAGTTCATCCTACCCTGGCAGTATAACCTGTCCTAAAATGTAAAGGAGGGCACAGAAAGCTATTTAAGCATAAAGTGTACAAGAGCTAAAAAATTGCATAGATGGATAGAGAAGAAATGTTCACCACCCATTATCATTTTAATATTTTCTGTAATTTCTCAATTGCTCTAAAAGAAGATGATCATTCACAAAAGATGCTGCTGAAATAACTCATTACATGCAGTTAGAAAGAAGCAGAGGTTACATTTCTGAGACATTAACCTTTTGAAGACAGCTGTTGGTAGACCCGGCTATCTTACCCTCTGCAAAATTATTTGACCCCTCTCTGGAAATCCACAGATTTTACTGTCTCTATTTTTCCTTGCTCTAAATGCAAAAAGGTAACTGAGTAAAATATGTACATTTACAAAACACTGATGATCTCTCCAAAGGAAGACAGGTGGTAAATAATTAACACCTTTTTTCTTTGATCTCCAATATCTAGCCACCAAAGTAGGGTGCATGAACCACAGAGGGTGTATAATACAATCTACTGGTGTATGGGAAGAAAACATTTTTGTACCATTAATAAATAAGTACTTTTAAAAGTGCTTAATTCACATACCTCATCCTTTTTTAATTTCTATATGTATAATGTATATAATATATTAGTACAGTAGTACATGCATATAATTTATAAATAAATAAGTATCTATATATTGGGGGTACATGCTCAATTTTTTACTGACAGGGATGCACATCTAACAAGTTTGGAGACGACTGCTCTAGAAAATCTCTGGTGCTATCTAGCAGTGACAGTCAAAGTGCAAAGATAGTTTCATTACAAATAGCAATGACAGTTTTTGGAGAAATTGTAGGAGCCTGTTCACATGGTTTGAAACTCTCTTACTCTAAACCTTCCAGGTATACTTTTCACCCCTGAGATGTGGAAGCAAAGCTACGCAAGAAAGCAAGAACCTTCTGCTAAACTAGAAACACACATAAATCAGCTTTGGGGCACAAAATCCAGAGCAATGACTACAGAAATTTGCATAAATGTAACTAGCCAGCTTAATTGACAGTTTTCAACAGAATAGGCATGCCACAGTTTTGAAATGAGCAATTCTGATATAACAATTCAGACTCTCTCTGGAACCTGGAAGCTGTATTGGAAATGAGGGAATGAGGGAAAAAAAAGAGCTCCCTTAGTTTACCATTTAACAATAGGCTGGTATCAGTATGTGAGTTCAGGTGAGATAGTTTAACAGGGAGATAATACACATTGGTACTAAGAAAAAGTGAATGCTGCCTGGACTGTTAGTTATCAGTGCAATGTAATGCCAATTATCATTTGTCATACTGGATACGAGGAACAAAACAGCTCTTGACTCTTTTCAGATGAAGAAAGAAAATGCCAAAGAAATATGAGATTAATTATTGGGCAAAAAGTGGAGATGACAAACTCAGGTCTTTAAAATCAGTGCCAGGAAGCACACTGATGCTTACTGCAGCCCGTCAGAGCTAATCCATCTTTTGGCATTCTACTCTAGCTCAGAATCCTTAGCTTTGTCAATGACCGAGTTGCTGAAGAGAATCCTCTTCGTGTCAGCACTCAACATTATTAATTCTATATAATCAAAGTGCCCCAAGGAGACTGTACCAACAGATGTGGCATTTTTTCAGTATCACCAATTTCCCTATGTTGTTGGGTATACCCAGCACACACTGAATAAAGGGCTCTAACCAAGCCAAAATACAGTAGCATAACCACTTCTAAGCCGCGCATGTCACTCATGAGGCAGAAGGGATTTCAAACTAAAAAAGCTCCACAGCACAAACTTAGGTAAGTACCAGAAAAAATAAAACACACAAACAAAAAAGTCCATCTAGCAGTAGCTTGTTCTTAAAAACACACACTTGCAGAGAAAATAAGGATCTGAAGTTATCAAGAGAAGAAAGAGGAATAGATTTCAAGGAAATCAACTTTATCTCAATATAGGTGACTCTAGGCGTGCACCAGAGAGTAGCTGCCAGGCACTGCACCGCTCCCTCTCACTGCCATTCAAAGTAGAGTCACATCTGTACAGAGTGCAACTTTATATGGACAGAGCTCTCAAAAAAAAAGGAAGAATAAGTCACAATTTGTCCTAGGTAATGAAAACTACACAGATAAATTGCAAAGTTAATTTGCAAAACAATAATTTATCAGTACAATTTAAATTTCACCTCCTCCTCCCAACCCATAATTATGTTTTCCAGCAACCAAGTATTTCACAGGCAAACCACCATACGTGGATTTTTTACTTCCAGCCAGCATGGTCCTTTGATCTTCCTACTCAACAAGAGGAGTTCCAGGCTCGAGGTGTTAGTTCCAAATACATGTAAAAATGTTTGTCCTTTCAGGTCTTGGGGAAGCCGAGGGCATTCAGCCTAACAAGTAACAGAAAGCAGTGAGTCATTTCATCCCACAGAAGTCTTCAAGGCTGACAAGCTATATTCAGGCAGCACCTCACTAAAACCACACAATACCTGAAATCACTGCAATTTCCCTACAAGCAAAGCCCTAACCCATAATATCTTACAGTAATTGAGGAAATTAACACTATTGACTCAACTTAAATAGGCCAGGACAGTAATATAAAAATGCACTGAAGCAAAAGTTCTTCATCCATTCTGGATATGAGATATATTACATCATCAGCCAAAGCTACAACAATGTTCAATGACCATTTTAATAGAGAAACTGCTCGTGTTGTAAACTTAATTAGATAGAGTTTTAGTCTCATCTGCTACATAAAAACTGGATAAAGTGTTTCTGCACAGCTGAAGAAAAATTTGAGACAGCTGTAGTAAATCTCTCTGGGATGATGCTTTAGCATCTACAACTAGTATTAAAAAAAAATGGCTTAAAATGGCATTATTTCAGCAACTGACCAAACGGGTTCAAGACTGCCAAGCCTCTTAATTTTGAAACCAGATCAAGTATTTTTGCTAATAAAGAACAGCTACTGATGTTCTCACGGTGGGGTTTTTTCTCATCTTTGCTGCTCAGTTTTACAGCTCTTCAGCACAAGTCTTTCTCACCCAGCTGCCAGTTGCAAGAGCCATACGAGCCAAGATATCAACTCTATTCTGGACACGGATTCAACAAACCATTCAAAACATCTTGCAGTAGTTTAGGCCCTGATTCAATACAGCTAAAGGGTTATTCAGCAGATTAGTTAATTCAGTGGCAAGGTAATAACAAATAAAGTGTGATAGAGAAGCTGGCAGCCCGTGGCTTAGACGGGAGCACTCGGTGCTGGGTTAGGAATTGGTTGGATGGCCGAGCCCAGAGAGTGGTGGTGAAAGGTGTTTCATCCAGTGGGCGGCCAGTCACCAGTGGTGTCCCCCAGGGATCGGTGTTGGGTCTGGTCCTGTTTAATATCTTTATTGATGATCTGCATGAGGGGATTGAGTCCATCATCAGCAAGTTTGCGGACGATACCAAGCTGGGAGGAAGGGTTGATCTGTTAGAGGGTAGGATGGCCCTACAGAGGGACCTGGACAGACTGGAGACATGGGCCAATTTTAATGGGATGATGTTTAATAAGTCCAAATGTCGGGTACTTCATTTGGGACACAACAATCCCATGCAGAGCTACAGACTGGGGACAGAGTGGCTGGAGAGTAGTCAAGCAGAAAGGGACCTGGGAGTGTTGGTTGACAGGAAGCTCAACATGAGCCAGCAGTGTGCCCAGGTGGCCAAGAAGGCTAATGGCATTCTGGCCTGCATCAGGAATAGTGTGGCGAGCAGGACCAGAGAAGTTACCGTCCCCCTGTACACGGCACTGGTCAGGCCTCACCTTGAGTACTGCGTACAGTTCTGGGCCGCTCAGTTTGGGAAAGATGTCAGGATGCTGGAGTGTGTCCAGAGGAGGGCAACGAAGATGGTGAAGGGGCTGGAGCACAAGACCTACGAGGAGCGACTGAGGGAGTTGGGGCTGCTTAGTCTAAAGAAGAAGAGGCTCAGGGGAGACGTAATTGCTCTCTACAACTACTTAAAAGGAGGTTTTAGTCAGGCAGGGGTTGGTCTCTTCTCTCAGGTGACCAGTGACAGAACTAGAGGGCATGGACTCAAGCTTCGTCAGGGGAGGTTTAGGCTTGATGTTAGGAAAAAGTTCTTCACTGAAAGGGTGATTGGCCATTGGAATGCGCTGCCCAGGGAGGTGGTGGAGTCACCGACCCTGGAGGTGTTTAAGGGGAGACTGGATGAGGCACTGAGTGCCATGGCTTAGATGATGGGTTGGTGTTGTGTTGGGTTATAGGTTGAACTTGATGATCCCAGAGGTCCTTTCCAACCTTGTGATACTGTGATAGCTGGGAATACAGACTGTTGTAAATGAATACGCAAATGATAAGTGGAGAGAAAGGGGGAGGAATGCAGTAGTCGTAGGAAGTATTTTTTTTCCTCTCATGCTTTATTTAAGCAAATAGAGCTAACGCTAACAGATCAACATGCTACAGGTTACCTGGTAATGAACTAGTTTTGCTAAGGACTAACCAACATATAAACGTCAAAAAAAGCCACAAGCTTAGGTATTAACCTCTTTTTTTTAATTACAAGACAATGAGCGACTAAATACACACTTCAAATGTACGGTATCTACCTACTAAAGCTGAAATCTTTCAGTTTATTTTTTTATTAGTAAAATCATAAAATTCTTTAATTAGGTAAAAAAACAGATTATGGTCTTTCATCAGGTAAATTATACTCACCGAATATTTAACTTCTAAGTATTCAGATTTTGCTGGAACATCCGGGATCTCAAAAGCGTAAGATTTTTCCACTTTCTACATAAAACAAATATTATTTTTTCAATATATCCAAACTGAGTATTCATTTTGTCCAATAAGAAAGCTATCGAAATAAAAGCTAGCCAAAACATTCATATCAAATATCACAGGCTTGATCATACATTACCAATTCCACAACTCATTAAACCATCTAAAGATGGCAAGAATGGTTAAGTACCTGTATCTAAACTCCTCAGGATTTCTTAACATGAAGAGTTTCTACAGAATTGACTTAAAATTATAATAACTATTACAAAACCAAAAACATACAAGCTTAAACAGCTAAGGAAACTCAGAAATGTTCTGTAAATTCACAGGCTTCAGACATAATCATCAGACTCAGTGACTGCAGACCACCACAAAATCACAAAGGAAGGGCATTTCCAGAGCTCATTTAGTCCAACTGCCTACTCAGAGCTGGGTCAATGACAGCGAGTTGCTCAGGGCCCTCTCCAGTTAGGTTTTCAGTATCCCCAAGGATGGAGGCTCCACAGCCTCTCTGGATAACCTGTGCCAGTGCCTGACCTCTCTTGCAGTAAATAAGTGGTTTATGCTCTCATAAATTTCAAGCATTTCAAATGGTACCATTTTTCTTGTTCTGTTGGGCACCAATGAGAAGAGTCTGCCAGAGTCATCTTTACTCCTGCCCAGCAGATTTTATACACAACAATAAGATTTGCACCACTGATCCCTCACCCTGACCTTCTCTCCTTGAGGCTAAGTAGTACCAGCTCTGTCAGTCTCTCCTCCTATGACAGATGGTCCAGTCCCTGTAATTATTTTTGTGGTCCTTTACTTACACCTTTCTCACACCAGGCCGCCCAACTGAGCACAGCGCTCCACATGTGTTGCATCAGGGCTGCGTAAGAGGGAATGCCTGGAACCTGCTGGCAATGTCTCATGAAGCCCAGGGTGCCCATGGTCATCTTTCCCGCAAGGGCACACTGTTGGCTTTTGTCCAGCTTCATGTCTACCAGGATGACCAGATCCTTCCCTGCAAAGCTGCCTTCCAGCCAGTCAGCCACAAGCATCTGCTGGTGCCTGAAGTTAGTCCAGTCTTGCTGGACTTACTATTTCCTTTTTTTCGACTTGATGAGGTTCCTGTAGGCCATGAAATATCTCCAGGCTGTCAAGGATCCTTTTAATGGCAGCACACTCATCTGGTACATCAGCCACTCCTCCTGCTTTCATACTGTCTGTAGAGTTGCCTAGTGTGAGCTCCACACCATCATCCAAGTTATTAACACAGACACTAAGCAGGACTGGACCCAGTATTGACCCCTGGGGTACTCCACTACGGACTGGTCTCCACCCGAACTTTGTGCTGCTGATCACAATACTTGAAGCCCAGCAGTGCAGACAGTTTTCAGTTCATCTCACTGTCCACTTACCTAGCCCATATATCATCAGTTTGTCTTTGAGGATGCTATGGGAGACAAGAGTTCAAAGCCTTACTAAAGTCAAAATATACTACAGCCACTGCTCTCTCCTTGTTCACCAAGACACTTATGTCTTAATGGAAGGCTACCCGCTTGGTTAAGCATGACTTCCCCTTTGTATATCCACATCAAACATTCTGGTGCTTCGCATGTCTCAAAACCAGTTGTTTTCGCAATTAGTTGCTCCACTGCCTCTTCCTAGGCCTTCATGTGAGGCTGACTAGCCTGCAGTTCTCTGTAGTTTCCTTCTCCTTGCCCATCTTGAGGACAGCTTTGATATTTGCTTTCTTCCAGTCCTTAGCAACCTCCTCTGATCAACATGACCTTTCAAAAAAAATCAAGTGTTGCCTCACAACGACATTGGCCAGCTCTCTCCACACTCATGGGCACATCCAATCAAATCCCATGCACTCGTGTGTCCAGTCTTTTCAAATGTTCCCTAACATCATCCTCCTCCACCAAGGAGAAATCTTCTTTGTTTCAGGCTTTCTTTCTGGTCTCTTAGGGTTAGGGATTGCTGAAGGCCGGACTTCACAAGACCATGGTGAAGAAAACATTGTTTCAGCCTTTTCCATGCTTTCCCTTTCAGCAGCATACCCATGTTTCTCCCTAGCCCTCCTGTACCTATAGGAGCCTTTCCTACTACTTTTTTCCTACCACAAGAGATTCAGCTCCAGGTGGGCTTTTGCTTTCCTTTTTCCACCATGGTGTCACCTCCATAAGTCTGCCCTCTAATCCCAACCCATTCATCTAGACCATCTTGATCAGCTCTTTGCTCATCCATAGGCAAGGCTCCATGCTTTCCCATTGCTCTGTCACGTACAAGGGACTCCCCCACCTTACCATCCCAGCCTGTCCTTCTTAACCACATTCTATGCTGCCACGTGTCTGTGATCTCACTGAGATCGTAGCCCTGTAAGTGCACACAGTTCCTCCTTTTATACTGCATGCTTTAATGTACCGGCACTTCAGAGAGGCACCCAAGAGAGACGATTTCCCAACCATCTGCCAGCTGTTTACTTTATTACATGCTCAGAACAGTATTGTCTCTATGACAGTATTGTACTTTCATTTTGAATGACTTGGGCTTTACCAGAAAGCAGTTAAGTTTGTTTAAGTACCTCTAACAAAAATAGTTAAAGTAGTCTCAAGTTCAGTATCACTTCTGCTTTCTTCAAGAAAAATAATGATTTTCCATCACATGCACAGTTCATCAGTTTCTAAGAACAATCACCTTCATTTTCCAAATAATTACAATTAATTGTCTCCAACAATGTTGTGGTATCTGCTAGAACACCATTCTCTGCTCTTTTCCTAGTTTAACCCCATCTGATAACTATGCACCACACATCTTCTCACTCACTCATCCCCCTCCCCCAGTGGGATGGAGGAGGAGAATTGGAAAAAAAAGGTAAAACTCATGGGCTGAAAGACAGTTTAATAGGACAGCAAAAGAAGATAAAATAATACTAGTTATTATAATAGAAAAGAACATCCAATATGAGTGATGTACAATGCAATTACTCATCACTCAGTGGCCAATGCCCAACCTATCCCCAAGCGGCAATCTCCCCCATCCCTGACCAGCTCCACAGTTTATATACTGAGCATGATGTCATATGGTATGGAATATCCCTTTGGCCAGCTTGAGTCATCTGTCCTAGGTATATTCCCTCCCAGCTTCTGGTGCACCACCCTGCTGGCAGACCATGTGAAGCTGGAAAGTCCTTGACTTAGTGTAAACACAACTGAACACAACAGCAACAACTAAAACATCAGTGTGTTTCAACATTATTCTCATACTAAACCCAAAGCACAGCACTATACCAGCTACCAGGAAGAAAATTAACTCTATCCCAGCAGAAACCAGGACGACCTTGTAATGTATATGTTTTGCCCTGTAATACTTCACAGACCATCTGCACCACTGTTATATCTTACTGTTATGTTATACTGTAACAACGCTAGAACAGTACCCTGACTAGAAGAAGTCCTAGAGGCCCCTTAAATTATAATGCTTATTTTCACTGGACAGTGCACTAAGTTCAGCACATTAAGTATAGAGTCAGCATAATAAGCCATTAGAGTAAGTCTAGTAAGAAAAAACAAGGTCACCATAAATTGGAATAGAATTTACGGATAAACAGAACACAGGCACAGTCAGGTAAACTCAAAATTATTTGGTCTGGGGGTTGGGTTTTCTTCCTTAAATTAACAGCATCAGCAATAGCTCCCTCAGAGGGCTGAGCTTGCTATTTCTCTTAACACCGCATTTTTAAGGCTGCAAAGCCTGGGTAAGAGAGGAGAGGGCTCTCTGCTACAAATAGCAAGAAAGAAGGCAAATCTAGAAACAACTATGACATCAACAGGTACATGAAAGCAGAAAAGAGTAATATAACTTGGTAAGAGAGAACCACTATGAAGTCAGAACAGCATTACAAATGAGCATGCAAATGCAGATCTGCACTGTTGAGCCAAAGCAGCACCTCATAGGAGCAGCACATCACAGCTGAAACATAACAGATGGCAGTGCACTGCTTTCAGCACATATTACTGGTGACCCCCTCCTCCTTTTTTTTTCTTCATTTAAAAAAACCCTCTCAGGCTTGAAACAAGTTCTTGTTGCAAACTCAAGCTGAACACAGTGTAAAAATAGTATGCTGCAGTGATTCATTTGTGCTATTCCTCCTCAGAGCTCAGCTCAATTACACAAGTGTCTGGTCATAACTGCAGTGAATGAATGCTTTGCTGCAGAGTAATCTGCCCTTCAAGTGGCCCTTCAGAGAGCAGAAATGAGCAGCAGTGATTAGCTGCTAAGTTCCTAAGTGGAGTAAGGCTGCTTTCAAATTGATTTGTGAAGACTTGCTAACTTGGCAGCAGTGCAACCCTTTGAAGCTACAATTAGGAGCAGGTGCAGGAGGAAATGATACGGCTTAAGTGTATCTGTTCGCAGGGACAAAGTTTGGTGCTGGCAAGGCCAAGATGCACTTGCACAGAGAACAATTTGTCTCAGTGTATAAATACTGGCTCTCTCCGCATCATCTCTGGGTATCCTAAACAAAAGGATTATGGGCGCACAGCAGGTATGCCACTGACCTTTCTGATTTCCAGCTAACGTGGAAGAATAAGAGTTTCTCAGTTTCACAGTACTACACCAAAACTGAGACTTCATGCTACTCTGAATGTGTTGCTCATGAGTGCTCTGCTCACCTGGGCAATATTGCCATTAGCTTTTAATAATCTTTCAAAACCCCAACACTTAACAACACAGCAGTGGGACACTGACTGCACAACACAGAACAGGGGGGTTCTAAAGCACATTAGCTCTTTAACCACAGACAGACACAACTGTGTGAAGATCACTTTTTTTGAGCACTCAGCTAAGTGCCACCACCAGTTCACTTTAAGAGCCCTGCACATCCCTGTGGAAACACAGATGCAACGGCTGTGTAAGAACACATCACTCCTGAGGGTACAACTGCAATGAAAAGATGATCATTCCTTATGAAAAACAGATTAATAAGGGTATATAACCAAGCAAATTGAGGTCTCTTCTAAAGGAACAAAACAAAAGTAGGACACAGTAATGGAACAATTCCACTACTTCCGCAATTATCTTGCAGGCAGCAAAAGGAGCCCCGGCTGCAGAGATGTAAGCCTGGCCAGATCTGTGTCACTTGTTCACAGTCAATTTTGTGTTAAACTGGAATAGCCAAGCTAGTGTAATACTTTCCTTGAATGATCCTACAAAGGCCCCACCAACAGCTCTTCTCTCCAACCCTACCTGTTCTCTTATCTCCCAAACTACTAGTGTCATCCCCTCCTGCTAGCTCTAGTTCTCATTAAACCCTTTCAGGAGGCCCTAACTATCAATATCAGCAGAAAATTATGCCAGTAAAATAAAGCTGGATTGCCTTTTGCCATTTTCATTAAATTCTGCTTACTGATGAATTCAAAGAAATTGAATTCTTATTGTTTAGAAATTCTTCTGGTAGGTTCCCCCAGAAGCTCTCTGCATCCTCAAGTATCCTGCCTAACTTAATGAATTAAAATGTATAAATTTATTCCTTTGCTAAAGCTGTCCCTTACGTAACTTTTTTGCTGCCCATTCTTTTTTAATGTTTTTGGAGAGCAAAAATGTCTTATCACTAGGCCAAAAAAAGAAAAGCAAACCATTAAAGTTCTTTCGTATTTATCTCTGATAAAACTTATTCTCCTTTCATCTCATCCTCCTAATTACCATCTTTCGTACCTGTTGTTGCTTGAGTTAATCCTTCCTCATCAGGATGATCAAGTGTTAAAATACTCTAGGTAAGACCTGAACAGTGCCTTAGTGTTGTTACTTTCCTGCTCCTGCTAGGGACCACTCCTGTGTTACACCCAAGGACCCTGGATGCACTGTAGTCATGTGTCTGCACACCACAGCTGGATCTTTCACACCAAGCTCTGTGTAAACTCGGTAAAAATTGGAAAAGCTTTGAACTAACATCAGAAATACAAGTTCAAATACTTCCTGCATGTGGCTTACCTTGATTTTTAAAAGCCATCTTTGAAGGTTAAACGATCTCACTCCATTACACCACTGGCACTGTTCTTCCCTAGCACACCATGGAAGAGGTGGAGATTTCCTAAGACTCTGTTGATCTGCCTGTTTTCAAAGGCCTTCCCCCCTCTCTTCATTTCTGGAGTACAAGCGTTTGTATCCTTTCTTTTAATGAAGAATTGATTCACCCTAAGTTTCCCCCTTCATTCCTGAAAGGGTCTTTGAACAGTGAACTATTACAAATTTGTTTTTCACCTATTGTTAAATTCATTCCTCTCCAATCTCCATTCATAACGACTAAGTTATGATCAAATATACAGGAGAAATAACACTGATAAAACTGAGAAAAGTTAAATTTGCATCATAATTTTTACAGAGAAAATAAGTTAGAACAAAAGAAAATCAGAGTTTTACAAAGTTGTAGTCAAGCACGCATTTTCCCTGAATGATGTAAATAATGCTATGTGCTGGTGAAAAGATTGTCATTTCTTGCATGGATTTGCCATTTGAGAAAACTGCTCACACTTTCACTTCAACCACTTAAAACTTTCTGAAGTGCTCTAGCTTTCAATCAGATGACCTCCAGAGGGTCATCCCAATCCGAATTACAGAATGAACTTGTTTAGATTTTCCATCATTTACATACTGTTAAATCCCATTCTTCTGCATTTATACTCGCCATCCCATTTCCTGATCAACTATTCAGGAATTAATTCTATGAAGTCACAAGATTGCTGCCTGGGAAAAGTTACAACTAATTTCACATCACCCAGCAGTTACAACGAGAGACAGCTTTGCCAGACTAATGACGTCTTATTTCAAGAAAGGGAAAATTTTCTGAGCACTTCACTCTGATCAAATCTTTTCCTCTAACTTGCACGTTAGCCACCTCCTCCCTAACCCCAAACTCCCCACCCTCACCAGAAGACAAATGTAAATGAAAAAGAAACTTTCTCATAGTATCAAATGAATTCAGCCCAAGTTTGCAACATTATCAGTGATATCAGCTCTTTTCCTGCAGAGTTATAACAAATATTGTTACTGCATGTGCAAATTTTCCATTATAGCACCATTTTGCTTTTCCAATGATCTTTTAAGGATTTATTGAGCAAACAGATCACAGCAAAATAGCACAATAAGACCGCTACCCATAACTGTAAGCCTAGAACAGCTTAAGTTTCAAGACTGGATGACAGTCCTCACAACTTGCTACCTCCTGTATAAACGTACTATAACAACCTATACCCCAAGCAACGCACGTTTTAAAAAACAAATCTGCAAGGGCATGGAAGAGGATGAAACATGTCAAGATATAAAGTCTAATACGACACCTGGTTAAATGCAAAGACAGTGTAATCCCAGTGCACTTATCTATCTGCTTTCATTTTAAACTTTCACACCATGACCTGATACCTAGGTTTTAGGCATCAGAACTTCCACCTGCTCTGTACTCTCAGAAATTGCGAACAAGAAAGACAGTCTTGACACTCAACCCAATTTCAAAGCAGCTAATAAATATTTCCAAAAGAAGTATATTCAACTCAATTTCAAGCAGTTAATGAATATTTCCCAAAGAAAGAAATATGTTTGCAGATTTACTGTTCTTAAAGGAGCATAGCTATTCCAGAAGACACTTGGATGACTTTTACAAGCTGATACACTTTTAGCATGTCAGGAGTCACACATTTACATTTCAGCATAACCTCCCCCACCGAATAGTGTTTCAACAGACTTCCCACCTTACAAACCAGAACAGCAGAAAATGACCAAATAGGATGCTTGTAGACAAACCTTGGATTTGAACTTCATGATCTTATACTTTGGTGAAATGCAGTCATTAAATTCCTTGAAAACACTCATTATAGTTACTGGAGCCTCCGTCTCTTTGCCAGTGGATAGGTCAATTTCCTCAAAAAAAGAAGTCAGGTTTTACTAATTAACAACAAATGCTAGTAGACATGACCAATAACTTGTATTTTGTGTTGCTATTATGAATCACTTATCTCCTCTTTAAGGGAAAACTATAATGCAATCACCGAAGAAACCCCAAATTTAATAAATATTATTTGAAACAATGTTTAAAAAGCACCAGAAGTTTTCTAATCATACTTCAAGACAACTTTATTTCCTAAGGAGCAAGTCTTACGGTAACAATTTGTCTGTAGTTGTTAATTAGGGTAGGGAGGAATCAGCAACTCTCTGCTCTGCATCTCACATGTGACATACTGTTGCATACGTTGTACTTTACCACCTACATCAGGCAATGCTGGCTTCAACAGTTCCCACAAACACACTACGAGAACTCATAACCTGCCTTAAGCAGAATGAAAGGCACTTATGTTTGACATGTTTAAAAGATACACTTACTGTTTCACGTGGCAGCAGGTAAACAG
Organism: Dromococcyx pavoninus; assembly: GCA_033558185.1. Classification (NCBI taxonomy): domain Eukaryota; kingdom Metazoa; phylum Chordata; class Aves; order Cuculiformes; family Neomorphidae; genus Dromococcyx; species Dromococcyx pavoninus. Next base: position 2,364,563 of record JAUMJL010000164.1, read on the forward strand.
TTCTCTCAATATTTTTCACTGTCACACAACAGCTGACATAGGTGTTTGCAGATTCAATCCAAACTTTGCCAAACAAAAATACCACACCTAAGGAAGAAGAGCAGAGCAAAGAACTCAATATGCAATTCTTAAATTAATCATTCTTAATGTTGTTTAAAGCAGCTTTATTACGTATCCTTGCATAGAAACACAACAACTTCTGGTTCAGGTCCTTGACCAACAAATCCTTCCTATGTATCAGCATATTTTAAATAATTTTAAACACCAGCTTTACAAATGGATACCTGAATAACTCTGCATGCTGCTACCTCCATCACTATAGTAACAACACCTTGATATATGAAATTCAAAATGGCATCACATGGCCAGTCTCAGAATTCTGTTCTCATATTCCATTTCTGCCTATATTAGTTTGATAATTCACAGGGAGACAGAGGAAGGAGAGGAAAGTCACTGAAGATAATCAGAATGCCTGTGCTCTCAATCACTCCTGAAACATGTGTCATCTACAATTTTTCATTCTTCAGCTAGACCAGTGCAATTAACCCATTTTTCCTACGCTTTAGTACCATGAGATCAAGACACTGCTACTAATAAAACCTGTAGAAATACATTCTGAAGACAACAACTAGAAGATGATCAACTGCAAAAAGTTTTCAACTATTTTTAACAAATGACGACACAAAAAAATACATGACATTGCAAGAACTCTTGGATCCTAAGACAGCAGTTGTAACCTAGGTAGACATTCAGAAGGCCCGCATACAGCAGGACTAACACAACTGACTCTTCACTGTGGAACACATCATTATTGTGCCTGCACATCTCTGAGCCACAGAGAACGTGGCATTATCACAAAATGCTGCAAACTGCTAACTGAGGGATGTTAAACTTTGCGATAACATAGAACAAGGCCGACTTTCACGTACACTTTGTGAATTACAAGTAAAAAAAACTTCCAAGGACAGCTCAGAAACCTGGCTTCACCCGAGTTTCCCTCAAACTCCAAATAATTTGGGATTTGATTACACGAAAAACACTCTTCCTACAGTACACTACTATTAATGAAACCAGAGATATCAGAGCTGAGACTGCCTCAGAAACAATATTTCACATAAGGAGAATTTTGAAACCTGTATCCTCCTTGGTCTGACAATGCACAAACAAATCCTTGGTTAAGAGTTATAATTTATCTTTGTGACACAATCTACCAGATGTAAAGGTACCCTTCCATCTCCATTAGATTAAAGATACATCAGTGAAGATGCACTAAGACAGATGACAGAGTGTGACAGGCTAAGAAAAATCATTTCTTGAGTGCTTGGAACAGATGTGAACAAGACTGCTTTTGTCAAGGACAGAGAAGAGAAGGCTGCAGTTTTGAAGATGATGAGAGCAAGGATACAAGCTTCAGTCGAACAAAGGATCTTAGAGGCAATCTCCGTGATTTAGACAGCCTGAACAAAAGTATCTAGAAAGTCCTCGAATTACAGATCTAAATGACAGGGAAAATGAAGTTCTTGCCCCCAGCAATCATTTTTTTTAAGGGATAAAAAACTCAGCTAAGTTTGTATCATACAGCAAGATGAAACTATGGGAGAGACCACAAAACAGGAGCTGGTCACTTGAACATTTGGCAATACTAAGAACATGGAGAAGTTAACGTGTCAGAAATGTGTGTCTAAGCAGGTAAGGTAGGAACAAGGATATGTGAACCAAACAAACACAGGGTAAAAGGCTACCTGGATTGCAAAGACAAACTTCAATCAACTCCAGTATGGACATGGTCTTAAACCCCAGATGTCACATAATCAGAGTAACCTAGGATGGAAAGAAACTGTGGAGGTCATCTAATCCAACACACAGACACACCACCATTCCCACGCTCACCTAATGAAAGTAGGGCTAACTTCAAAGAGTTTTCAGAGACATCCAATATGCAAAACCAAAAAACGAGAGAAGAGATACCAGGACGTATCCCCTGTAAGCCTGACTACGGAAAGAAGAAAGAAAGAAACAATAGGAGTAAAGCTTAGAAAACACACAGTCTGTGAAAAGAAAGGTCATATTGCCAATGAGCCAAAAGGTAAACAAAGTCAAGAGAGACAGAGTGTTTTGCAGAGGGGAAAGAAAGGGCAATTTTTATTTGTTATGTCTTTAAAATGTTAATAGGATTAAATTCTCAAGTTCTCGGGCTAAGATAGTAAAGGCAATTATGAAAAGTAAGCCTCCAAAAAATCATTAAGTTTGAAAGAGTCATATGATTATAGCATTTACTCTTCAGGCAACGCATTTGATATCACAGCAAATGAGGCATAAACAAAGATCATGAACATGTTAAACAAAAAGCAGTATCAAAAATTTCCCTTCTACACTACTAATTGAAAACAGGTGCAGTCTTTATTATTCAATCCTGAAAAAGTCATAATGAGAAAAGAACACTCCTTGCATGCGAGGAACAGAAATCCTTTCATAATTATGTTCCATTCAGCAACCACTGCCTTAGAAGACAAAAAAAAAAGGGAAAAGAACAATAGTGGGGTCTTTAAAAGCAGCAATTTTATATTAGAGCCATTGATTTCATCAAGATATCTATGATTATTACCACTCCTACCACGAAGCAGTTCAGTCCAGCACAGTCTCGTATTTAAGTTTGACGTCCCAGCTCACAACAAAAGGTGTAATTGAGAAACATATCTGACTCAACCCTTACAGGTTCAACCCAAAAAACCTTCAACAACATACGGAAGAAGAACCTTCTAGTAAGCCTACACAAAGCACAGATTAGAAACCAAAGATCCTAAAGCTGCTGAAGAAATGAGAGGATGAATGGGAAGTGTTTAGAACAGATGTGAGCCTGACTTCATTTGTCAGGGCTGAGAACAAAATGCCACAGTTTTGAAGACAATGAGAGCCAGGATTCACTCTTCAACTGCACAAAGCATCTCAGGGATGTTAAGCCAGAGACAATCTTCAAGATTTAAACACTTTGAAGGAATCTAGACAGAGCATACATTTTTAAGGCCACCTTCCTCCCTTGATAGGCATACCTTTCCTTTGTATGAAATCATGCAACTGCTATTGTACAGGCTTTTTTAATAACGCATCAGAATTTTAAGTTACGTTTCCAGAAACAAGAAAGCATGTTGAACTGTTGGGTCACCAACACTGTAGTGCTAGTATCTCTCTTCATACCTTCTGACAACTACGCTAAACCATCAAATAACATTCTTACTTTGCCCTGTCATAGTCACCCATGTTGAGGACAGTGGCCCACAGTGTCCACTGAGGACAGGAGTGAGAAAAATAGATCAATGTATAACTTATAGAGCATAGAAAGACAGGGTATCTAGACATGACTTAGGCAAGTCTGAAAACCCCAGTTACAGGAAAAGAATCAGAATGGAATCTTCTGCCTTTAACTGAATAGTTACCTGGCTGACTGAACTGATCTTCATAAGCATCCAGCCAATAGAATTTTAAGACTCGATCGTCATTTTCCCCATTCACAAGCGGAAGGAGATTGGGGTCCAGCTGAACATCTGCCACTGCTAGATCAGCCTCATCCTCTTCAATTTTGTCCCAACATGAGATATCTGGGAGAGAACAACTTCTGCAGGTTTTGCGGCAGAAGAAAGAAACAAGAAGTAATATTGCACCTTTTGCTGTAACCACCATCATTTCATTTTTTGTAGTCCCTATATTCTCAGGTCTTCTGTTACTCTTCCCACTTCCAAACAACATGCCCAACAGCTGGGTCTCCTCAGATCTCTTCTGAAAAGAAGGATGGAGTAACAAAGAGAGAAACCCACATACAAGCACAGCTCTCAGTACACAATATACAGGCTTTATAAGTTATTCACTGCTACTTCAGCCTTGATCATTCAAACCTTCATATAACAAACACATCCGCCCACCTGTCTAACCTGCTCAGTGGGAATAACAGATTATTTCAACAAAACTAACTTTTCAGTCATTAAACGTTAAAGTCTTTTTGATTATTCAAATACTTAATAGTTCAAAGGTATGGAAACACATAATTCAATATGCCTCCAAAGAACAGAAAAAAAAGGGGAAACCCCCCCTTCTTTTCTTATTTCCAACGACACAGCTGTTCACCATGTGGGACTATTTTTAGCGACAATACTTTTAACTATAACTAATGTTATAAAATACCTTCACAGCTGCCTAGAAAAAGCATTTTTGCTTACTGGCATCAAAATTCACTGTTCAAAACCCACACTGAGACACCTCAATGTGTATTATGTTATACTAAATCCTCAAAACATCAAGTATTTTTCAATTATGTACCTATCAGCATGTTCAACATTATCATTTTTAAGATCACTACAAAAAGCATTGCATAACATTATCATTGTTCTGTCTGTATCACAATTATCCCATTGGCAAAGACAAATATGAAGATAAATCTAAGGCTTACTGGTGGAAGAAAAATAAAGAGAGCTTCTTACAAGACAGATGTCTCCTCCTTTGATACCAGCTGCTCTGTCTCTTTCTTTTCAATTTCCTTGTCCCTCTTCAAGCTTTCCGCTGTATCAGGTACAGTTTCCATACGCTCTGCTTCCATAGGTTCATCGAAGTCCTCCTCATCAAAATCCATCATTCCTTGATTATCATCTGGAAGTGTTGCATGCAGAACTAAAGGCTTGAGTCATTAAAATGACACACTGTATACTGCAGCAGTACACATAGATAGCATACTATATGCATGATGGTAATACACAGTATTAGTATACAAACAAAATATCACATTTAAGCTATCTAAGCATCTAACTAGTATGAACTAAGAAGTGTTTTAACACTAATATGTCACATATAGAGTTTCCAGAACTGGGTTTTGATCTCCTTTTGATACCTTCAATAGCGTTCTCTTCTATCGTCTTCACTACTTTCCCATTTTCAGTAGCTTTTTGGGCACACTCGGTATCTTCATTTTCAGGGGCTACAACAGATTTTGCTGTGTAATTGGGATGCTTAGGACAAAATGAAGCTGGAGGAAGAACTTCCTTTCTGAGATGAGCAGGAGCTTTCTTTGATACAGGGGTGATCACCTGTAACACATTATAGTCATGAGTTCAAAAAACTCTCTTAAGAGCAAAAAAGGTAAAAAAATCCATCTAGAACTCCCTATTTGCAGAACTAGTAACCAGGGCTATAGGAAAAGATCCATGTATTTTGCAGGACAATCTAAAACTCCTCAAAAGTAAATGCTAAATTCTATAGTATCATTTCTGCTGTGATGCATTCCCACTATAATTTCAAAAAGCAATTTACAACAGGTTACGGTTAACATTTAATTATTTTTCCCACCTAGGACTACTCCACTCCTAAATTAAAACCTCTGTGTCAACTGAGTATGTGACAATGTATGTCAGAGCCTGGAAAAACTAGGGAAGGCCAGCCAATACAGCAGTTTACACTTGCTCCCATCAGCAATGAGTTCAAGATGTCCACAGGACTCCATGGATCAAGAAAACAGAGTGCTTCTCCAATTGCGTTTCTTCATGCTACACTACACATAGAGTGAGGAAAACAAAGAAGCCACATTTCAGCATACTCTGCAAGCCTAAACTCCGAAGCAATAAGCACATAGCTTGTTTTCCAGACAGGATACCACTACGGAAGCAGCTACAGAACCTCTTCTTATGGAAGATGTTACTAGGTGCCCTCAGCCATGACCAACAAGTCTCTGCATCTACTGCAACAAGGTCCAAAACCCTTATCTTCAGGCAAATTTGTTATTTACAGACATAGAATTTAGAGTTGCTCACAGTCATTTCTAAGGTTTTAGTCTCAGTACAGCTTCTTCCACCGTGGCCAGCACCAAACTCGGCCCTTCACTCACCTTAAACAGAAATCAAACTTTACTTATTCTACCTTCATAAACATTTTTTGCTAGCTCAGCCAAATAAAATTTATTCATACTTATATTTCTGCTCATCTTCTGAAGTCAAAAGCATCACTGCCACCTTGCTTTTTATGCCTGTTTATTTTCTAAGGCTGCACTCCTCATCCTCTTCATGCATTCTGTTGTCTAAAATCTCCAGTTCCTCCCTCCTACAGCCACAGAAGGTATCACCTGAACAGCTCATGTGGGAATTAATTTCCTTCTCAAGGTTTCCTACAAAAGTGACCACTGTTCTGCACCATAAAGACAAAGATCCCCTCTTAACTATATCTACCCCTTTCTTCTTTTTCAACTGCCACAGGTGATTATTTTCAACATAAGAGCTAACATCACCATTACAGAAGGTTTCACACATCAGATGTATCTACCGTCATCCACTCGCCCTCTAGAGACTCTTTATCAAATACCTCACTGTATTTCCAGCTATAAAGTCCCTCTCATTTACCACAACTCTTAAGAAAATGCTGGTCTTCCTTTCTTAGCAGTCCACAATGTTTCGCTACAATAAATTTCTATCCATAGCTTCATTTTCCATTTGCTTTCCATTCCTGAAAAAAGATGAGCTTTTTATCCTTTGCCACACTCACAAATATTCTTTCTTCTGCTTACTTCACTTCCCATTATACTTTCCTTGCCACAAGGGTGTTTTCTACTCTTCGCAAAAGAGACAAAGCAGAAGCTCACCTTCATGTGATGGACCCAACATTACAAAAACAGTTTACCCTGTCAACTTTAAGAGCTATATACTGCTGCCACAATAAAGATACAGAAAGTTGTATTCTGCTTATGTATTAACATGGCAGGGGAAGACAAAAAAATGCATGAAGTTACACAATAATTTTGCTAAGGAAACTAATGAGAAAGGTAATTTCTAGAAGCATAAACAAAAGACAACATCAATCAAAATACAGATAAATATTAATAACGTATCCTTCACCTTAGGAGTTTGGGACTGCACAGAGAAAGGATTCAGTGGTACTCCAGCTGGTCTTTTCCTTTTCAGCGTTATAATTGATGGTGGACTTATCTGAAAAGTGTGAATATTGAAAGAAAAGTGGCAAAACAAAGAGGCGCTGTCTAGTGTTTTCTTTTGCCTTTATTGGTAACATCTTCCATAAAGGAGAAAGAAGCCACTGGTATTACTCATTTGCCAAGAAAACACACCTCCCAACACACAACTCAGCCACACAGGAAGAAAGAGTTAGCTAAGCAATTAGCCCATGAAGAAAAATACCAGAATTCTTAGTAAACAGTTTGAGAGAAAAATTGTCTTCAGTAAGTGAAACAGTTTTTAAACATTGGGCATTTCACTAGCTAACCATGCCTTTCATGGACAAGCGTCATAATAACTGGTGGGATGTTCTTTACGTCTGCCCGAACAGCAGTACTGAGAACATATGCCTTAAAAAAGGCAGAACTGCTCTTCCAGCACAGTCACACTACAGGAAAACCCATTTTAATTTACCTACACATACAGATATTTTATACTTATCCTTATCAAAATATAACAACAAAAGAAACTTTAGAAGGCAAACAAAACCAAAAAAAATAGCTAACTACTATTTAAGTAAATAGAAGCCACTATTAGCATTATTTCCCCTAACCAACACTCCCTAAAATTTGACAGCATTTAAGTGTTTGATTAATGGTTTGAGGGATTTTGATAGCCTAAGATATAACTCTCAATCAGATGTCACAGGGAGAGGTAAAATAGTAATTGCACAAAATCAAGAGAACAACTTTACACAGGAACATCTATACCCTTCTTGTTGCTCTGTAAAAACACATCATGATACACCATAAAAACACACTATAAAAACACTTTTTATGATACAGCATATTTCAGTACCTCACCACTACATCAGTTTCATGGCTTACACATGTGAGCAATCCTTTAAGTCTTAAAAAATCCTGCTAAGCGACATTAACTCATTGAAAAGTCATCAGTGACAACGTATAGCCTCAGCCAAGACAATACAACCCTGCTATAGCAGCCACTCTGCACCCCTAACTCAGAGCAAGTGTTAATCTGGTTCTCTGTAGCAAACTGTGGAGAGCAGGAGTCAGAGAGAACTTCAGGCTGCGTCATCTACTAAAAGAGTCCTCCCTAAGTTCCTTTCACAAACCCAAACATGCCAGATGAAAATACCCTACAGTAAATCAGCTGGAGCGTGGTGATACAGATACATGGTATACACCACCCAGATGCAGCTAAGTCCTATTCTACTCCAAGCTGACTAAAACTTGGAAAACTGCATTAGCAAAGGCTCTACATAATGTTAATCTCTATCAGGTCTAATCTAAACATCTCTAATCAGGACATTGTAGTTTTGGTTTATCAAATCAATACAGTCATGCAACTTCTGCTTGGTGGAGATGACACACAGACTACATTCACATGTGGACTATACCAAGCAGATGAGCTATACAGGAATTCAATCTTAGATGGTTTAGTTTTAGTTTTAGGTAGAACTTTTTTATATGCTCCACAGCAAGAAAAGTTAATGGATTAAGGTATTTCAGGCAGATTTTATTACTTACTTCAGCATTGAGATCTTGAAGAATATCCCCTAGTAAATCATCCTTTGACAGGTCCACAGTTTTCTGTAAGATAACAGATTAGCCAAAGTGTTCTTAATTACATGTGTGATCCCAACCAGGAGACCAGCAGCAAATGTCTAAAGGTTTTCTACAAAACACACACAATGTTTTCAGGACTGCTCCATCTACAACAGATTGTAATAGGAGTTTATGTCTTATCAGACACAAAAAACTAAAATGAGCCCTCACTTTAGTCCACTCCCACTAAAACAGTGCAAACAAGTTAGAAATCTTTCAATTAAAAAATGTAAACACTTACATCTGTGTTTTTCTTCCCAGCACTGGCTATAAACATAGACTTAATTGTGTTTGGCTTTGACACCACAGATTTTTTCACATTCTTTTTATCGACTGTAGATGATTTGCCACCTTTTCCTACAGAAAAAATAATTTTAGAAAGTGAATTCTACATTATAAAAGCTTATTGTTTAAAGGTCCAGTTATTAGCAGGAACAGACAGCTGAAGTAATCATCTACTTTTACACTGATGGCTGAAATGAAGCCTAATCAACTTATGTTAGCTGCCAGATTTGTAATGGCTGTCATGCATAGACAACCTATCAGCACCCTATTTTTCCTAGTCAAGTCAGAGGTAACTTTGCGTACTCAAGTTCATAGACTAGAAACTAAAGGACCAAGACGTGTGCCATGGAATCATCTCTAGAAAAGAAATGAGAAGCCAGGAGTTTGGCACTAGGCTTGGATTCTCAATGTTAGACTCAATTTCTGAGGTTGCCACCAACTTCATAAAAGCTGGCAAAATCATTTGATCCCAGATGCGTAAAAGTACCCAAGGATTTTAGGGGAAAGAATGACTACACATCCTTTATACACATATTCCAGAGAAGACTGTAAGCAAAATTGCCCTGGTAGTGACGAAATAGTTAGCAGTGATTTGACCTGAATTTGTGGACCTCTATCATCTGTACAAGGGCTCAACAAAATCCACAGTTACAGAACTACAGAGCTTCAAGTAACATGTCACTTGGCCATATTCAACACATACTGATACCAAAAAGTTGCTCATCTTAGGCACCTTTCAAAAGCCACTGGAAGACTTTCTACAGTGTTCACGTTCAATCTACCTTTCTTACTGGAACCAAGAGCATCATCATCCAGATCTTCATCAAAGATTTCTCTTCCATCTTCTACATAACCTATCCCATCTGCAAAAAAGCAAATTGTTAAAAATTTACACTTTAAATTCTGTCTTCTGATATTTCTAAATATATTCATAATCCAAATTTTTACACATTTAGACAGCTTTTAACCTTTAATATAACACAAAAGTTATAAATGCAAACGTGTTATAAACTACAGCACTCTCAGCTCTTAATGGAAAACTACTTTCATTACCATCCTAATACACCACTAAGAGAACAATGCAAAAGATCCATTTACATATAAAATCTTACCTTTTTTATCTCCTAATACAATTTGTAAGAACGCATTAATTGTAACCTACCTCAAATTATAAACATTATGAAGTCAAATTAAGCTATAACACTAATAAAAATAACTCTCCAAACAAATCTTAACTTACCATCATCAACAATCCAGTCATCATCCTGACGTTCTCTGACCATCTTGGAGTATTCTTCCTCATCAATTTCATCATAAACGCTTGTGAACTCTTCAACCTACACTTAAGGTATACTGAGAATTAACATTTGCCATACCGTTATTTATTAATATACATCAGAAAAGAACACCAAAATTCCCAAGAAACGTGTTTTCCTACACTGTTACAATGTTCGCAATTAGTAAGCACAGTCACTCACCCAGTTCGTTTCTTTTTCGGTAGTTACAAAAGATCAGTTATCAAGATTTTTTAAATTATTACAGTATACTGAAACTAAAAATCTACCTAAGCACTGGTGGAGATTTCATTTGAAATTGACTTGCTTTACTGCGCATTTCACAATGCCAAAAAAAAATCCAAACAAAAAAATCCTAGCAATGGAGACTTCTGACCTTTGCCTCTACTCTCAAGCACCAAAGTGAGCCCGGTGAAAAGAAAGGTGATTTGATGTGCCCAAGAATAACGCTGAAGATGCTCCTCTGTGCTTCAGAGCGAATTTGCATGTCAGTGACCTACACACTGCAGGCTTCTTCAGACTTTCCACCTCAATGTGGAAGCTGCATCCTATTGGCACTGGAACGAATTGGACAGCATTGATGTTACACTGCCAATTTTCAGCTAAATACTTTTAGTTTTCTTTGTGGAAACATAACATATCAACACTAATGGATTTTGGTCATGTAAGGTTTTGAAATTCATTTAAAGTTTAAAATCTCTTGAACTAAAAAGAAAAAAATAATTTCTTATCAAAACATGAATTACACAATTCAATTTCAAAGCTCAGTCCTTCCCTGTGCAATAGTTATTCAAGCAATATCACGCATGTTTGGCTTGCAGTTATTAAAACTGTTACAATTTTGAAATCAGAAAAAAAAGCAAATTATGTCAGAAAGCAGCAAAACAATTACAGTTATATTCTGAAATACATACATTGTTGAAAGAACACAAGCTGATCTGAAAAGCACATTTTGCTTCCCATAACTTTTAGATACCTCTTATAAAGGGTAGCTTATCCTTTATAAAACTATCTTTTATAAAGAGTAGTTAGCATCTTGGCTCACATTCATTTTTTCTTAAAAAGAAGAGATGAGAAACTTTCACCTCATATTTTATTTTTTCACCAGCTTTGGCTTTTTTCAGACGTTCCAGGGCGGCTTGCTGGCCTCTTCTAGATTTATTCTCACGTCTAGATCGCGATGCTGCATAACTTCCAGACTCATTCATGGCTGTAATTAATTAAAAATAAGAAAATTAACTTTAGAAATGAACTGCTGTTATCTTTGTTGGTTAATATTCAGTGATGTATTACTAGATGGTTGCAGTCTTGCTTAAAATGAACACAGATACCTATCTGGCTAAAAGCACACAGTGATGGAGGCTCTTGGGAAGCCAGTTCTGGAATTATACTGAAGGCATAGTCTCCCACAATCAAACAGACTTCATGGCAGTTCACATTCAGCAAGAAGCTACCACCTAGATTTCCAAAGTGCCTCTCAAATTTTACCAACCCTTATCTGAAAAGGATCCCCCCACTCTTTCCTTGGGAATTTCCAGCTTCTTTTATTTTGCATGTCTCCATGACAACTCAGAAACAGACAGACTTAGAAAAGGTCTATACTGCTACAAAGTGGTGATTTTTTTTTTTTTAGGCTGTTTCACAATGTTTAAGAGGTAGCTAGATTGAGACAAACTAGTAATTTGTTGACAGCATAAGACTGCCACCCCATTTCCTCATACACTTTCTTCCCTTCACAAAATTCCCTCAGCAAGGTACTCTTCACTTCTCTTAACCTTCTCCTGTCTTTTGATTCTTGGGGGAAACATTTATCTGACCACAGAGAATGAATGGTCCCAATCCAACTTCTGAAAGCAGACAACTAGCCCAGGAACATGACCAATGGTTTTGCATGACGAACTGAATCCTCCAGCTGCAGTCAGAGGAAACCCAGGGCTAGCACAAGTGGCCAGGTCAGGGTAGGCAGCCAAAGGAGAAGGCCAGTCCCTTCCTGATGACAGCAAGAGGCCAAATTGTTAATGGAGCTGCACCTAGACAGCATGGCTGACACAAAGGGTAATGGGTATAAGCTGCTCCAGGGGAGATTCTGATTGGATTCCAGAAAAAAATTTTCACTATGAGAACAGTTAAACACTGGAATAATCTCCCCGAGGAAGTGGTGGATTCCTCTATACTGGACAGTTCCAAGGCTCAGCTTGACAAGGTTCTGGGCCATCTCATTTACACTATGAAACGGCTTACACCTGAAACGGCTGGATCGAAGCAAGGATGTGTATTGCTAAGGACTGGAATGGGCTAAAAAGGGGCACTTACACTTACACTTGACTAATCCAAGATGTGGAAGAACTGCAAAGATGTAACACTGGGTGTATTTATACAAGACTTTCTGTCACTTCTTTGTGATTGCATTAAGCAAGTGTCTAAGGTGACAGGCTTCTCCCAAGACAAACCTATGGGCTGGAGCTCCTCTGCTATGAGGACAGGCTGAGAGATTTGGGCTTGTTCAGCTTGGAGAAGAGAAGGCTCCGGGGAGACCTTATAGCGGCCTTCCAGTACCTGAAGGGGCAGCAGGAGAGCTTGGGAGGGACTTTTCAAAAGGGCAAGTTGTGATAGGATGAGTGGGGAAGGCTTAAAATTGGAAGGGGGAAGACTTAGATTAAACATTAGAAAGTAATTATTCATGATGAGGGTGGGGAGACATTGGCACAGGTTGCACAGGGAAGGTGTGGATGCCCCCTCCCCAGAAGGCTGGATGGGGCCTTGAGCAGCCTGGTCTGGTGGGAAGTGTCCCTGCCCATGGCAGGGGGCTTGAAGCTGGATGGGTTTTAAGGTCCCTTCTAACCCAAATCATTCTCTGGTTCTATTTGCAGCCCTGGCTGGGACCCCCGCGCCTGCTGGTGCCCTCAGCGGCAAAATGCAGGCACCTCGGAGGGACCTCAGCCTACAGCCTTTCCACCTGGGATATCACCGCTGCGGGGGTAACCAGCTCCTAGGGTCTGTGCTGAGCAGCGCCCGCCAGAAGCCGCCCCTCCCAGTCTAACACACACACATCCGCCCCCCCTCCCGCTCTTCCAAGATCCCCCAATGCGGGGGAACACGGAGGGAGGGGAGCGGGGTGTCCCGGTCCCCCTCCCGGTCCCCCACGCGCGCGCGTTATCCCAACACCCTTCCTTCCTGCCCGGAGGGTCGCTGCCCCGTCACCCCCCGCCTGAAACCGATGGGGGCGACGGCAGCCGCCGCGGAGGGGATGAAGGAGAGAGGAGGGGGTGAGGGAAGGAAGGAGGGAGAGAAGGAGAGAAGGAGGGAGGGGGGAGAAAAGGAGGGAGGGAGAGAGAGAGGGAGAAAGCGGGGGGAGGAGAGGCTGCCGCCCCGTGCGTCCCGTCCCCCCGCAATCCGAGTGCGCGCGCGCCCCGTCTCCTATATGTGTGTATATCCCGAAACGCGCGCGGCCCTCACCGTCCCGGCCCCGCGCGCCGCTCTCGGCCATAGCGCTCCGCTCGCTCGCGCCAAAGGGCTCCCGAAAGTGGCGCGAGACGGGAACCCCGCAAAGCCGCCGCCGAGACGGCAGCCAATCAGCGGCCGCGACGGCTGCGGTTGCGGCCCCGCCCGCCTCCGCGCGCGCTGGGGCGGGAGCAAAGGCCGCGACACCCGGGGCGGAGCAGGACGGGAGCGGGGAAGCAGTGGGTGGCTGCAGGCAGAGGGCTCTGTGCAACCTCCTCCTTCCCTCCTCGGAACGAAGTGCGGAGAGGGCGCCTCGGGCGAGGCGGCGCCACTTCCTGGGAAGGCCTGCACCGCCACTGGGAAACAGGCGAGGCCGGGTGGTATCGAAAATGCCGGCGAATAAACTTCTCTAAGGCTCGTTTAGGAGTTTTAGAAAGCAAAGCATCCTTTATTGCAGCTTTGGGCGCGTGATGGAATGGTTTCCATCAATCCTGTGTGACGAGACGACAGCTGGGGTTAGAATATATTTCCCACTTGCATGCATAGGTATAAATTCTCCCAGAAATCTCATGCATATTCTATTACTTTCCAAGGAAAGCTGGGGAGGGGCTTTTACAAGGGCAAGTAGTGATAAACAGCTTTAAATTGGAAAGGGGAAGATTTAGATTAGACGTGAGGAAAGAAATTCCTCATGATGATGGTGGTGAGACACTGGCACAGGTTGCCCAGAGAAACTCTGGATGCTTCTTACCCGGAGGTGTTCAAGGCCAGGTCATCAATGTCCGTAGCACTGTTTAAAATTTGCAAATATTGCTGGAGTACTTTGGTATGTAAATATCACTTGCAAGATATTCCTGTGACACCCCACCCTGGAGTATAGTTCTGGAATCCCCAACGTGGGAAGGGTATGGAACTGTTGGAAGGGGTTTAGAGGAGGGCTACAAAGATGGTCAGGGGGCTGGAGCTCCTCTGCTATGAGGACAGGCTGAGAGATTTGGGCTTGTTCAGCCTGGAGAAAACTCCAGGGAGACCTTAAGCATCCTTCCAATACCTGAAGAGGCTACAGGAAAGCTGGGGAGGGACTTTTTAAAAGGGCAAGTAGTGATAGGACAGGGGAGAATGGCTTTAAATTGGAAGCAGGAAGATGTAGATTGGGCATTAGAAGAAATTCTTCACGATGAGGGTGGTGAGGCATTGGCACAAGTTCCCCAGGAAAGTTGTGGATGCCATTCTATGAACTTCACAGCCAAATTGGCATCCGCTGATTGGAGCTTTGGAGCCAGCTTTCTGTCTGACCTTGCAATTTAGATAGAGACTGCAAACAAAAGGTGATTATAGAAGAAAACACATCTGTTCAGCCCAGAGTGTACTTAACACAAGACTTTATTGTTTCTCTCTGTGTTAGCGGAGAGACGGACACATAACCACTCAGAGAGGTTATATGTGGTGCTTTATTTCGAGGCCCTGGGAACCAGGGGTACGCACCCAAATCTGGTTCCAAAGACCGTCACAGCGCGACCGCAATTTTATTCCATAACCTAATGTATATGCAACAGGTCAGGCCTCAGTTACCCCATCTACTTAATAGATATGTAAAACAATTACTTCATCGATTAATTACCCCATTAGTCCCATCTGCGCTTTCACAGCCCCCTCTGGTGGTCGTCGAGAAGCCCCTCATGTTGAAGTAAGATATCTTCCTCACCGTGTCCTTTTCACCTGTCTCTGCACTGGAGTCAGTCCAGCGTCCTTCAACTTTCACTTCTCCCGAAACCATTACCAGATCCAGGATCTTTTTTGTTTCTATCAGTCCATCCTTGAAGTTTTGTCTCCATATTCCAAATCTTACCTCTATAAGGTAAAACTCTCCCCAAGACTCCCAACTACGGAGTTAATCATTAACTGAATTACTTACCCTTAAAATCAGCTACTCTTGATTTTAATTAAAGCCTTTATTTATACCCAGAAAATCATTGATTTTTCCTTATTATTCGTTAATCTTATCGATTAACTATAATTCCCAATCATCTTAATTTTATTGATCATCAAATTCCCAACATCTGAACAGTGTGGAAAAAGACTATTTGAAAAAAAAATGCTATAAAGAATACATGCTACCTGAGGGACATTCTGTATAACTTCCAAAAAGTACAGCTACTTAGATGAAACTTTACTCTACTTTAGCTTAAATCAAAATATTCCACTTTTTATATCACTGGGTTGTCGGCTTCCGGTGCCTCAGTTGGCTTGCAGGGACACCAGAGTTGCAGCATTGCGGTGGGAGCACTTCCCAAGGCATTTACATGCAGATGTGCTTGTTAGCTCACCCCAAAGGACCGACAGGGGTGTGAATGCAACAGTCAGGCAGTGTTGCTCCCCGGGCGGCATTTGAGAGACCCCCAGCAGGGCTCCTGCCTACTGCAGGAAGATAGGGGTCCATAAACCATAATGGTATGGTGCCTTAACTCATAGAATCATATGGTTTGCATTGGAAGGGAATTTAAAGCCCATCCAGTTTCAGCCCCCCTGGCACGGGCAGGGACATGTCTCACCAGACCAGGCTGCTCAAGGCGCCATCCAACCTGGCCTTGAACACTTCCAGGGAGGGGTCATCCACAGTTTCCCTGGGCAACTTGTGCCAGTGTCTCACCAGCCTCATTGTGAAGAATTTCTTCCTAATGTCTAATCTAAATCTTCCCCCTTCCAATTTAAAGTCATTCCCCCTCATCCTATTCACTACATGTGTAACTGGGGCAAAGTAATGGAAGTGCACAGTCCTGAATTTGGGGTAAGGTGGTGGTTGATGTCAGTCATCTAAAAGCTGGAGCCAGGGTGCAGTGTGAGGGTAAGGACAGCCTGCAGCAACATTCTCAGCAGTAGATTATTCCGTGCTGGAGAAACAGGAATTTCCCACACGCTTTTAAGGAATATATAGCCACAGATGTTACGAAGGTGATCATGACAGAATATGAATAACATCCATGGCAGCCATGGTTTTCTTTCTATATATGTAGAAGTAAGTATCATGATCCTCTTGTCAAAAGTTTCAGGATCTCCTGTAGTAAATTGTTCCCTAGTCTCTTCAGAGTCAGGTAATCATGGGCCAATTCAGTGGCAGCATAGATAATGTAATGGTTGCCTTCCCATTTCTTCTGGTACAATTTTTTTTCCTTCATTGGTAGACATGAAAAAAATAGATTCAGATAGAATTCCTTAAGAGGCCAAGAGCATGGAGAACTCAGAGAAGAGACCTGTTAGCTTTTGCCTTGCATACCCCTGATTTTGGAAAGGGGTAGGGGAAAAAGTGGGGTGGGTTCTGCTCATCTTTATCCTACAGAGGTACCTTCAGTCGTGTTTCACGCCAGCCTTCAGCTGAGGAGCAAGAGCTCTGTCTGGAAATGAATATATTTCCATTTCAAGTATAGCTGGAAATGCTTTTTAAAGCCTCAGTTAAGACAAGTGAAGGTTTACCAAGTTCTCTGCTCTGAAATGGCTTAGATCCATCTGTCTCTGCCTTCATTAAGAAACCTAGGGAAACCAGTGAGGTTTGTGCTGTTTCATCACAGATTAACCTAGATCTTTTTTCCAAAACCATCAGTGTTGGCCAGCCACTACCCAAAAAACTTGCCGCCTTTATTTGCAGAATTTTCTGGAGCAGTGTTTGCTGTACATGAATGTAGGTGGGCAATGGGTACTGCCAGCACTTCAGAGCCATTTGAGGGCTAATAGGATTCTGTCCTTATGGCTGATATCCTATTACAGGAGTGTTATCTAGTATTGTTTGGCCTGGATATACTGTTTTCAACTGTCTAGAAGAGAGAATTTTTATGGTTTCTGAAACTGAAAGTGATGTTCCTTCTTCACAAGGATTCTTTTGCATTGGTAAGAGAGAAATAAATATAAATATTGATCCTTCTAACTTCTCTACCCAGTTCCTAGTACAGCTGCCTCTCAGTGCTAGACCTAATCTGAGATCATCACTGAGCATGATGTGGGGTTCAAACTGAGAACTTAGTTTTTTTAAGCTCTGATAGAGAAATACTTATAAAATAACAATGTCACAAAATTTTTCAGTTTGAATAAAAATAAAGTGATACTGCTTTCACATGCTTTGGAATTTTGAATTGACTGCGTTTTAATGCTATTTATTAAAATAAAACAATACCCTTTGTGAGCTATCATACAAACAGTAGCATGTTTGTCATTCAGGTGTTGCTGTGGTTTGGGCCGGTACACAGTGATACAGTTAATTTACCAAACTGGAGTTGTTGCCATAGCTCCACTGTGGGACAACGCAGATCCAACAAAAGCCTTTTTCATGAATGCTAGTTCAATCCTGACCATCTCTGGCCGTAACAAGAATGCATCTGTTTCCAGCAGCAGAGCATGACAAGCATATTTAAATGCTGCCTGGAGGGGGGAAAAGGCAGGGGGAAGGGATGCACTTTGCTTTGGAAAAGACAAATAATCCAGCAAAATTTGGGACTTCTCTACTAAATGGCCTTATCGCAGCAGATTGTTTTGAGCTGATCTTTAACCTCCCTTGGGACAGTCATACAAGAACAACTTGGCGTGACCTTTGCTCAGTTGTCTTTGAAATACAATAGTGGGAATTGCTCTGCAGTTCAGAGCCACCCAAGGTTCTCTCAAGGAAAGTGTGAAAGCTACAGAGAAAAGTGCAAGACAAGCACCCCTAAAGGAGATGGTAGGCAGCCAAAAACACAGGACAGAAGAGGAAGCTCAGGAAGCTCCCAGACTTCAACGAAAGGTGACAAAGATGTATTTTCTATGTTGTTTTCTTGGAGCAGTAATTTAAATATGTAAGTTATGAATAGAAAATACTGTAAACTTATTGCAAATAAGGTAGTATAAACAGTAGTGTATATTAACATATGACAGTACAAATGGAGTATAGTGTCAAACCTAAGCTAAAAGGACAAAATAATTACAGTATTGAGGATTATTCTTGTCTTCTTTTCTATATCTAGGGCATGTTTCATCTGTCTCAAATACAGTAAGACAAAAAATCAAAGCTCTCAGATTCAGACATTACAGATTAAGTTTATGATTGTTGATTTTTTTTGATGATGGAAAAAAGTCTGTTGAAACTAAGAGGAGTGGTATAAAACCAGAATGCAAGTAAGCCATAAATTATAGCAAGGTAGGAAATTTGCCTGTACGCTATCTAACTAAAAAGGCCTAAATATTGTTATATTGTTGTTAAGTACAACTGCCTTTGTGGAGAAAAGTACGTGTGTGCATGCTGGTGCTCAGGATGTGAATGTATATGGTCTATGTGTATGTTTCCTACAAACATAGAGTATTTAATGTTCTTACTTTTAACAGTAGAATTGTTTAGGTTGGAAAAGACCTTTAAGATTATCAAGTCCAACCTTTAACCTAGCGTTGCCAATTCCAGCACTAAACCATATCTCTGAGTGCCCCGTCTACACATCTTTTAAATACCTCTAGGGATAGTGACTCAACCACTTCCCTGGGTAGCCTGTTCCAATGCTTGACAACCATTTTGCTGAAGAAATTTTTCCTAATATCCAATCTAAACCTTCCCTGGCACAACTTGAGGCCATTTCTTCTTGTCCTATCACTTGATACCTGGTAAAAGAGACTGACACCCACCTTGCTAAAACCTCCTTTGAGGCAGTTGTAGAGGATGATAAGGTATCCCCTAAGCCTCCTTTTCTCTAGGCTAAACAACCCCAGTTCCCTCAGCTGCTCCTCATGAGGCTTGTTCTCCAGCCACTTCACCAGCTTTGTTGCTCTTCTCTGGGCATGCTCCAGAGCCTCAATGTCCTTCTTGTAGTGAGGGGCCCAAAACTGAACACTGCCTTTCCTAAACCCATGCTGACTGGAGCTGATCACCTGGTTGTCCTGTACATGCCATGTGATAATACTTACACTGGTCTGAATTAATTAATGTCATCAGTCAATTAATTTAAATTTTTTACATCTAGTATGATCGAGCTCCGACTACTTCACTTCAACAGCTGTTTACTAAACTACGCTATTCTCATGACATTTCAACATGAATTACTTATCTGGGGGAGGGACTTAACTCCTAAAGGAACACACAAATTATGCAAATTAAAAGTGAAAAATCTCAAGTTATTGCTTACCAAGACCTTTGTTTTCAAAACTCTTCACAGGTAGTTAACTGATTGCTAGAAATATGAAGAAATAGATGATGCCTCTCTGCTTGTCACTAAAGATGACAATGTATAATTTATGTTCAAGGGTAGGATCCTTGCTTACCTTTTTTTCACTGCACAGCTCTTTTAAATTTCCTACATGAATTGACTTCTAACATCAGGATGAAGATAACAAAGTCACCATTAGGATGTCAAGGCTCTGAAATAGTGAAATAGAAACCAGAACAACTACAATTAATTCCTATTCTGACAGAAAAAAAGGTTTATGGAATAAACATCTAGAGACACTTCTTTTTTTAAAAGAAAAAAGCAAGCACATTAAATTCTGATTGCAGTTAAATTACAGCAAATCCTAGCAGCTCGACTAGCATTAGTGGAATTACAGTAACCAGAACAGAGAGCAGGATCTTATCACCTGTTTGCCTAATACAATATTCCCATTCAAGCCTAGAAGAAAAGTACAAAATATAATAATGTAAATTAAATAGAGAAGACAAGCTAGAGGAAACTCACAGAGAATGAGCCCTCACATAATTATAATATCTAAGAATTAAGTCTGATGCCAATGGTATTCAAAAGCATACGGTTATTGCCACAGCATTAAAGTCTGTTTTAACTACTTTCAGCGCTTTCTTCTTTTAGTCTTATAAAAATGAACAATTAATGTATAAGCAGGACATTGTTGCAGAGAGGCTGTTGCATATAAAGACCTGGCTGAAGATCAAGTGTGCTTCCATTGGTGAATACTCTCAGCATTACCATTTTACATTTCTTGGGCAAAAAAGGAGGAAAGCGTCGTGATACACTGCAAAGTCAGGGTGTAGTCCTGATGGCTGTCTGTTACTGTGTTGTCGATGGTAAAAGCTGTGCTCTCAGCATTGGGAAGCAGCGATGCCCTGCGTACAGGGTGCCCAGCATGGCACCTAGCATGGTGAGGCTGGCAGGACAGATGGAGCCCCATATTCCAGCCCCTGTGGACTGCCTAAGGGTGAGAGCTAGGGTCAACCCACAAAGTCAGCCTGTGAGTGGGGACCAGGATCAGGCTCAATGATGGTAACCAGGGTCATACAAGTCTGACAACACGGCTTTTGTGTTTAACTACATAAATGCAGAAAGCATACAAGGTTCTTTCTCCCTTTCCTCTAGCTTATTCTTTACAAAATAAAATATCTGTAGGAAGCCCCACAAAATATCTGCAAGGTTATTATCTGCAAGGTAATTCTCAGTCTCTTTTCCAGAAATAGCTAGCTGTATTATGCTGGTAGAAGTTGTCCATAACTGCCCAGTGCGTAGAAGATGCCCAGCTGGTTGCAGGTCAGACCAAAAGTTTCAAAGTTGGCAAAATTATAAGCAACTGGATTAAGATCTTAGGGTTGAACAGTGTTAATGATTAGTAAAAGCTACACTAGCCAGCAGATAACGATTTTACAGTGTGAAAGTACATTTTTTGTTTTAAACAAAGTGTGTAACTCTACCCAGATTATGAAATCTTTCAGTTATTAAGTTTTTGGTACCCAAATATTAAAAATTAATCCCCAACAATCACTGGAGTGCATTTTACAGAATGAGTTTTTGATGTTTTACTTTGTCAAGTTTTTCATTTGTGATATTATGGGAAGAAAACCCTGTAAGGCAATTGCATGACAAATTGAAAGATAAAGGTTGTCAGGGACAGTGGAGGGAATCAAAAGTATTGGAGACATAAAACTGGAAAAAATAAATGCTTATAAAAGTAGTTCATGAAAGAGCAGGAACACAAAGAACCTACCCCAAAGTGGGTAGCCCTGCTTACTCAAAGCAGTGCTATAAAGCATGGATGGCTGGCATCATCAAAAGCCACTATTTTTAAGAACTTGTGGATTTCAGATGGCACTTTAAATTAAATTCTTATATAAAAGACTAACTAATTTGAGTCTATACAAATATCCTGACAATATATAATTTATTAAAAATCATATCTCCAATATGGAATTATGGGAAGAATTAAGTATAAGATTATTTTATACCAAATCCTATGTTTTTACTTTTCATAATTTACAGGCTATCATTGCATATAAGAAAAAACCCTTATGGATTTAATCCATATACAATTCTGTAAGACTTTTTCATAAATAGCAAATATTTTGGACTTATTCTAATGAAAAGGTGGTAGTTTATAAGCAGTGTGCATTCCACTGGAATGATGAACTACAACTTAAAAATGAATTAAAGCTGCAGTATCAGATAACATTACATGGAAGCAAGCATTAAAAAATGGTGTCAGAGGCAGTGGAAACCAATAGCGCATATTTAAATTAATGTATTTAATTTTCTCCTTTAAGTCTCTCCCAGGTGGGAAAAGAATTCTACCGTTAGGGGGGCTTAATCTCAGTCTAGAGATATGTAATTTAACTAATGGATCATCTTGGCAATAAGATATTTTTCTGCTATTTTTGACTACTAGTTCTAGCATGTTCAGAATTAGTATGACATTGTTAGATGGATAGATAGATAGATACACACACACATACATACATACACACACACATACATGCATACATAGAAACAGAGTATTTTAGCTCATCTACTACATAAGCCATGCTTCCACCTTATAAAGTCTCACAGTTGACAATCATTAAAACTTTCAGGATCCAAAATATATACACTGAAGCAAAGTTCAGCTCATCTATTAAATATTCAAGGATTTGGTCTATAATGTTTTCTGTAGATGTTTGGATTTGAAGTCAAAGAGTATTCAACTATACCTGTCCCTTGTTTTCCATAGTTTCCTGCTGACTTTTGAACAGAAAATATGTGAGGTTCTGTTTCTCTTTATTATAAGTGAGAAGACTCTTGCAGCCTCTGTCATGTGAATATATGAACTATAAATACAGCTTCTGCTATTCTGACTGGTGCTTGAGATCCACTGTGGTGCTTTAGATACTTGAGAATATTCTCCAGGGTCTGCAATACATTCCAGGCCCTGCTTTCACAAAGGACATCAGAATAGCAGAGGATCTTTTATTTAATAATGCAAATGTTGTGGTCCTTAGGCTGGACACTGTTGAGTATTTACAAACTTACCTGTAGCAGTAAGATCTCTTGACACCTGTGGGCATCTGAGCCAAAATACCTTGTTAGGAAGTGGCTTGGATGTAAGTCATTATACTGTGATGCAGATAGTAGGTTATATCATTGCTTTAACATTAGAAGGAGCAGAAAGCAGTCCTTGTTAACTACTTGTAAAATGCATATAATTTACCTGCTCAAGCAGTTTGAGGTCTTTAATGGGTTTATTCATCTTTTCCAAGTACAGATTGCTCCTTCTAGGGATTTTGCATTTACACAGCAAAGATATGAACCTGGTTGTAGTAAGTTTAATTGCTTATATTAATCCATCAAATACAGAGAAAAAAAACCCTCTGAGGGAAATGGATACATTAATTCATGTTCAGATTTCGGCGAGTTTCAGCCAGTGCTAGTCTGGTAGAATCCATTTAACATGCATAATATGGTAAAAGCATGATAGAGGATTTATGGGTTTTGGTATCTACAAGGAATTGAAGTTTGTTTAGTTACAGTTCTGAGCACTGATCAATGTTCTACTAAAACATTTAAAAATATGAATGACTAAATAGAAAAAGGGGGGGAAAAAGCAGAGAGATATTTTAAATTAAAGCTTGAAGATACAGAAGAATCTACACAGAGTATTTGTCTCTGCAGTGTTCAGTGGCCTACGAAGCTCAGCAAGAGAGAATACTTTCAGTTTGAGAAAGGAGAGGATTTAAATGTAACACCTAAACTTATTGTATTTTTATATTTTTCATACTTTGAGAATCAATTGTTCCAGTTTTAAAACGGAAATCCCGTATAGAAAAAGCCCCACCACATATCAGAGAGAACCTTACTAATGGCTAAGATTTTTCCCTGTTTGCTGTCAGTTCAAACTTTAGAATTAATGTTAAGAGGATTGGGATCATGGTTTCCTGGCTTGTTGGCATGTAGCATTAATTTTTGCATCCTGGGGCACAATTTTTATGCATCAGAGGTCTATTCAAGCCCAAGCAGCTGTTGCCAAGAGCTCAGTCATTACATGCAGTGGCTACATGTCCCTATTATTTCTGAAGGAATGGTAGAAGAATGCCGAGGAGACTGTATTCAGTATGGTGCAGGATATTTGGTTTCATAAGAGAAATCAGATGCATGAACCTTCCCACCCAACACTCTTGCTCCACTGTTCTTTTAGAAGGTGGCTGACTTGTAAGGGTTTACAGAAGATCTGCTCGCCTTCTTTAGTCAAACCTAATTTTTATTTATGTATTTTAAAGGGTAAAGAAGACACACTGCAGCTTTTTGAAAGCCCATTTTGCCCCCACAGCTGGAAGAAGATGCCATTTAGGATAACTTATTCAAGATGTCCAATATGTTGACTAAGACCAACAGAGACAAGATGATCTGTAACAAATCCCCTTTGGATAGACATGACAGACTCCACAACCTCCCCTACACCATTATTTCAACCTGCTCTCTCTTAATAAGGTACCAACATTTCTTAATCATGCTGCTCAAACCAAAGGGAAAAAAGAGTGTGAAGTATTCTCCAAAGGTGGAAATAAAATAAGCAGCAAAAAAAAGTATTCCACTTCTGCTTAGAAATCCTGGCACAACTTAGATAGGTGGTAACCACTGCAAGAAAGACAATGTTCTTGAATGCTATATATCTATGGAAAAACTTATCTCTATAAAAGTCAAATGAAAATGCAGCCAGAGTCAATAGCAAACTCTCAGCATGAAAGCAAAGATGGAATTGACACTTTAATGCTCAAAATAAATAAAAGGCAAGGGAATTTACATTTCCAGTTTATTGGCAATCATTGATCTGAACAAAGGTCCATTTCCCTTTCATTTCCAATCCCATACACCTGCCTGATCAGGAAGGACTGGACACTGACCTCGGGTGTGTCCATACCTAGTGCTACTCCTTCAGCACACTGGCACCAATCTCTTAAGAGCTGGTGTATGTTGTCGGGTTTATAAAAAGGCTGCCTCTGGCTACTTGAGTCCTAATGCTGCTCAGCCAAGCTGTCCAAATATTCTTCTAACAGCATAACACTCCTGCAAATATTTTTCCTAAGAAAATGAGCTATCAATTTCAGGCAGAGTGCTGCATTAATCATGGTTTAATCATTTCCCTTGAGTATGCTTTCCATATTATGTGAGCAGTCCTCACAGAATAACTGATAAAGGAACTTAGTCATGAGAAAAAGATTCTGCTGCGTGATTTAGTTAATTTAGCTGCCTGTTTTCCTTGCTCAGTCACGTCTTTTGCCATGTGCTTTCATATTTTCTGGACTGCTGTCTCATTCTTTCTTTTCACATTCTCTTTTCTTTCTTCTTTCTTCCTCATATCCTCTTCTTCATTTAACTACCTCTTTCCCTTTCATATAGTTCATATATATTTTTTGTATTCTGCTTCATCTCCTTTGAAGATATGCAAAAGATAAGACAGTTGAAATGAAGGTCTTGCGTCCTAGGGAATGACCCTGAGGCGCAATTCTCCTCACGGATTTGGATGGCCTTAAATGTTCACGTCCCTTGATGAAGTACAATTTTAATAAACAATGCTCGCAGTGCACACTGCAGCTAAGCACAAGTGGAATCTGCTTGAACCAATCTATCGAGGTTAACAGTAGCTGATGGAGTCTATCCATTCTAAAAAGTGATGGCTTTTTATCATCTTGATCATCTGCTCATGCCATTTAAGAGCAAGAAGGCCAGGTATTTTGGTGTAGAAGCTGCAGCTGTGTGTGGTGAAGCAACTGCACAGCACAACTGAAGATGTAGTCGTGACTGCAGGGCTGTGACATTTCGTGGAGTTTATATGGAGCTGCTACCATTATGACTATGTCCTTTTACCCATCTCTTGGCAGAAGAGAATGAAAATTTTACTATAACTGTTATAATTCCCTTCACTAAAAGGCAACTTTATTTCTCTAGTACCACAGATCTGCAAAAGACATTGCCTAGAAACTCATCCAAGTTGAAGTGAATAGGTATAGAATCATAGAATCATAGAATGATTTGGGTTGGAAGGGACCATGAAGGTCATCTAGGGACATCTTCAACTTGTTCAGGTTGCTCAGAGCCCCATTCAATCTGACCTTGAATTTTTCCAGGAATGGAACTTCTACCCTCTCTCTGGGCAGCCTGTGCCAGTGGTTCACCACCCACATCATAAAAAATTTCTCCCTAATATCTAGTCTAAACCTCTTCTCTTTTAGTTTAAAACCATTGCTCCTTGTCCTATTGCTACAGGCCCTGCTAAAATGTTTTCCCCCATCTTTCTTACGTCTGGAAGAAACACACCTGTGTCCACTGAATTCTTTTTAAATCACTAACCAAAACCCACATGGCAACACTTGGATATTTATAGAATCATAGAATCATTTGGTTGGAAAAGACCTTTGAGATCATTGAGTCCACCTCTACCTGTCCACTACTAAACCATATCACTGAGCACCTCAACTACCTGTCATTTCAAATCCCTCCCTGGTCAGCCTCTTCTAGTGCCTGACAACCCTTTTGGTGAAGAAATTTTTCCTGATGTCTAATCTGAACCTCCCCTAGTGCAACTTGTGGCCACTTGCTCTTGTCCTATCGCCTGTCATTTGGGAGAAGAGACCAACATCCACCTTGCTACAACCTTCTTTCAGGCAGTTGTAGACAGCGATAAGATCTCCCCTCAGCCTCCTTTTCTCTGGTCTAAACAACCCCAGTTCTCTCAGCCCCTAAAGGCGCTTCAAACCCAGGGCGGGGAAGGCAGAGAGCGGGTGTCGCGCCTCGCGCGGCGCCCTGCAGGGGGCGCTGCGGCGCGAGTGGTTCTGCCGGCGGGAGCTGTCTGTTCAGCACCGCGCCCGCCCGCCCCTCCGCCGCGCGCCTGCCCCTTCCCGCGGTCAGTTTTGAACGGGTTATACCTTACCGTGCGGGAGTTACCGGAGGCGGGCGGGCCCGCAGGACGTGCGCACTGAAGCGGGCTCGCCCGGTTTGTCTGTGGAGCTGAACACGGGCCATCGAGTCCAGCTCCTGTCCCTGCACAGGACAACCCAGTATTCACACCACGTGTCTGAGTACATCGTCGAGGTGCTTCGTGAATAGGGTTAGGCTTGAAGGGTTACGCCAGGGCGGCACTTTGATTGTGGCTCTGTCTCTTGAATGCCGGCACCGCTCCGGGCACCGCGGTGTGGGGCGCTAAGAAGGACCAGCCCTCGCTCAGGAGGGCACCCCCGCACCCCGGGCGGGCACTGTTCGGGAGGCGCTGCTAACTGGCGTCCCGAGGCGGGGGAACCGCAGGCACCGGACCCATGCGGGAGCCGCCGTGGCGCGCCCGCGAGGCAGCCAATCAGGAGCCCGCATGCAAATGAGCGCGGCGGCCTCCCAGCGTGGAGCGGGAGGTGGGTGCGTTGTCGGCGGCGCGGCGGCCGCCCGGTTGCCATGGCGATGCGCGGGTGCCGTGCCCCCGGGCGGCATCCCCCGCCGCCGCGGCGCGGGTGAGGCGGGCGGGCGGCGGCTACGACGGTGCTCGCGCCTGGTGCTGAGTCAGAAACCGGCATCGCGAACCCCACCCCACCCCCGTCTCCGCGCGCCGGGGCGCGCCAGCCAATCAGGAATCCGCATGCAAATGAGCGCGACGTCCTCCGCACGGGGAGCGGGGGGGGTGGGGGCGGTGTTGGCGGCACGGCGGCCTCCCGGTTGCCATGGCGACGCGCGGATACCGTTCCCCCGGGGGGCTCCCGGGGAGACCCCCCCCCCCGCTGCCACCGCCGCCGCGGGGCGGGCGCGCGCGTGACGGCGGGGCCCCTCGCGGCTCCGGGCACCGAGCGAGGCGGGGCGGGGGGGGGCGGCGGCCATGCCAGTGCTTGCGCCCGGTGCTGAGTCAGAAACCGGCGTCCCGCACCCCCCGCCGCGAGCCGAGGCGATGGAGGAACTGGAGCACACCTGCCCCCAGCCCCGCCTGGTGAGTCCGCACCGGGGCGGCGGGGGGGGGAATGCTCGGTCCCGACCTCGAAGCTTTCTCCCGAGCATCCCCCGGGCGCTGTGGGGCGGAGGGTTGTGGGGGTGGAAGGAGGGGCGGTGCCGTGCCCCGGCGGGTCCCTTTGTGCTGGAGGAGGAGAAGCGGAGGATGCTGCAGGGATGGGCTGTGTCCTCCATCCTCGGGCGTGGATTCCCCCGGGATTCCCGTGCTGAATGGTGTCATACGGGGAGCGCAGGGACAGCCGGGCAGGGATTCTGGTCCTGCTCCTGGCACCCCGAAAGGCAAGGGGGGGGAGGAAGAGCAGGTGCTGATATCTTCCCCCTGGTGACCAATAATAGGACCCGAGGGAATGGTAGGAAGATGTGCCGGGGAGGTTTAGGCTGGATGTTAGAAAAAGGTTCTTCACAGAGAGGGTATTCAAGCACTGGAATAGCTCCCCGGGAGAGCAGTCACAATATTCAAGAAGTACTTGGACAACGCCCTCAGACACACGGTGTGAGTGTTGGGTTTGTCCTGTGCAGGGACGGGAGTTGAACTCGATGATCCTTGTTGGCGCTTTCCAACTCAGGTAATTCTGTGATTCCGTGATTCTTTAAAAGCCAAACGGAAAAAAAATGGTTCTACTGAGTCCTGGGCGGATGAGGGGGCATCTGGGAACCGATGTAATAGGGGTTGCGTTTGTAACGGGCTCCCAGGAGCACAAAGCCAGGGTTTCAGCCCAGGGAATGGGAATAGGAAGTAATTCTTCACGATGAGGGTGGTGAGACACTGGCACAGGTTGTCTGGGGAAGCTGTGGATGCCCCCTTCCTGGAAGTGTTAAAGGTCAGGTTGGATGGGGCCTTGAGCAGCCTGGTCTGGTTGGAGATGTCAGTGCCCATGGCAGGAGGGCTGGAACTGGATGGACTTTAAGGTCCCTTCCAACACAAAAAATTCTATGATTCCATGATTCTGTGATTCTTTGAAGCCGTGTTACAGTAAGGAAAGCTGCGCAACTTCCAAGGATGAGCGCAGAGGAGCATCACACCCCCACAGGAGCTGTGACTAGTCCCCCCTGCTCCCTGGTTGCCCCTGCCCACGAACCCAGCCCCATGGCTGCACTGGTGCCCCAGGAATGAAGAATCCCACACAGCTCATCTTCCTTGCTCAGTGAGGAGTTTCCTTGCATGATTTGGGATGTGTAAGGAAGTGGCTCTTGGAAAGCTGTTGTTTGCAGCAGAAAGGGAGGGTGAGGGAGAGCCAGGAGAATGATAATGGAAATAAACTCCTTGGATGGCCTTTGATTAAAGGTGAGGGAAAGCTCCTTCAACCATATCCTGGGCTGCATCAGAAGTGTGGCCAGCAGGTCAAGGAACGTGATTCCTCCACTCTGCTCTGCTCTCGTGAGACTGCACCTGGAGTGCTGCGTCCAGTCCTGGAGTCCTCAAGCACAGGAAGGATATCAACTGTTGGAGCAAGTCCAGAGGAAGCCACAAAGGTGATCAGAGGGATGGAGAACCTCCCACATGAGGACAGGCTGAGAGAGTTGGGGTTGTTCAGCCTGGAGAAGAGAAGGCTCCAGGGAGACCTTAGAGCAGTCTTCCAGTATCCGAAGGGGCTACAGAAAAGCTGGGGAGGGGCTCCTTATCAGAGAGTGCAGGGATAGGAGGAGGGGGAACGATTTTAAGCTGAAAGAAGGGATATTCAGACTAGATGTAAGGAAGAAATTTTTTACTGTGAGGGTGATGAGGCAATGGCACAGGTTGCCCAAGGAAGTCAGGGTTGCCCCATCCCTGGAGGTGTTCAAGGCCAGATTGGGTGAGGCTTTGAACAACCTGATTTAGTGGAAGGTGTCCCTGCCCATGGCAGAGGGAGTTGGAACTGGATGACCTTTAAGGATCCCTTCAAACCCAAACCATTCTAGGATTCAGATCGTGTAGGCAGCTTTATAAGGCTGCTGTACCCCAGGAGTTAAGGTTCTGACAGCTGCCCTTTTTTTCTTGTGCTAATTTACAATAATTTAAAAAAAATTCCTTGCTTTTTTTTTAACCCTTTTGTCATTCATGTCAGAAATGATCACTCCTTTCCCCAACGTGGTATACACAATTGGCAAGGTAGTAGAAAAATAGTAATAATAACAACAGCTACATGCACACACAGAAATACAGAGACAGCATCAAGGGGTGAAAGTGCATAGTTGGTGCAACAGTTTAGTTCTGGGAGTTAGATCAGTTAACACTGGAATTCTGTCACAGTGCTAATTAAAACATATTTAAACATCTAACTTCAGTAATTAAATTCAATGCTATAGTTGAGAAATTGTTCTGATAGGACAAGAAATAGCAACAGTTGTTGAAGCTGACCTAAATTAATGTTTTCTACTTGATAGTGTTATAATTGGAATCAACTTTGAAGATTTGTAGTGTGTTATGGAAGGCTTTTCAGGCTGTTTTAACAAGGGAAGTAAGCTCACGTGTTGTTACTGCCGTGTGTTCGTACAGGCTGTCTAAGATTTCTCTGTCAAATGCTCAGATATCACAACCCATTTGAATATATTACTTCATGTAGTCTGACATCTTAAAAGATTTTCAAGAAAGAAGTGACAATAGGATGCCGGTATTTACAGTATCACACATTCCGGTATAATTTCTGTGGAAATGAAGGTGACAGCTAGAGCACACAAATAAAACATGAATTAGTTATCATATTTTAGATCTTTCTGAGTACCAGTAAATTAATAATGGACAGTGGAGATATTTTGAATAACGATTATGGAAAATGTGTCCTTATAAAGTGATATTTTGTCAGGCAGCAGATCTAAGTTATCTTTAGGCAAAGAATTTGCTTTTTGAAGTATAATGTGATACAGCGTACCTGATTAGGACATAGCAAGTGATGGAGGCAAGTAATCAAGTCATGTCTTAAGTGAGAAGAATTCAGAGCTGGTGTCCTGAAGAGTTAGTCGCTTCTTAACAGATGATCTAATAACATGGATTTTAGGTTTCTATCAGATTGGTTTTTAGATTTTCAGTAGTTTCTCTGATCCCGCTCCTTTAAAGGCAGCATGGTACAGTGGTAGGCCAGTAACCAAGTGACTTACTTCATTAATATAAATGGAAGAGGGTGTCTCAGTTAGCATTTTATTTTATTGTTTTATTATCCTGCACCCCAGAATGGTACCTGAGGATGAGTTTGGTACCACAGAATGATATACCTTGTGGCAATGAGTCTGTGATAATTACATATCATTTTTTAATGCTGTTTATTGATTATTATGTGTCTCTCAAATTAATTACCTGCGCTTTCAAGTTCTTAATATAGGCTTATTTTTAGGAAGCATTTTTTATAAAGAAATACAACTTCAGAATCAGCCCAAATTTTAGAAGATGAAAAGAAAGTTCTTTTCTGAAGCAGTTGTTGTCATCCTTTTCATTAAAAAAAAAGAAGAATCATTTATTTAAAGCCTTAAAACTGTGAATATTTGTAATGGATATCTGCCACTAGATCCCAGCTTGGCAGGAAGTGTCACAGTAGGACTAAAAAAACCCCTTGTATCCTTCAAAAAGCAGGAAAACAGGGAACATTGAAGGCAATCCTCAGGTAAGTTTCAATGTGTATTGAAACCTGATGTTTTCCAAGGGTGGTACTGTTGTGATATAAATTGCTATTAATTTTTTCCCAAGACACTCTTTGGGTTTCTTAATCAACTAGAACATTAATGAGCATTCATACTTCAGTCAATTCCCCTGGTCCATCTCTTGCTTAATCTTTGCCTTCTTTATGTTCTTAACTTCCACTTATCTTAATGCCAGAAAAATCTCTCTCTAAGTGACACAGGTACCTTAGTCTCAATGCACAATGGAAAAACAAATCAGCTAGAGTCACAGGCTTTATCTGAAGTGGTGATTTTAGCAGTTTTGTAGTCATGAAAAAACCCCACAAATAATGTTTCTCCAATCCTGGTTTATATTGGTTTGCATTTATCCATTTCTTGTCTGGACCACTCTGCTGGGTTAGCCCACTTTCTGATCTACCACTGCCCCATACATTTTTTTAAAGTGAGCATTGCTTCTCTGACTTAAACCCTAGGATTCCCATGGTTTGGTCATGGGGACTTTCATTGTTTTAAATGGGATGAATATTGCTGCAAGGTCATACCTTGATGCACATTCAAGGTATGGTAGCTGCCCCTACGTAACTTTCAACAACCTGCAGACCACTGCTGGGCTGTGGATCTCAGCCTGGGAATCCCAGCATTAGGGTTTGCCTGCATGCATCAGTACTAAAAAGGCCCATAATGAGGCAAGCTCTTAGTTTAACTGGATGGCAGAGATTAGCATAGGAGGAAGTACCAAAGAGTAAGTACAAAGACTTGTGAAACTGTTAGTTAGTTTTTTTATAGTTTATATCTCCCTTGGGGTGAAGAGCTTGACTTTGGTCCTATGAGACTTTGGTCCCACATGTGGGTAGCTCCTTGAAGGATGGGTATGTCCCAAGAATTACCAATCTTCACCCTGAAAGACACAAACAGGCATTTCAACAGACTTTGTTCAGGAAGACAATTCCAGGTGGTGTCTTTCATAAAAGGAAACAATGACAATTTATAAAGACAGTGCTGCAGGCAAAACAAAACCAAATATACATTGAAGCTTACTTGAAAACAAACTGCAAAACGTGCTTCTTGGTCTCATCTTTGCCTTGAACATGGGGAGAACTTCTTTTCCCTGCATTTCACATCTCTGTCATCCAGCACAGGCATCGGTGAGAACATCTGGGAAAGTACTGTTGGCACCTGGGTACCAATGTCTTATTTTAAAAACTGGCAGGAGTCCATAGGGTTAGATCAGCTAAGGGAATGTAGGCCAATGAAACTCACGTTTCCATTGCAGTACCTCATTGTGCTTTGAGTCTAATCATCAAAGAAGTGTTCCCAGCAGGTCGAGGGAGGTGATTCTCCCCCTCTACTCCGCTCTTCTGAGACCTCCACCTGGAGTGCTGTGTCCAGTTCCGGAATCCCCAACATAAGAAGGATATGGAACTGTTGGAACGGGTCCAGAGGAGGGCTATGAAGATGATCAGTGGGCTGGAGACCCTCTGCTATGAGAACAGTCTGAGAGAGTTGAGGTTCTTCAGCCTGGAGAAGAGAAGGCTCCAGGGAGACCTCATAGCAGCCTTCCAGTACTTAAAAAGGGCTACAGGGAAGGTGGGGAGGGACTTTTTAAAGGGCAAGTAGTGGTAGGATGAGGGGAAATGGCTTCAAACTGGAAGGAGGAAGATTTAGATTAGACATTAGGAAGTAATTCTTCACGGTGAGGGTGGTGAGAGACTGGCACAGGTTGCCCAGGGAAGCTGTGGATGCCCCCTTCCTGGTTGTTCAAGGCCAGGCTGGATGGGGTCTTGAGCAGCCTGGCGTGATGAGAGGTGTCCCTGGCCATGGCAGGGAGGTTGGAGCTGGATGATCTTTAAGGTCCCTTCCAACCCAAACCATTCTAGATTCTATGATTCTAATGTGAGATTGAGCTGGAATCAGGAATACCAGCTCTTCTGCAACACACAGGGAAAGTCAAGCACAGCTTAAGAAACCCTAAGAAACCACATAAGCAGAAAACTGCCTGCATTAGCCAAGGTGAACTACAGGGAAAGAGTGGGAGTAAACAGGTAGGTGGTTGGCTTGGCCTGTCCTTGTGGGTATGTGGGTGGGTAAAAGGCCACGCAGGAATTAAGCAGCAGTTTTCACAAATTCAAAGTAAAGTGAGTCTGTCTATCTTCAAGATGATGTAAGAAAGCAGATAGTTGCTTTTTGCTGTGTCTACTCTGTCCTTGGCAGTGCAATCCCAGGAATACCAGGCAGTTCCCGACATCATGGTTGCATGACATCTGTTCTACCATTGGACACCTGTGCTCAGGCAGCTCAGACTGTGGCCAGGTCCCATTTGCCTGTGCAGAAAGGGGCATCAGGGCCCTGTGTGAAAAGCACCCAGCTAGTTTTTTCTGCTTAGCATCACCATTGCAAGCACAGACTCTCTGGAGACTTAAGACCTATCCATATGGCAGATAAAACATGTTCTGCCAAAGCACTGTAAGTGTTGGGGCCATTTGAGGTTCCCCCGGCAATCCCAGTGCCTACTCCCAAGCCTGGATTTACTTCACTGCCTCGTCTTGAGATTCAAAGGCTACAGACTTTTACAGTTCAGTAGGAATTAGGTATCAAATATCTCGGGGCCACTGAATCTACAATACTTTGGAGAATTAAACTCAGGTACAGTTGAAGATCACAACCCTCAGATAATGTTATATATCTTCTTCTTTAGCCATTTTGTTTATTTTATTGATTTTTTTAGAAGAAATGAGAGTACATGAATTGTTGTGGTTTTATTCAAATTATTCAAATACATTTGGAAAACATTGTATTTTATTGAAGAGTAGAGGAGAATGTTTCAGTACTTTCACCCACGAGAGCTGTATAATGGTTTAAGGGGGACCAGACTCCTTTAGACAATTTTTCTGTTGCTGCTGTTAAGACAAGAAATGTTAAGCACGAAGTTTGAAGTAATTGCAAGAAAAGTCTGCATGCATTGGATTCCTATATTTTCATCCCTGGATGCCTTATTTTCTTCAAAACAGTGTTTTGAGAGGGTCTGATGCAACCTATAGAATTATTTCAGATTTTTTTTTTCCATGAGTTTCCATAGATCTTTATATTTTTCTTTCCTGCATCGCTGAAAGGCAGATGCAATTTTAATCTGTGGAGATAATGATGAATTTAGGGAGGTTTATTGTGGTTAAAAAGCATCCCATGCATCTGTTTCTCTCTCACATGATGTTAATGACTTAGGGCATCTGCCATCTGTTTGCTTCAAAGTGAAACTAAGCATAAATATATATAGGTAATCAGTTTTACACTTGAGGAACCCAGAATTACTTTAGTTGAAGAAATATCTTTTTGGTCCTTTACAAATTTGGTTTCTGCTCTGGATTAATTTTAGTTTTCATAAATGTTGGCTGCTACCTGAAAGGACAAACCCATAGAAACATGGCAAGAGTGGTTGGTGCTTGGGGACAGGTAGCAATCTTTGCTGCACTTAAAAAAAAAAATACTGCCTGTAGAGACCAAAAATCTGCTGTGATTTCCCTTTCCATCAAAGGACATACAAGTGGGGTGCATTCCGAAATGCTGTAGTGTCTGCAAAAACATATTGAAATATTTTATTTTATTTTTATTTTATTTTAGTTTAGTTTATTGAATATTGGGGAGAATTTCTTTACTGAAAGGGTGGTCAGGCACTGGAACAGCTGCTCAGGGAGATGGTGGAGTCACCGTCCCTGGAGATGTTTGAAAAATGGGTAGATGAGTTTTTGAGAGACACGGTTTAGTGGATGATGGGTGCAGTTGGACTCGATGATCTCAAAGGTCTTTTCCAACTGGAAGATTCGATGATTCTATGATTTGCCAGATATGTAGAACTACAGATATTTTTTTCGAAGGATTCACAAATGATACATAAACATAGGGAAAAATATTACATTCTATGTGTTGTATTCCTTGCTTGCAAATGCACATATGCAATGCTATTTTAGAAGCAGCTTTTATTAGGAGAATATTACCAATTTCTTAAACTGTGCTGTGGTCATTACTGTGAAGGTTTGTATTGTGTCTTTAAAAAAAGCAGTAGAAAATCGTTGTAAATAGATTTTCTCTGCTCCCTCCTCAAAAAAAGTGTACAATGTTATAATGTAACATATGTATAAAACTTAAAAAAGAAATCCAACACATACATGAAAGTGGTGCAGAAGAAATACAGAATTAGGAGCCAAATACTAACTGCCCGGGCAAGAAGTATGCGTTGCATATTACCACGCATCCAGGATTGTGCACAGACAATCAATGCAGCCAAACTATCTATCGCAATATGTGCTCATACCTTTGTTTCCATGTAATGTGCTTTCCTTTCCTACACACACAGGCAGATGCACAGATGCACTCCCTGTGTGTATTCTTGCCAGAGTGCTTCTACCTGCCAGCTGGGGAACTGCATAAAGTATGTGCCTCCTGTGCTGGAGAGAAAAAAAATTATAGAACCATAGAATGGTTTGGGTTGGAAGGGAATTTAAAGCCCATCCCGTTCCAACCCCCCTGCCATGGGCAGGGACACCTCCCACCAGACCAGGCTGCTCAAGGCCACATCCAACCTGGCCTTGAACACTTCCAGGGAGAGGACACCCACAACCTCCCTGGGCAACATGTGCCTGTGCCTCACCACCCTCATCATGAAGAATTTCTTCCTAATGTCCAATCTAAATCTTCCCCATTCCAGTTTAAAGCCATTCCCTGTTACCCTATCACTACGAGCCCTTGTAAAAAGTCCTTCTCCAGCTTCCTTGTAGATCCCCTTTTAGGTACTGGAAGACCGCTATGAGGTCTCCCTGAACACTTCTTTTCTCCAGGCTGAACAACTCTGACTTGGGGTTTCTTTTGCATCAGCATAGTTGGGAAATGGTTTATGCAAAATGCTGTCTTACATCTGACATCAAATAATTGATAGATGTTAAGTATTTTTATGTAGAAGTACAAGTAGAGATTGAGTACTGGGCCAAATTCACCCAATATCATAGCTCTAGCTCAGTAGATTTACCCTTGCCTATGTTAAAGCTGAAGTGAGGTTCTTTCAGGCATACACCAGGTGTGTACGCTAATTTACAAG
The DNA here is from genome assembly GCA_033558185.1 of Dromococcyx pavoninus. Classification (NCBI taxonomy): domain Eukaryota; kingdom Metazoa; phylum Chordata; class Aves; order Cuculiformes; family Neomorphidae; genus Dromococcyx; species Dromococcyx pavoninus. The sequence goes on from JAUMJL010000164.1 coordinate 2,400,989, forward strand.
GAAAAGACATAGGTATTAGAAAAAAATATGGACTGACATTATCTCTAGTGTCTGGATTGTTCAATAAAACACAGAGCAGAATTAGATCAGTGGTTACAAATTTTTGGTCTGTTGACTGTGGCCAACCCTCAGCACCATTCATGCACAGCAAGCACCTGCCATTCAGCTTTCAATTGCAAATGCACCAAGGGCGGTCTGGCTCTGCAGTCGCGTTGTGACGTCCTTGTTTTGTGGTGGTGTCTGTGGGCTGCCACTTGGTAACTCGTGCCCTGTTGTAGAAGCTGCATACTTTATTCTGAAATACCACATATTCCTCCTTGTTGCTGGGATATCTGGCAGCTTGGCTAAGTCTCTAGCCATCAGGACAGGAGGACATCTAGGCTCACAGGCTGCAGGCCACCTTAGCTGTAGTTTGTTCTTTCAGTGCATTCTACCTGGGTCACCTGTAGGTGGGTATCTTGATGAGGGTCATATTTCTTTTCCAGCTGGTGATCATGGAGATTGAGGTGCTTCCTCGATGGTTCTTTCACTTGAGCTCTACTTGACTTGGGGCCTATCCTACCTCTAGGATGGATTTTATTTTCTAAATAGTGTGTTCCAGTTCAGTCAAAAGTCATGGCTGTCACACAGGAGTCTTGTCACGGAATTCTTTGGCCTTTTGCAAATATTAGACTAGATTATATAATACTTGTTCTTGTTTCATAATCTACGAATCTGTACCTATATACAACATTGTGCTTCTTGAGAAGGCAGCGGAAGCTGGTTTTCTTCTATCTTCAGTTTTTAATTGCATCTTGCACTTAATTGTTACTGACTTAATACTAATGACAAACAAAATATATTTGATTGAAGATGAAGCCCAGAAAAAGCAACTGAAAATAAGGTAATTTGGAATGCTTGCAAACAGATTATATATTTTTAAGTTATTATTCTTATTAAGTTAGTTTGCCCTATTTTTAGTTTGCATCCACCTCTCTGAGTCAGCAGAACTGTGGGAGAACAGTCTAGATTTTCTTTTGATACATGCAATAATATTGGAGCTGTTTGTGAGAAGTTTAGCTCGAGGCATCCAGCAGTGCATTCAATTGCAACTTAATTGCTCGTAAAGTTACCTGTTTGAATCAAGGTTACTGAAGATAATACACGAGACAACATGATTTTCATTTTTCACAATGTTCAGTTGCTCTGAGAGAAGGCCTTGGTACTCTTTAACACAGTCTTTCCACTGTCAAAGGATGGTCATACTTCAGAAACTCAGCATATATTTTTAGTTCCTTCTCAAGGGTTTCAATGGCATTTTCTCTTAAATGTTACTTAAAACTGATGTCATTTTTTCCTGGTCTGTAATTATTGTTTGCCAACATCAGGAGCAGGTTCCCAAAATAATCTTTCCTCATATGAGAAGATCTTACCCACATGATTTGTTCTGATGAAGTCAGTTATGTTTTAAATACTGCCTCTGAGATAAAAGGAGATTACAGCATCAGACCTCCCACAGAATTTGCCTGCTAGCTTAGTTGTTTTATAAGCACAGGCTCAGCCTGCTCTACCAAGTTTTGCCTTGGTGGATGTACTGGTACAAGATCTGAAATTTTCTTAGACCATTGTTGATGGCAACACCTTAGGTGACCATACAAGTATTTGCTCTACCAAGAGAACAGTCTATGTCATGTGGTGAAGGAGGTAGTGTAGCTGCACACATTAAAAGAAATTGAAAAAGAATAGTTCCTTCCATTAGCAAATGTTGCATGCAATTACCCTGCAGGCAGAGTTAAGTGGCATGGCTATGGCATAGATGGGTCTACACAAAATAACCCGTAGAAAGCAAACAAACAATTGCAGCCGATTATTTCCTCTTACAGGCTGTAACAAAAGAGAGGGTGTGGAGGTGCTTGTGCTTTTGACCTATTATTCCAGTAGCATGATTCCTGTTCTACAAATCACCAACCGCTTTCCTTCTGGAAACATAGGATGTGAATGTTTATCTGCTGACTAGCAGCCAAGTTAAATGGCTACGGTAGTTCTACGATAGTATTAAGTGTGATAATAAAAAGGTAGCATCAAGGTACACTGGCAAATAAGCTGCTTTTAGCTGTCATGTGGGGTCCCTTCATAAAGTATCACAGCCACAGAACCAGCTCAGGTCTGCTTACCACGCTGTACTCTCCTCGCTAGGCTACTGTCTCCTTAAATGTAGTTGCAGGTTACAAAGACGTTATGGAGTATAAATAAAGCTGTGAGGCATTTGCTAGGAAGCCCTTCTTTACCTACCTTCTGTCTTTCAATTTCCTGAAGTTTATTGAGCGTCATTCAGTGATTTTGCAAATAGTGAAAATACAAGTAAGGTACTGTTTAAACTTGTCATAGAATGAGTCACTTCTGATATGTTAGAGTTATTGGACAGGAAGTTTTTGCACATGTTCATTTTTTGGAAGTGAATTTAATTATAATTGAATGCAGTGTCTTCATTACTAGGAAACAGGACTTGCATTGCACGAGTTTTTAACATCTGCTGAACTAAGTATCACTAATGAGCCCTAATATTACAATGACTTCTCCATTTGTGACATGTAGTGGGCTTTCTCTAGACACTACATATTAATAATACAGTAATGATGTGGCATTTGGACTGCATAAATGGAAGTAAGGTCTCCCTGCTGACACCAGATGTAAGGTGCTCACATCATCAACGGGAACTGCTAAGTGTGAGCACCATGTAATTAATTTTCTATTCCTACTTATCTGTTAAAGCTCTGGAAACTGGAAGAGTTATCAGTTTGAACACTGTATAAACCACTTTTCAATTAACAGGTGTGAGAAATGCCAGTTCACAGATAGAATTTTAGAGAGGACAAAGTCTTAGAAGAAAAGAGATTTATTTACAGCGCTGGGTGCATAAGAGGATGGACCCTCCTCTATACACACTGTTTGGTCCCACTCATGTACATTTATTTAGGGTACTTATACATATTCATTTAGTTTGTTACTTCCCCCCCTTTACATGCATACCACCAGTTCTGATTCACAGCAATAAAATGTTACATATTCAGTGCATTCCCCAATATGCCTATACATGTGCATTACCTGTCCCTGCTTCATATTAAAATTAGTCTTGAAAAGTTATTTACATGTCCTTAACTGGGTATTTGGAAACCTGCATTCTTCCCGACCCCCTACTGATTTCAGCTATCACAGTCTGGCTGAAGCAAAACTTTTATTTATCTATTACAACAGGGAAGGGCAACAAAAGTACTCAAAGTTGTGGACCAGCTTCCATACAAGGATCAAGTGAATGAGGTAAAGCTCTTCAGCCTGGAAAATGTGACTGAGGGAAGAAAAGCGAGAGGTAGGGAATAGGCGACTGTGGATGAATTTACTGAAGCTTCCGGTACAAGAATATAAAATAATACATGAAGGAGGCAAGTGCTGAACAAACAAAATGAGATAATTCATCACTGAACTCAACATTTAAGCTATAGGGCACCCTGATACAGGATGATGCAGATCTCAGGGGCTTACCTTGGTCCAAAATATGAGGCTAATCTGGCTTGCTTGACTAATCACCAAATGTAAATTCCTGGAAAATAAGTAAGGCACAGATGAAAGGAAAAATCTGTCAAGAGAAAGACAGCAGTACGTTCATTTGCACAAAGTCTTTGTTAACCATCTGATTATTGGCAAAACTGTAGCAAACCCTTAGAATTACTTTAATGGATTAACCAAAATTAAAAAGCTGCTACATAAATTACTTGCTTGCTTCTCCCAATGCTGGTTGTCACTGACAAGAAACTGGAAAGAATACAAGTAATTATATACAAACTGTAAGAGGTTTGATAAATTACTTGGGTTTTAATAATTTCTTGAAATATTTTCTTATGCTATAATATACAAATTGAATAATATCATATTATTTTACTCATAAGATGGTATGGTTTTGGTAAGCTCAGCAACACTTTTTCTTGGCTGAATAAAATGAAATAATATTAGATACTCACTGGGAAGCTATTGCTGTATTTCACTTGATGTGTCAGCATATCTGTCGATCTGCTTGAAGGAAAGGAGGCTCTGCAGAGGGATCTGGACAGGCTGGATTGAAGGGCTGAGACCAACAGGATGAGGTTCAACAGGACCAAGTGCTGAGTCCTGCACCTGGGACACAACAACCCCATGCAGCGTTACAGGCTTGGGCAAGACTGGCTGGAGAGCTGCCTGGGAGAGAAGGACCTGGGGGTGTTGGTTGACAGCCGGCTGAATATGAGCCAGCAGTGTGCCCAGGTGGCCAAGAGGGCCAATGGCATCTTGGCCTGTATCAGAAACGGTGTGGCCAATAGGACCAGGGAGGTGATTGTGCCCCTGTACTCGGCACTGGTGAGGCCACATCTCGAGTACTGTGTTCAGTTCTGGGCCTCTCAGTACAAGAAAGACATTGAGATGTTGGAGCGTGTCCAGAGAAGGGTGACGAGGCTGGTGAAGGGGCTGGAGAACGAGACCTATGAGGAGCTGGGGTTGTTTAGCTTGGAGAAGAGGAGGCTGAGGGGAGACCTCATCACTGTCTGCGAGGTGGGTGCTGGTCTCTTCTCTCAAGTGACAGGTGATAGGATAAGAGGAAATGGCTGGAGGTTGCACCAGGGGAGGTTCAGATTAGACATCAGGAAAAAATTCTTCACAGGAAGGGCTGTCAGGATTGGAACAGCTGCCCAGGGAGGTGGTTGAGTCACCATCCCTGGAGGTGTTTAAAAGGTGGGTAGGTGAGTTTCTTAGGGACATGGTTTAGTAAGGGGACTGGTACGGTTGGACTTGATGATCTCAGAGGTCTTTTCCAACCAGATGATTCTGTGATTCTATGGTATCTATACATTTCCTCTATGTGGCTTTGATAGAATATTGCTGATTTCAATCTATTATATTGAATGTATTTTCATATCAAATGACTGAGAGGTCACAGGTTAACAGGAATATTGACAAGTCCAGTTCTAAGCCCTTGGCTGTAAAGTAAGAATTAATGATACGCACTAACAAAAGCTGGATGGATGGGAAGCTAATGGAGGTTGTTCTCCATGGAGTAGCAACCAAACGAAAAATCTTTGTGTTGCAAAGGCGTTTATGTGTATGAAAAGCACCACTGTGTTTGCCTAGGGGGGAAAAAAAAGATGTCTTGCTGCAAACCAGGCCTATTTTCTTCAAATCATCTCCAAGGAAACAGCCTCTGCCAAGCTAGGATCCGATTACCAGTTGCAGGCCTCAGACCATAGCCATTATTGTTTTAACGTTTCTGCCTTCCTCTTTATCCCAGCAGGAACCAGGCTGTATGGTCTGCCGAGTAACTTGACCTTGCTTGGAGATAAAAAGACCAGGTTAACACACAGCTATCACAAAGCCAGAAGCAAAAAGACAGTATTTAGAAAATAAAGGAGAGAGCTGGCACGTTATGATTATGTGTAATGTTCTATGCTGTGCGGCGTGGGTGGCCTGATGAATGGTGCCCATGCATAAAACCCAGACAGAAACTTGGACTTGGTCATAGTTTCTCCATTTTTAACCTTGTCTATGCAGTGAAGCTGTGATTTTCTGTGATTTAAGTGTGTTAATATCACTAAGATATTAACATTACCTTAGATTATTTCTTGCAACTCTGGAGATTAAGAAAAAGAAGGGAAAGAAAAATGGAAGGAGAAAAAAGAGAACTACATAAAATTTTAACACTTTTGTTAAACAAAACAAAGAGTAAATCATCATAAAGAGTTATATATGAAACTTAGAGCTCACATTAAGTCTTTGCTGCTGTTTACTGTCTTCTGAGCTTTCCATGCAACAAGCCAGTGAGCCCAGAGTTCAGTAGTAATTAGGCATGACATGTCTTACAGTGTCTCAGGGATGCCAAAGAAAAGAAGGGCTCAGTGATTAAGCATTCAGCATTCAAAAGCTGAAAAGAGTATAAAGAAGAAGAGAGATTCTGCTATGATCAGCCATAGGTACTCAGACTGATAGGACGACTGTGCATCACACAAATGGTCAGTCAAAACCAAACCAAGCCACAGCTTCAAGGCCATGATGTCCTAGCTAAATCATGGTGGAAACAAAGTAAGTGAGTAATATATTTCAGCTTGTCTCAGCTGCCACCTCATCTCACAAAAACAAAGCAGCCCAAAACTCAGCTCATGGTAGTTCACTGTTTCTATGATTTCATGAAGATTTCAAGCCAAGAGCGGTAAAAATGTGGGGGGGGTTGATATCAGACCATATGGCAGATAATAAATATCTGAGATTCTGATCGCTGATAACTTCCTACATAGGCATGTGCAGAAAATGTAATTTCTGTAATCAGGTTTCTTGATAGGCAATGCCATGTCATTCTTCACACATCCTCACTCTCTCTCTTTAGGTTATCTTTAGGTTATAAGTGCTTCAGAGCAAGTACCCTTGTGGTGCTCTGATGACAGTTAGAGCATTTCAATACTATTACAGTATATGTCAGACCAGAGAAAGCAGAGTTGCAGCTCAGTTAGCTCTAGTCAGGTGGGACTTCTTGTTGCAGTCTTGTCTTTATTTTGAATGACTCCTCAAAAGTATACAAGGTTCTGATTAAAAATGCAACAAAATAACCTGTAGTTCCAGTCATTTGCATTGATGTCAGTGAGAGGAAGTGGTGGTACTTGTAAGGAGGTGGCACATTTGCAGCTTACTAAATTCCAATTAGTTTTTCCAGCTATTATTTAAACATAGCAGAATACATTTTGCATTGTAGGCCTTTGGACTCATTGGGACCAAACCAAGGATGAAGGTGCTTGAGCCATTAAACCTGACTTTGATGTCAACAAATGGAAAAATTGTATATCTGCACCAATTTCAGAAACGCTTTAGCTTCTCAACAGAGACAAAGAATTGCATGCCGTTTGGAAAGCTTTATTTCCCTCATCATTTTACCCTACATGAATTATGTATCCTCACAGGTGACTAAAAAGCAAAAATCCCCATGGAACAAACCAGCATTAAGCGTGGTGTCAGCATCCTGCCACTGTTGAATGGTTCTTTTTTAACTACTTGATAGAGAAACAAAATTGCTTTCTTTGTGTTTTTTTTTCCCCTTCCAGACTCTGACGGCACCTGCTCCATTTGCAGATGAAACAAGCTGTCAGTGCCAAGCCCCCCACGAGAAGTTAACCATTGCACAAGCCCGCCTGGGAACACCAGGTACGTGTAGACAGCAACATCAGCAGGACCATGGGCGTTCCCAAAGCTCAGGTCCTCCCTTTCTAATGAACATCTGTCCATCCTCACTTCTGCCTTCTGCTTGGAAGGACACGGTATCTGGTGCTATCAGTTAATAGGAAAGAAACCAGTCACTAGAGGACCAATATGTTCTGATAGAGAAAGAACAAGAGAAAACTTTTCAACTAGGAGTTTGATGGTTTTGTGGATATCTGCATGTTGGTTGGAAGGAAGGCTTGCCAACCCAACTCAGCCAATCTGAAAATTGTGTTGTGTAGTGGCTGTGTCCTGGATTCTCTTTCCGTACTACCTCCGTATGCTGATGTTCTTGTTGATCAATTCAGAATCTAAGTGGACTTAAAGGCCATTTGTACTTTCCAAAGAAACCGTGCCCATTTTCATTACCCGGACATAAGTGATTGGGCTGGGAAAACAGGATGATTTCACATAAAGTCCCAAATACATACTTCAGCCCTGCAAAATTCCAAGAGATTATTTTTAAACAGCCTTTGTTTACTTATTTAAAATAAACTTTTAAAGTACATACACTTCAAGCCACAGCTTTCCAGTCAGCTCTGCAAGGTCTTCTGTGGACTCTTGGATGTCCTGACAGCAGAGACATCTCTCTGTAGCACTCAAGCACAGTCCATGGAGGTTTGAGCTCTGTTGCTCTCATCTCCACTGTCCTTTTGCTTGGAGGTGGCACAGCTCTCAGGCATGTTATTTGGTGAAGCAAGTCCTTTTTCTACCTGGAATCTGCCATTGAAGGTGTTGTACAGAAAGCAAAAGTTTTAGGGGTGATGGCAGGAGGATGGTGAGAAAAAGAAATTATAGGCTCATTAGAGAGAAAAGCTTGGGGGAAGCGTGAAAAAAGGGAAGTGAAAGGTTTGTGTGGAAGAGGTAAACAATACATTTTTACAGTGGTAAACTGTGGGAAAAAAAGAAAGTCATGGACCAGAGGGAAGGAAAAGGGAAATGATAGGAAAAAAAGAAGTAAAAGAATTGAAAAAAATCCATAACAAAAATCGTATGTATATTATTATCTGGCTTTGAATTTTGCACAAACTTCAGGGCTACCTAAGCCTTTCTACGTTTTTCCTACTTTAAAGGTCCTTAACAACACATCACAGCAAGAACATCCATTTTAGATCATAAAAAAAGACAGCATCTTTACCAGTGCCTTGCATGATAGGTTGATGTTTTCAATCCATAACAAGGCATAACTGACTAGAAAGGCAGAAAGAAAAGAACAAGACATATGGTGGAACTCCAGATGAGGCAGGAAGATGACATTTTTGCTAAATTAAAATACAAGGATGATTTATGATAATCAAGGCGCTAAATCTGAGGGAAAACAGCAGAGAGTACAGAGAAGAACAAGTAAAGAGCAGGATGAAACCCTGCAAGTTTACCCACAGTGCATTTTGAATTGGGGTAAATCTCCACAATTATCTGATCTGGGAACAAAAACCTGTCCAGTAGTATTAAGTGCAACTTGCTTTGGGACTGAAAAATCACTGTTGTGTTTCTTTCTCCACAGCTGATAGACCTGTCAGAGTGTATGCAGATGGGATATTTGACCTCTTCCACTCTGGCCACGCTAGAGCTCTTATGCAGGCCAAAACTCTATTCCCAAATAGCTACTTATTAGTAGGAGGTAAGATCAGAGTTATTTATTGCTTCTGTGCTTCAGTGTCAGAGAGTTGTTGCCGTGCTCGTACCCCCAGCTGTTTATACACTGACTTTGAATGCTACTTTCACTCTGGGGCCTTTCTATGGGTGATTTGCCTTGAATTATGTCTTACAATTGCATCAATTAAAGTAAAAGTCAGATTCTGCCCTCAGCAGCACAGGCACAATTCCCATTCTGGTTAAAGCAGGTGCCTGCATGACTCTGAGCTTAGAATAGCTCCATATGAATAATTTACCTTTTTCAGGTTTTTGCTCAAAATTGCTCAAAGATGGAGATGAGTGAATGAGATCAGCCGCTCATTTATTTCTGGCTCCTTGGTCTTGCTGCCAGCCAGGCAGAGCCTCAGCCCCCAGCTGCCAGGTCAGCACCGTGTGTGTAGACCCAGCCTTCAACATCAGCAGGGCAGCTAAATCCAGCCTCTTATCATTGGAGATCCAAATATAGGTCAGAATTTGAACATAGTTTTCAGCTTGCAAGTGTTCCTGGGCAGGTTACTTTCTTTACCCATGAATATCTTCTCTGGTTTTTGCTATGAGGCTGGCTAAGAGCTGTTCAGCAGCTGGGACGGGCTGGAGGAGTTGCTGGAGGGTGGCTGTGTCCTAGCTAACTGCCTGTGCAAGCCCTGCTCTTGTGAGGCCTCATACACACGCATTTCAGTTCCAGTTTCCCTGCATCTTTGGAATGAGATATCCCTCACATAAACATTTCACAGCAGCCTTCAGCTGCCTAAATGTATACAGCAGGGATGATAAATCAAATGTGAATGCAACCTTCAGACACTTTGTAAGATACAGTACTTTGTATCTTTGTACCAAATCGGTTGAAAGGCAGGGGAAAAAAGACCCAACATAGAGGAAAAGCAACTTGGTTTTACTCCTAAGTTTATGAGTTGTGGCAGTTCCCATGGAACTTCCTGGGAGGGAAAGGAGATATCACTTTGTTATGAAGGAAACATTTAGGACTCTTGTTTTCTTGTTCAGTCAGATAGCTTGCAGAAAAAGCAAGTGGAGGTGCAAGACCATGAAAAAAAAGTGCCAGTTATGTAGGTTTTGTTGTTGTTTTTAAGGGAGTGAGGGCTCCCAGATCTGGGAAGGAGTTCTGGGGCAAAAGCCTGGCTCCTTTGAAATTCCTGGCATAGCTTCACTTTGCAGCCAGCACTCATTAGCACCTTTTTTCATTCCCATCAAGGCACTGTCTTAGTGTATTTAAAAAATGGGCACCTTTCCACACCCACATACAATTTGTGCTGCAAAAGCACTGGTACCATGTGTCTTTGTGGGCACCACAACCAACCCCTTTTATTTCTCGTTGTAAAAACAATTATTTCAAGATAAGAGGTTTTGTTTTAAAATAGATATTTATACCCTTGCAAATCAGTCATTCAAGCAGGATGACAGAATTGAAAGGAAACACAAAGATATTGTGTCTGCATTGCGTGTGAATAAACAGTAATCAAAAAATGAAATGAAACCTTCCTACAACTCAATTCAAGCAAAACTTACTCTTGTCCAATAATTTTAGTAGACCCTGTCTTCTAGGGGAGGGTAGCTTTAAGATGACATAAAGGCTGTAAATAAATATAAATACAATACCAGAAGGGAACTTTCTAATGAAAATGTTGTGATTTCCATTAAATTTCTTGTCAGCAGGCATAAAAAATGGCATAATAGGACAGAGTAGCATTTTGCTAGCTGCAATTCGTATGTATATTATTATCTGGCTTTGAATTTTGCACAAACTTCAGGGCTACCTAAGCCTTTCTACGTTTTTCCTACTTTAAAGGTCCTTAACAACAGATCACAGCAAGAACATCCATTTTAGATCATAAAAAAGACAGCATCTTTACCAGTGCCTTGCATGATAGGTTGATGTTTTCAAATCAGAAAGAAGCAGCAGCTGTAGGGCTGCTCTCACACTTCCCTGCAACTCTAATAATGTTGCATTTATCATTTGTCGAGTACATTTACAATTTGTTCCAGTGTCACAGACAAGTGAAATCCAAAGGCACAGGTTTGACCTGTGGTGAAGGACAACCACTATCAACCCAGCTGTAAATGGATATCGCTTTATTCCGTGGAGGTTGCCAAATGACTACTGTAGCTATAATATTGGACAGAATTACAGTTGCAGGGACATGCCACTGCATTTTATGCAACGTTGTGTGGGTAGAAACATAATATCTGACTTTTATAGTCCTCTAGTACCAGGGGTGTTGCTTTCCCTCATTTTAAAAGCAATGTAACAAAATATTGGTACATCTAGAGTTAATGGTGCAGGATTTCTGGACTTTCTTATTCCACTAGAGCATACGGCTTCTCCCGGTCCATTCCATGGGGCTTTCTTCTGTGCTTCTATGAACCTCCTGATCTCACACACAGCCAAACTCAGAAGAGACAGCTTCCCATAAAATCTGCCATGACTTGTTTTAGAGCATTGTTTACATACATAAGAACAAAAAACAGGAACAGGAGGCCCAGAAAGGCTGAGGGGTCTCCATGTTTGGAAACTTAACTGGGCGTGGCCCTGAGCGACCTGCTATAGCTGTCCCTGCAGTGAAGAGAAGGATTGGGTTAGGTGATGTCCAGTGGTGCCTCCCCACCTTGACCAACTTGTGACACATGAAGTTTGCAAGCACTCTGTAATTGTCAACACTGCACTCTTTTTAATTGTTTTTAAAGAACTGACCATCACTCTTGAAATTTCACAGCCCATGGTGGGATTGAGTTGCCTCAACATGTGCACACCATACCACCTGAGATGTCCTACAATGTCTCATTTGGGATCTGGCTGCAGCTCTAGAAAGGGAAAGATCTCTCAGAAGTCTATGGGTGTACCTGCCAACCCTGAGCAGAACTCCCAGATGCCTTGAAGCAGCCCAGAATTAGCTAAGCTAGTAACTAGGTGCTTAATGGAATTGTCAGCAAATAAATAAAATAACTGCTAGTCATGCTAATTCTACTGAGCGTGTAGCCATTTTGTTGATACTTCCATATTTTAGTTTGCAGTGATGATTTAACTCATAAATTCAAAGGCTTCACTGTGATGAATGAAACTGAGCGATATGAAGCCCTCAGGCATTGTCGCTATGTGGATGAGGTCATCAGAGATGCACCTTGGACGCTGACAGCTGAGTTCCTTGAAAAACATAAGGTATGTTTCTCTCCTTATCCCTCCCCTGTATAGACCAACCATTGAGAACAAACTCATTACAGTTGTGTAATTGTTTTAAACTAAAAGAGGGCAGATTCAGACTAGATAAAAGGAAAAAACTTCTTATTATAAGTTGGTGAAACACTGGGACAGGTTGCCCACAGAGATAGTAGATGCTCCATCCCTCGAAACATTCAAGGTCACCGTGGATGGGGCTCTGAGCAGCTGGATCACATTGAAGATGTCCCTGCTCACCACAGAGGGTTGCACTAGGTGACCTTTAAGGGTCCATTTCAACCCAACCTTTCTATGATTCTGTGATTCTATAAGCAGCAAACCTGTGAAATTCTGTTAGCTGGAGTGACTTATTTAATTCAGTTAATTTCAGTCACTTAAATTACATACACAACATTGCTTGCCTCAGTCATTGTCAGAAAATATCGTATCTGTCATGCCTTTTTTTCTCAGAATGCTAGAATGATCTCTGTAGTGGGATTTTTGAATGGTAAAATCACACGGAAGTATCAGCCATAAATTGACATTCAAGAAAGGAACTTATGAACCACGAAACTTATCGCGTAGTGATTGAAGTCCTGTTAAGGCCTGAATTAAGGGCACATTTTTTACTAATGTCAACAGGTGCAATAATTGGCCAGAAATACATTAAAATGTCATGTGTCTTCTAAAAGGCAAGATATAATTTCTCATGTGCTATTGATTGTCTCGGAATACACGTAAATCTTAATCAAAGCATAAGTAACTATGGTACATTTTGGTGTCCACATCACTGGGTGACAAATGGGCAGTGTGACAGTCCTAGGTACATGTGTATATGTGCACAGTCCCAAAGAGGCAGAATCAATAATCCTCCATGGTTTAGAAAGTTAAGGCTTTGCCTCTTGACTCAGCTCTTCCAGCAGCAATAAAAGCAGGAATGGATGTCCTAGGTTTTATACAGAATATCGCACAGAGCCAGGGCGATGTGTTAATGGCATTTGTTAAGGAGACAAGCAGTTCTGTTCTTTCTACAGCACAGCAGTTGTAGGCCTAAATATAGTGCAATATTTTAGGTGATGGCTTTAGCATGAGAATGTCAAAGGCAAGTCAGCTGAAGTGGAGAAAAGAGATTGTCCTCCACAACGACCCCCCCACTGAACCAAAATTCAGTGGTCGTGGTATGTGACTCTTCTTCTGTTCACTGGCAGATTGACTTCGTAGCCCACGATGATATCCCATACTCCTCCGCTGGCTCGGATGATGTGTACAAACACATAAAAGAGGCAGGTAAGAGCAACTTTAAGTTTTTAGCATCTTCCTCTTCAGCCTCAGCTCAAATTCTTTTACTGCCTTTTGACCACAGCTTCTGGGAAAGAAGCAATAGAGAGAATATCATGTTCTCTTACACCCTAATGATAGCTATTGCTGAATTCAGCAGGAAGATTCACTTTCTAAAACCACAAAGGATATCCTTGCCTGAATTCCTGCCATAATCCCCAGGAAACCATTCAGATCTGTCATGAAGGAGTCCTATCTGGGTTTTTAAAACAATTTTAGGGTCCTCAGCTAAGAGCTTTGAATGGATGAAAATTAGATTAGTTCCCACAGCAGCCTAGCCAGCTTGGGTGGTTTGTTGATAACCACAAAACTGACACAAAACCTGCAGATTCCATGACACAGCCCAGTCCTGAATACAGGCACCCACAGGCAGCCTTCAGAGGTCATTAGGGTCCACTTCTGATTTGTACCAAGGGTTTTTTTCACTACACTGGCAGAGGGTTCAAGCCCATACTAGCGTAATTAATTTGCCATAACTCTTCAGCAGCTTGGTTGACTACCATATTACATTGAACATGAACATGTTGAAGTCATCAGGAGTTTGTATCGCTTAATTTCAAGGAAGCTGAATTAAATCTGAGGAGATGATGTTAAGCTACTCTTTGCCAGCAGCAGCTATCCTAACACAGCAAATAGGATGGAAGGAGGAACTGATCGTACAATTCTACTCCTGCTTCCTGGAGGTGCTGTTTTGAACCCTGGCAGATCCATCCTCTTTCTGGTCCACATAAGCATGTATGTTGGAGGCTTAAAAATATTCCAGAGCAAATCTGACTGATGCTAATGTGTCATGCCAAGTGACCTTCTCAAGCTATACAATGACAGCAGGAGACTAGGTATTGACCTGAGCTGATAGAATAAGCTTTTTTTCTTGATGTTTTCCCACTTGCAAACCTCACTGTGGTTATTGCACTCAAACCCCTCCTTTGGGAACTGCTGTTCAGCAGCTTTAGAGCCAGCACCAACTTACTCACTAGGCAAACGTCAGCAAGGAACACACAGCATGCGTGCTGGGCAGGCAGCTGTTTTGCCTTTTTTCTATAAGGTGCTGAGTGCACAGGACAACACAGTAGGAGCCATTGGTGGAACTGCATTTGTTACCACCCTGAGCTGGGGAGTGCCCAAACCTGGCATATCTTTCTTTGTTGTTGCTGCGTGCTTGAGTGCAGCGCACATGTGTCCTGATGAGAAGTTCAAACTATGTTTGCAGAACACAGTATGGACTTAACAGCTTTAGGAACTTGTCTCTCCTGTGTCTGGAGAACTGACTTCAATCTTGTATGGCTGAATTTTTTTACATATAAATGGGGAATGAGGTTACCTTATTTGTGAAGAGTTTTGAGATCTAGTGCTGTAATAGTCCTAACGCTCCATAACAGCATTATTACGATAATGAATTTTCCCTTTCTCCTAGGGTATTCTGTTCAAATGGACCGATGCTGTGGATGCACTTGTGCATTTTTCTTAGTTCCAGTACTCATGTTTTCCCACACCAGGTTGTTGGAGAGCAGAGAAGCAGATGGGAACTGTGGAGCCCCCTATATAAATTCCCATGAGCTCCCATTTCCCTACTCCCTTCAGGGGGTGTGAGAGTGTATGGGTGATCGTGAGCTGGGTAATGGTGTGCTGACTAAAACTCTGCACATCTGCCAACAATTAGCTTGGAAAAAATGAATCACATGAAGCAAATGAAAGCAAAATCAATGACTAAAGGTAACATCCTTATACGTGGCTTTGTGCATTGGATTGAAAACAATTCAGCATTTGGCTTAGCAAGGGTAGGGTTTGGATTTTGTTCATGTACTGTTGTAGCTGCTATCTATAAAGGCTTCTCGCTCAAAGTGGGTTTCGCTGCTTCCAAAAATAGCTTCTTGAGTGACTGCTGCAAGACTGAAAAGCACGATCAGGGAAACCTCTCTGCTCATGATTAAAATAATCTCTTTCTTAGCAGAGTATTAATTAGAGACCGCCAATAAAAAATATCACATAGCATTTAGTTACAAGGGGCTGCTAAGCTTCTTGATTCATTCTCCAGAACTTTTTCTAACCCTATGAAATCAGCTAGTGATGCCTGCCTACTTCAAGCAAATACATCAGGATTAATTTGCCAGAATCTATAGCACCCTTTTAAGACAAAGCACTACCTTTTCTTGCTCTGTCCCATCAGCAGCTTGATGTTACAGTTACATATAAGTGGTAGTAGTAATGTTTTGTAGCCCTAAATAACTACTAAAAAAAGTGTGCTAGCACTCTGCTATTATTGCCTTTGTGACTTGCATTAACAGTTCACGTGATCCTGTCTTGATAAGCATTAATTAAAAAGCAATATATACTTCGGCCACATTGAGGGAAATAGAAGCAGTGTTAATAAATGGCCAGTTTTTTTAGGGATGGGTCTATTGGAGAAGGGAGAGTGGTTTTGCAATTCCAGGGGGCTGTGGAGACTGATACCCGCAGTCCCCCTAGTATGTCTGTATTTGTTCACACTACTATTACATTTCACCTCCCTGATACAAGCTGCTGGCACCTCTGAGGTGTTTTCCAGTTATTGTAAAACATCTTTTACCTAAAGGCATTTCCTGGCTTTGGTCAAGGCCAGGGGCTGGCCTGTTTTACTCAGCAGAACAAAGACCATCAGATGGCACAGCACAGGAGTGGAAAAACACAGGAGAGAATCAAATGGCCTTTCAATAGTGGGAGTGAAAGCCAGCCCCCTGCTCCTTTATATAACATTAAATAACAGCTATGCTTATGGAAAGAACTACCTAGTAAATTGCCACAGCCACAAGGTTTAGCCTTTCTGGCTCAAGAGTCCCTACCAGTGTAATAACTTCCACATCACAGCTGATGCTGTGAAGAGGGCAAGTTTTAGCCTTTCTGAAGGCTTGAGGCAAAATGAACCATATAGCAACCTAGTGCCTTCCCTAAGCTCACATAAGAACAACAGGAAAGAACTGGGAATAAGGAAGGCAGAACTGCAAGTCTCTTACCTTTGGTCAGGCATTTGTGTGTCCATCCTCAGGTACCCTACCTGCCACAGTGCCTCGTACTGTCATGGTTTCTCAGCAGGCTTTCTTTCCCCACTTTGCTCAGGAATGTTTGTGCCAACGCAGAGAACTGAAGGTATCTCAACGTCGGATATCATCACGAGGATCGTCCGGGACTACGATGTGTACGCCCGGCGCAACCTCCAACGAGGATACACCGCCAAAGAGCTGAATGTCAGTTTCATAAATGTAAGTACACCAGTCTGCATTTGCTTTTGAAACGCTCTACTCTACATTAAGGGTCCTAAGAGAAAGGTTGAGGAAGGATATCTTCTTCCTGCTGCTTTTAAAAATAGCTGGAAAGAATTTAATTTAAAAAAGAAAGTGGTACACTGGGGGTAGTTTTAATTGCTCCTATTAATTAGCAGCTTCATCTCCATCTTTTGCTTTCATATTTGTGAAAAAGCTGGTGCTCCCCCTTCTCCTTGATCTGTAGGTGACTTAGTGACACACCAGGAAGGAGCCCACCCCCCACCACAGGCTGCTAACCCAAGATATGATCATTTGCTTTTTCCCATTATGACAAGGCAGCACAGAGAGCAAAGGTTTTGATATCCAGACTTTCTCTACAGTGTGAAAAGATAAAACCCTAAACACCCTAATCTGCTGAGCAGTGAGATTACTAGAGGGAGCTAAAATGTTTTTTTAAAGACAAGGAAGTGTGTTAGGAAGCTGGGATGGAAACAATGCTGAAAAGATCAGAAGCCACACTAGGTAGGGCAAGAGCACCATTTGAAAGGATGACTCAGATTATTCGGTTTCCACGTACAGAGCTGCACCTTATTCTCCAGTGAGGGTTAAATATGTAACAGAACTGAAAGGTTACTCTCCTTCATTTTCTGTTTCAAGTCTTAACTGAAAGCCTCAAGATAATCCATGTAATCTTCCTTGTGATTGGCTTGGCTCATAGGAGGACTTCCTACCTTCTTCCTTGGAGTTGGGAAAGCCCCTTATGAAGGACTGAACCTGTCATTTCATGAGGGTTTTGAAGTCTGGCAGATAAATCACAGATAACAGGGCATAAACATTTATTTCACTATGCTTTTTTTTTTCCCTCCAGTCTTCTACATGTCTTAAAAAATCTTGCTTGTAAGTCCTCTACCCAGAAGGATCTCGATTGCAAATATCTGTTAAATTAAGACATGTGGGATGCCTTGGGAGTTCTCAAATCTATCCTTTAGCAGCTCTGAGGTTAAGATACTCTTGCATAAGATCCGCTTCCTCCAGTCTCAGACACTGATGTATCCTGAAGTACCTCCTGGCGTTTGGTTGTTTAGCTTATAGTAATTTAAATGCAGAAATACTAATTTGCACCAGAGAACATTTGTGTTTCAAAATTAAAAACACAGGATTTAACCAAGGCAGAAGAGTGCTGGTTTCCTCATTAAAGGAAGGGTCCATCACCCACTGGGTGTGAAGTGAGTTTGGTTTCTTTGGACCTTGAGGATTTTGTTTGGCCTTGTGGACTGCACAGACAGTTCTTCTAGTGTTCATAAGGTATAATAAAACCCACCTCAGCACTAAACAGTATTTGTTTTAAAAGTAAAGCACCCATTAAATGAATTTCACAGGAAATTAAAAAACAGTAATGATCTCTGCTTCTGCAGAGACCATTACACCCTCAAGGGCACAGTTAGTTATCTGGGTGTACTGTGCCTGCAGAGCACAGAGGCATTTCAAGACAAAAGCCCTTTAAACCTGAAATACTTGAGAAGCTTGGCCCGAGGTGAGCTCCCCAACATTACCTTCTCTGTCTCTCTCTACTTCTGTGTGACTTAGCAATTAGGAGTTTGCTCTCTTTTCTGTGAAGTTTGCTGGCCACAAGCCCCTGCCTACGCACATCTTTGTTGCAGCCAGGAGCTCCTGTATTAGCCAGGCTCAGAGATGAAGAGAGATTTCCTTCTGCTCTGCAGAAATCCAACCAAAGAGACAGTTGGGTCGACGTTAACATCCAGGCCAGCAAATCAGCAGTGGGCTGCATTTGCTAGGAAACCCAGGGAGATTTGCCTTTTGCTTGCTGCTAAGTTTGAGCTGTTAATTTTTCGCTTGTATCCTTCACAAGATTCTTATACTTTTCAAAGTGCAATTGGCTTGAAAATATAGAAAGATTCGCGTAGTGGATTAACACAGTAATTACACAAGACAGACTTTTCAATATGTACTTCCTGCACTTCATTCCACAAATGTTAAATTTGCATTTATAAAAATAATGTGGGAATAGTTAACCAAGACCATATGTATAAGGATACATTAGTGCAATTTTTTCCTTCTTCTCAGCTGTCAGTGGCTAATTATTTCCAAGTCCCTATATATTAATCTCCGTCCACACTTTTAAAACAGGAGAAGAAATACCGCTTTCAAAACCAAGTGGACAAAATGAAAGAAAAAGTCAAGAACGTGGAGGAAAAATCAAAAGAATTTGTTTACAAGGTGGAAGAGAAGAGCCATGACCTCATTCAGAAATGGGAAGAAAAGTCCAGGGAATTTATTGGCAACTTTTTAGAATTGTTTGGACCTGACGGAGCCTGGGTAGGTATTCTGCCATCCCAGGAAGTCTAAGTGGTTTTTATTTCTCTCCAATAACACAGATCAAGAGCAAATTCTTTTGCTGCAGTCTTTGTTTTGAAAGCCAGCACAGTAGGATAATGCCCAATCTGCTTGCTGAATCCAATAATGTGCGCCAATACTGCAGCGGGAGGATTTGCCATTTCTAGCTCTTGCGTCTTTGGGATAATATCTATCTTTTGTGAAGGTGCAACAGTGAATGTGATACTGCATTCAGCAGAGCTGCTTAATGGCCACACATGAGCAAACAAGCTAATACAATCTATTCTCCCCATTAGCACTAAATGGGACCACAAAGGGATCAGGGAGGAATGACACACTGGAGGTGGTGAGGGAAACAGGACCATTGAAGAGTTTTTCAATAGTTCTCTTCATGTTCTGTACTCAGCAATTTTCTAACTTTAAAAACTACTGATTTAAAGTTCCAAGAAATTATTTTACATGTCGAGTGGTCAGGCTCTTCTAACTGACTGCAGGGAAGGCTCAGGTGGAAGAGAAGCACTTTCAAAGCTCTCCTTGGTACATGCTGGCTCCACAGAGCCCATTTACCAAAGGTCCCTAGGTGCCTTGGAAAGGCAGTTGAGAGTCTGCCACAGCATCCTTCGGGGAGAAACCCCCATGGCCTTACCTGCTTAAACCAAAGTCACACACAGAGTGGTGAGTTGGTGACACTTCAGAGCCCAAGAGTCCTGGCCCTCATCTATCAGTCCTGATCACTTGCCAAACCTTGAGAAGCTTTGTTTTCACTACTTCCCTTTGTTAAATTGAAACCAGTAGCAAAGCTCATCATTTGTTTGAACTGACCTTCTTAGACCCTCCTGCTGGGAGTCAGTCCTTTTCCAACAAGCTCTCTGTGCAGCTGTTTTCTGGTGAAAGTCTTCCAATACAGGCATCATCTCAGACGTGCCTGCGACTATGCAAGCTCGGAGCGAGAGCAAGCACAGAGGAGAGCAGCGAGCACTGCGAGGTGGACTGAGGGGGGCAGAGGCAGAGCAAGACAAATAATCCCACAGAACAGCAGAATGTTTCAGAGGTACCCATTCAGACCATGGCACACACAGTCAGGCAGCTCCCTCCTTCACCTAAAGCAGGGCTGTCAAACTCCCGGCTCCCGCTGTTCTCCTGCTCCTGCAGCGTAACGCGTGTCACAAGCTGCACACGTGACCAGCGCTGGCAGGAGCGCAAGGACAAGGAGCTCAGTGCTGCCACTGGGTAGAAACAAGGTGGAGGGACGGATTCAGCCCACAAGGCATGAGTTTGAAACCCCTGACTTAAAGCAAATTGCAAGAGATTTGTGCAGCTTCAGGTACTCATGGATTACAGTTTGAGGCAAACCGTCAATAGAGGCAGCAAGCCAGAAAAAAACAGCTGAGGACTAACATAAAGCAGATGCTGCTGGAATATTTTTAAAGAGCCAACACACATGTAATGTTCTCTCAGATCAGTCTTATCAGTTCATAGCTAAACAACTTTGCATCAAGAAACAGACCTTCTGTGGCAAGATCTCAGCAGAATTTTTGTTTATAAACAAGTCCTTGGGAAGAGTCACAGTCCCCTGGTGAATTAATTAGCCCACATCACAGCTGTCACAACTCAGTGCCACCAAAGCACATACTGTCTGCCTCTTACTGAAGTTCTCACACTGCTGCTGCCATGACTTGCCATGTTGATTACCACTAAGTTGAGAAAAGCCTCAAATGAGGCTGTGACGGCTGCAGAGCAGAGTCTGTATCTTTATAATCTCCTTACAGCTACGTCTGTCCCATGTGAACACAGGTGCTCTCTGAATAATGCTGGTCCCAGCCATATAAACAAACAGCTTACTTAGCAATTTGTTCATTGACAGTATCAGTCTCCTTAGGGAGGGGAAGAGGGTGACTCTTCTGATTAAAAGCCCAGGTCTACTTGCACTGACCACATCCGAATGAAACTTCAAGGCCAGGCTGGATGGGGTCTCAGACAGCCTGGTCTGGTGGGAGGCATTCCTGTCCATGGCAGGGGGATTGGAAATGGATGATCTTTAAGGTCCCTTCCAACCCAAACCATTCTGTGACTCCTCTACAGCATAGTCTCCGTACAGCTTGGCAAGTGTTCCCCTTGTGGGATGGCCCCACTGCAGCAGATGCTGAATGAATAAAACTAATGCTTACACAGCATGTGAAACCCAGAGGAGGCGAGAGGACTTTGGCTGTGCAGAGAGAGGAAAATAATTTAAACACCTTGATCCCATTCCCTGGCTCAACCCACTCGTTACTGCACACTGATGGCATTTTTAAAAACCCTTCGCTGATAAAACATTTTACCAAATTTGATTAGAGAAAAGCTGCTCTGCAAAGGTCTTTTAGGAGCTGGGGGTGGATTCCTATGTCTAGAGTTATTGGTTGACCACAGAGCAGGAAATCTGATGCAATCAGAAAGACTTTTGCGAGGAACAAGAAGAGTGAAAACTCCTCACAGTGTTGAAGGAAAAGTGTCAGTGACAGCAAGCTGGGAGGTGGTGTGGCTTTTTTAAAATCAGTTTGAACCTTGGCAACAGGAAAGACTCTTAAAATAATGATAACTTGCTATTAGTGTCAAAACTGTTATTAACATTAATTTGCCTTATCACTGTTAGTTAGATGTTGCTTTTAATGTTGACATTAAAAGTACAGGAATCATTGTGGGCATGCTGGATTTCCAGATCAGTAATTTGCATGCCATTAATATGCTATTATTATTTCACAAATAATTATTATAATATGCGTTATTCTGGCATTCATTTTCTATAAGTAAAGGCCACATAACTCACAAAAAAATGCCCATTTGTGAAAAAGGTCAAAACAGCACTTTTCAAATTTCACAATATCTAAAACTCTTCAGCAATTTTGCCCACCTGTGCAATCCCCCATATGTATTTTTTTTTCTGAGAGGCACAGAGAGGTCAGAAACAATGATTCGTGTGACATGAAACTTTTGTTCTGGCACGAGGGAGGACCATGGCACAGCCCTAAGGGCACAGATGCCACTCCACGGACACAGAAAGCAGCGGGGCACTTCCCACTTCTCTCAGACACATGTGAGCAGACAACTGTGCTTCAGGTCAGCAGAGAGAAGGCAGGTGCCACAGGGCAGGGCTTCCCTGCCAGGCTCCCTCAGAATGGGACGAGGTGTCCCTCCAAAGAGCCAACTTCTCTCTAGTCCATGGGACGAATCCATCCCTCCATCTTGTTGTATCCAGCCCAGTACCTTGTTCCTACCTGGCAGCAGCGCCGAGCTCCTTCTCCCTGCGCTCCTGCCAGCGCTGGTCACGTGTGCAGCGTGTGACGCGCATTACGCTGCAGGAGAACGGTGGGAGCCAAGAGATTGACAGACCTGCTGTACTCAATGCCCAGAGGGACCTAGGGATGGTTGCACTGGGAAATGGCTGCATCAGCTCAGGCATCGCTGGGGGCTCAGATAAATTGTACAGGTTGTGACTAGAACCCAGGGACAGTATTTAGGACACACAACACGTCTGCAGCCCAGACCTCAGTGTGGCCTTGAGAGTCTGCGGGAAGCAGCAGTCCTCTGTAATGCCCAATTGGTGCTTGTTTTGTAGAGCAAAGGAGTATCAATTCATAGGCAATAAAATTCAGAAACAAGCAAAATATTTTTGCCTAGTAGCAAGTTTGCCTTATCTCCCTGAGGGTACCTGAACTTGCTTGAACCAAGGCTGTGAAATTACTTTCCCACTTCTGTTAAAGGTGCAGAGTGCACCCAGTCTTGTCTCACCCTCCGGCACTTCAAGGGGGCCATAAGCATTTGTTCTACTTATTCAGCACCCAAGGGCCTGAGGAGCACCCCCTGTTAGGAAGACCTTTCCTGTGAAAGGTAGGGCTTACTGTTCCTGCTAGAGCACAGCTAGAGGGGAAGAATCATTCTGGAGACAGGTGAACTAAACCCCCACCTCCTGCAGCAGCTGTGGGTTTAGCCAGCAATCTGGTATTTACAGCATCAATGCAGGAGGCAATCTGCACTGGCTGGGGACTTACCCAGCTGAAAACGTGAGGGCATCAGCTCTTTCAAGCAACAGACCAGAAAACAGGCGTCCCACAGCCTAGCTCAGGGCTTTAGCAGGAAGGTGGAATTCTTGTTACCATCCCTGCCCAGCACAGTCCAAGATACAGACCAGTACCCCCAACACCATGCTGGGTACCAGCCAAGCTGGGATATTTCAATCTCCCCCCAGCACCAGTACCACGCCACATGAAGCACCACAACAGCACTGAGCCTTCTGAAGTGACTACAGTGCCAGGGGCAAGAGAAGGTGTTTTGTTTGGCCAGAAAAAGGGTTTTCTATCAAACATTTTTTTGTAGGGGGTTATCTTCGGTGAGAGGATGAAACAGAGTAAGTCAAGCCAACAAAACCTCAATTTCTGTGATCTAAAGATAAATTTTGCTCTTCTACCACTGAATTTCTACAGGCTCCAGGGCTTTGCCAACCCCTCATGGCTCTCAGCAGCAGAAACCTTGCTCCATCCAAATGCTTCCTGGCACCGTTTATCAGGAGCAACCACCATCTGCTAACCACTGAGATTTTAGGAAGTCTTGACTATTTTGGACTCAGCAGTAGTGCAGGGGTAGGTTACACACTGTGGGTCTTTACGCATGAAAGCATGGCTGAGCATGGCTCCAGGCAGGAACTGTGCCATTGCTCTACACTGCAGCAACGTCCAGGCTCTAAAACCAAGTTAATAAAGGCCCATTTGATAAAGATATAAATTGGGTGAGGGAGCTCACAGAGGAACAGTTAAGCTTGGTATTTTTCCTTGATTGTTAACCCTCTGGATTAGTAAACACCAGAAATCTGATGGGAAAGCCTAGGATTTGCCCCTCTGCTGGAAGGGAATACTGAGTTTCGAGGGGGAGGAAGAACAAGACAGGCAGTCACATGCTCCTTGGCTGGGACAAAGGTCATCACAGAGCTGAGTCGCTGCAGGGGGAAGGGGAGGAGGAACAGAACAAAAACTGAAGCTGAGAAAGGCTATGGACTGCAGCTGCCCAAGCAGGCAAACCCAGGACACATTTGCAGAAGTATTTTGCTTTCAGACCTAAGCAGCAACTTAACTTTGTCCGGGCTGGCTCTTTCATTCCAGCCAAGCACCACCTACAATCCAGCTCTCAGTACTACAGAGAAGGTTGAGATTTCCTATTCCCCATCCTCATAAGGAGCAGCAAAGCACTCGCACTTGGCATTTTGCACACGAAGCCTGCAGCAGCCGCACAGTATGCACGAGATCTCCTGTAACGTGGCCCAGCAGCCTAATGCAAGGCCACACAGGCGCTAACAAGTAGTGGCATTTGCCTTAGCAGGGCAGACAGCTTGACTAAAAAGGTGGTGTCCTCCACCCCACCAGCTCTGGCAAGCTTTACAAAGCAAAAATGACAATAAAGCCCAAAGCAGAACATGGAACCTGCATATGTTTTTCTTTTCAAGAGACATCTGAATTCTAACATTCCCACTCCCAGGTGAAGAGTTTGGGTGGTCTCTGCTCCACATAGCTGGGGAAGTGGCTGACAGTATTTGGCAAGCACCAGGCTGTTTTCCTTGAGAAGAGAAGGAGAACAAAAAGGCAGGGCCAGCCAGGAAGCTCAGCAGAAGATGATGGTCCATTCCAGCATGCTAAAATGAAAAGGTCCTGGGAATAAGAAATGTTGAGAGTTCAGGCAGAAAACTGACTTTTTGAGACAGAGTATGACCAACACATACAAAAAAAATCCAAAGGGAGTTCCCTTTAGCTGGCTTCGGACAATACACATGGTATTCTCATGAGAGGTGTCCAAGCTAACAATAAACTGTGTCATGTAAAAACTTGGTCATCATGAGCACAATAGAAGAGGTAAAGGCCAAGTGTGGGCTGAACTGGCTGTTCTTCAGAGCAGAAGTCTGTCTTCTGTCTCCCTGGTCTATTCCAGGTGAGAGGCGCAGCACAGTCCCTGCCTGCCCACAGATGTACCTTCTCCTCTGTGCTTTACTCAAAGAGCACTTTTTCACTTCACTTTTGCAGAAGCAGATGTTCCAGGAACGAAGCGGACGAATGCTCCAGGCTTTTTCTCCCCGGCAGAGCCCAAATAGCAGTCCTACACGAGGCCGTTCTCCATCCCGCTCTCCATCTCCACCCTGGGTCTTCAATAAAGCCTCCCCTCCCTCCTCTCCAAAAGCTGCCTCTGCCTCCCTCAGCAGCATGAGCGAGGGAGACGAGGACGAAAAGTAAAATATCTGGTTTTTTTAACCATGAGACAGAAGAACAAGCTGTGAACTCAACCGCAGGATGGAGAGAAGCGTGAGGAACATCTGGGGTATCTCTGACAGCAAGGAACGTGCTCTGGGAAAAGATGCTGAAAGCAGACTGGAGCACAGCAAGGGAGGTCTCAGGAAGCGCTTATCCCATCCCCACTCCCTCAGAATGCCTGGAGGCCTGGATAGCGGCGCTTGCCAGACACGGTACTGACAGAATAGCCAACACTTTTGTGCAAGTGTCTCCAGCTCACAGCTGCTGGGTCAACAGGGAACTCTGCTGTGGCTGGTGGAAGAAGCCCTGTCTGCTTCTGATCCAGACTCAGCACACAGACACACAATGGCTGTCGCTTGTGGATGGAGAAATGCAGCTGTACCTGACCCCGCTAACCTTGAGCTCTTCTGGCGCATGAGGAAACAGCATTGCTGCAGCAAACACATTCAGAAATGGGAAATAAAACTTTACTTTTCTCTTTGAATAGAATCTGACCAGACCCCAAACCAGGCCAGTGAAACGGAGAGCTCTCCAACTGAGCTCCTGGAAATCTGTTTAATATCCTGAAGCTACTGAATGGTGCTTGTTGACCAAGCCTCTGTACTGGTGTGTGTAGAGAGTCAGGCTGTATTTGCTGTATCGAATCGCTCTCCGTGTTCCTTGTGCCTGAACAGCTACCTGATAACTTCTGGTTTGGCTCCCTGGCTTTAAACGTTGGGGGCAAGAAAGTAAAGAAAAAGGCAGACCTAGTGGTATAGGAAATAGTCTGAAGCTGTTTGTGATTTTTACTGATGAATTCTAAAAAACACATGCGGGATCCCAAGGCCTGCTGCTCCCTGCAATGTTTCACCAAACAACCAGCACAGCAGTGCTGCCGTCCTTGAACGCTACTCACCCAGCTAAACAAATCTCTCATCAAACTCTGAACAAGACATGCTCACAGACACCCTGCCTCCGCAGGGCCCCTGAGGCCATTCCTCTAATGTAGAGAAAAAGTTGAAAAAAAACTATGGAAACCTTTTAAAACAGGATCAGGCATGGGGATTTCCTTTCTCTGTCCATGAGAGCTGTGCAGTTCAAAGCAGAACCATGGAAAGGGCAGCATGAGGGAGGCTTTCCCCTCCCCTCGATGCATTAGTTGACCTCCCACCAGCTGGGCAAAGCCAGACCTAGCTGATGTCCAGCTCCACCATTCAGGTCCCTCAGCTGGCACGTGGTGAGGCAGCTGTGGACTTGCAGAATTTCTGAGCATGGGGGACACCAAGCCCCCAGGGCTGCCCTGCCCCACAGCTCAGAAAGCTGCAGCAATCGCCCAGCCTGTATCACTATGGTAGGGCTGCGAAGCAACGATATGAGTTTGCTCCCAGGCTTAGCTGGCAAAGCTGCCTCCATGCACAGGCACGTTTGAGGCTCTCCAGCCCAGCAAGGTAAAGGATGCCACCACTTGCCTGTCCCGCTGGCAGCCTGCCAGGCACAGATCCTGGGCAGCCTGGGCATGGGGTCGCAGTAGCAAAATCGCCACTGTGCCACTGCTGCCTGGAATTGCAAACCCATCAGCCTGCTGTAGGCAGCACCAGGCAGCACTTTGCTGGTTCCCTGCACAGGCAGCACAGGAAGCACCTGGGAAAGGGAGGGCACTAAGCAGCTCTTGGAAAAGAAGTGAAGGAACAAGATACCCAAGTGCCTGAGCACAGGGGGTGGTAGTACCTATTTGGCAGCAGTCCCTCCCAAGCTACCGTCCTTACCTCAATGAATGACCTAGCAGGTAAACTCCTTTCACTCCTTCCCTTCCAGATACTTTTCCAGGCAGGTAGATTACCCTAGTGCCAGGCACCAAATTAGCCCCACGCTCTGTTCATTCCCCACAGCTTTCATCCATCCCTCACTACTAGTGTGTTCTGTGGGAACACTTTACCAAACACTTCTCTGTCTACAATAAGACTGAGTACATAACAGCTCATGGCATTCTTTGTCCTCTGGAGGCAAGCCAGTTCCATATTCGCAGAACTGCAAAAAGAGGAGAGCAGGGAATAGTGTGAACAACCACTTCCACTGGGAAGTGCAAGGGGAGAGCCACAGCCAGTTCAGCTGCTGCCAGCTGTGCACTCGATGGGGCGATGCAATTGAGACCTTTCTCAGCCTTAGGCAACCTGTTACTGTAATTTCATACGTGGGATGCACTTGTTAGTTTTTTCTGATCCTTTGCAAGTCTTAAGTCAGCCCATCACAAACCACTCCTCCATCACAGGAACCGTCTGCTCTCTACTGGTGCTGTTCATACAACAAGCCACATCCAAATGCAGTGGAGATGGACAGGTGTTTGTTGTTTGTGGGTTTTACCATCTGTTTTGTTTTAATTTCATAGTGCTTAACTGTCCGGCAGCCTTTGTTCAGTGGTCTGAGTGGAAGACAGTACCATGACTTGCAAACAGGAACTGGAAAAACACTCACCAGTGACCTCTTCTGAACAGAAGCTGTTCCTCAGAGTCACAGGGGGCTCCCCCAGCGACAAAGCCATACAATGTACCAGGCACCCTTTCACATTTAGGATATCAATAATCTGAAGCCTTTGCCCTGCTGGTACAGACTCCAATATCCACGTGCTGTCTCCAGCAAGCCAGAACCTCATTGTCTCTAGATCCATAGAGGGTAATTTTGCACTTCTGAGCCATAGTTGGGTTTTATTTTTCACAAGTGTTGCTTTAATTCAGCCCTATTTATCAGCCAAGCTCCACATGAAAAATAAACTGCATACAACAGATACTGCTGCCTCTCATCTTCATTGTATACCACCTTTGGATGCACAAACAAAACCCTCTGCACGAGCCCCGTGTGTTATCCCCATCCTTTACACTCCAGGGCTTTATGCCCCAACAAATCCCACTACAGCAGCTTCGCCAACCTGCCCCAAATCCCGCTGCTCTCAAGTTACTATTTCTGCTCTCTGTTCTGGTGGGATCACCTTGCTCCTTACCTTCACCCAGAGTTTTCTGGTTGCAGGGTAATGGGGTAATGCTGCCTCAACTTTAGGAACCAGCAAGTTTGAGATGTCCCTTACTCTCTGCCCCAGTGCACTGGAATTAGGAGCCACTATTTTAATTCTTCTAAGTGAAAGGAAGAGGCAGTGCTTTTGCAGCCATCCTGGTTCTGCTTCTGAAAACCAACCCCAGCAACAGCAGCTGTGATGCTCCTGTGTGTGCCAAGATGGTTTGCAGCTGTGCCAGATTTAGGCAAAACTGCAGCAGCAGACATTGGCCACAGGGAAAACTCCTGACACTGACCTTGGGACTTGACTCTTCCTCCAGTCTGATGCCTGAACATTCCTGCTGTGCCCTTTCCTTTTTGTACTTCCTGTAAGAAAGAAATCATTACTGCAGCAGCTGTAGAAAAGACCTTTTTTTAATGATTTATTTGTCATCAGTCCTGCCTCAGGCATGGAGAAGCTGAACCAACAGGCAGGGACTTCGGACTTCCCAGTTAAGGTACTTTTAACTGCAAAATAAGAACAAATTTCCCCAACCCAAACCAATCTATGATTTTATGATGTTTGGGGCTGCTTCCTCGACTGCAGTCCTTGCTTTTCCACTCCAAATTCTCAGGAGAATGACATCTGCCAATGAAAGCCACCTGGTGGGTTCCCAGTGCCACATCCTCATGAGCACATGCCATGTTCAGCCTAGCCTTGTTTCAATGCACAAACTACCTTGGGAACAAGGTGGTCTCCTGAATTAACACCAGGCCTTCCAACTTGGTTCTCAGCAGGAAGGAAGGGTTTGACACTACGTCAGATTTGCTTGTAGAAAGAGGACAGTAATAAACCATCATGGAAAAAGAGTGCTATATGGCAGCAGTTTCACTTGCACCTGGTGCAGAAGATCTGACCTCCTCCTAAAACAGAGCAGGAAGTGGACCAGAAAATGGCCCCAGGGCTTTGCCTCTTTCAGGCAGCAGGCTATCTTAAGAACTCCAGTTGTGATCTTATTTTGAAGAGAGATTTTTTCCTCTCAAAACAACTTGTGTCCCAAAGCACACACACAGAGATAATTTTTGCCCTTCTCTTTCCAAAGGGAAGGCTCTTTCCTGGTGTGAGTGAGGAAGGGCAGCATTAGCATTTCTAATCCAAATGGAAATCCAGGCCACTGCCTCATAGTTCCACCTGAGGCAGAAGAGACAGATACAGAATGAAATAAAAATAGCTGAGTGCCTTTGGAAATGCATCTTCACTGTGTAAACTGGGGAATGTGGGACCGAGACTGGAGCAACAAGTGAGTCTCTTCCTATGACAAGTCACCTCTGGATCTCCCAGCAGGCTCCCACGTTATAAACCAGTTCGTCAAACAAGAGGCTTGAATTCCCCTGCTCCAGCAGTTAGTTATGGCTGATTTATGGTTGGGCTGACACCTTTCTTCAGTTTAAATAGTCGATAAACTGATTTCTATTTGCAGAAAGGGTGCCAACAAAACCTCTGGCACAGGAAAGCTGAGGAATCCAGAAACCAAATTATTTTTTACCTTTTTTTGGTTTTAAATGACCATCGGAAACAAGCAAGAATATGGTTGCAAGGCATATTTTTAAAGTGTACAAAACCTAGCAATAAATTAATTTTTAAAATGTTTAACTGGCCTAATCAAGAAGAAAACAGTCCACTACCTCAATACAACTATTCCTGTGCCTAAGCAGACCAGGCAGAAAGACTCAAAGGAAAAATCTCACATGGCAGCACTGACCAGGCTGCATGGACACGTCAAGCCTTGCATATATTTCAAATTCTATAAACAGCTTTGTTACAATAAATTACCGGCTCTTTGCGGAATTTTTTTAACCCTATTCTATCATACTCTAAACATATTTCCCTATAAGCAAACTCTGGTTTTCCATAAAATAAAGTAACTGTGAACTGCAAAGCCACCATCTATTGAGGAAAAGCAATGGCTTTGGATACCAACAGGGTTTTGTTATTTCAATGCCATACCCTACTCCCTAGGTTTTTAATTTCAAAAATAATGCATAAAAACAGTAGGAACCCAGTTACTTTGCTACCTGGCCATACTTAAGATATTTGGTATCATCGGTTGAAAAGTTAACTAGTTCCTTTTTTAACAGGGTCTTGAGTTTGCACTGCTACAATATACCCTTAAAAGCCAAATGCCAAAACAAAATACGGAACAACCCCCTGAAGAAACTGTCTGGGTTTCGGTTTCGTTTTTGGGTTTTTTCCAGTTTTGGTTAGGCAAAAGGTCTCTTCCAAATGCGTGCATTTCACGATGAGGGTGGTGAGGCACTGGCACAGGCTGCCCAGGGAAGCTGTGGATGTCCCCTCTCTGGAAGTGTCCAAGGCCAGGTTGGATGGGGCCTTGAGCAGCCTGGTCTGGTGGGAGGTGTCCCTGGCCGTGGCAGGGGTGGAACTGGATGGGCTTTAAGGTCCCTTCCAACCCAACCCAAATCATTCTACCATTCTATGATTCCAGAAAAGAACAAGGAGGACATTTAAAATATTCCTATCGTTCACATGCAAACAGAAAACTGCATTAGGGCATATCCTGCATAAGAATTAACAAGATTCCCCCTAAAACAGCACGTTCCAAACTAAACATTAAACCAAACAATGTAGTAAATCCTGAATGGTTTGTTTTTATTTCCCCCCAGAGTACCTTTTCTTCAAATCACGCCACAGAAAATACTCGTATCACAGACACACAGAGAACATGGAGAACCATCAGAAAACACCAGCAGGCTCACAGTCAGTATCTTTTAAAGAAATGTAAGAAAAAATAATACCATGGCATCAAGCACCTCTATTCTGGCACCTTTCCACCTCCAGTTTCTGGGAATTCAAGTCAATTTGTCATTAAGAACAGAGAGATAAACTACATAGAAGCTAATTAAAATGGTAGCCATTATGCAAAGAGTGGTGGTGCTACCGTGCCATCTGCAGAACTAACTTCACCTGTTAAATGAATGAAGTTATATCTACAGGGAAGAGTCCAAGATCTTTTTGCACATTTTACCTAGCTTTGTCTCTTGATAAACAGCTGAACAAAGATTAATTATACATTTGAGCTGTGTATCCAACACCTTGATAAAATACTTTCATATGCCATTAAAAATCTCAAAACTTCAGCTGGCATTCTCTATCATTAAGCACACAGACTAACAACCAGACAAAATCTATTCAAACCCACCCCAAAAAAAGTACTTCTCCCAAGTAACAAGTGACAGGACGAGAGAAAATGGCCTCAAGTTGCACCAGGGGAGGTTCAGATTGGATATTAGAAAAAACTTCTTTACTGAAAGAGTAGTGAAGCATTGGAACAGGCTGCCCAGGGAAATGGTGGAGTCTCCTTCCCTGGAGGTGTTAAAAAAAATGTGCAGATATATCACTTCAGGACATAGTTTTGTAGGCATGGTGGTGTTGGGCTGACAGTTGGACTTGATGATCTTAGAGGTCTTTTCCACGCTTAGTGTTTCTATGTTTCTATGAAAGCACAGCTCCAACTTCTTTACTCATCACAAATGGCTATTTCCAAAACATTCTGTAAAGCTGCTAAACTTGTACATTGTAATATACAGGATTTGGCCATTTCACTTAGTGCATAACGCAGCATGGCAGTCTTCATTGTACCAACAAAGGACACCCATTTACTGAAATGGACAGCCATCTCTGACAATAAAGAAACAATATTATTTCCCTGGTGGTAAAACTTAACCTTTAGTCCACCAGCATCTAGACCAGGGATGTCAAACTCACAGCCCATGAGCCAAATCCAGCCCTCCACCTTGTTCCTACCCAGCGGCAGCGCTGAGCTCCTTGCCCCTGCGTTCCTACCAGCGCTGGTCACGTGTGCAGCGTGTGACGTGCGTTATGCTGCAGGAGCAGGAGAACAGGGGGAGCTGGGAGTTTGACACCCCTGAGCTAGAAAAAGAGACTACCACACAGCCAAGACTCACACGCACACACACACACTCAGTTTTCTTGACCTGAATGCAAACCTTACCATGCCTTAACTGTTGGTCCTCCCCAGTCCCAAACATATCAAGTATTCTCATGTCTACAAAGAGATTTCTAATCATCAGAACAATAAGCAAAGTGCAAGAAGCAATGAAGGTGCTCACAGCATGCACACATCACCAACAACTTCCAAGTCTGCTGGGATGGCTCCTACATTTTAATTACTTCTGTCTCACAACAGTGCAAGCTGCCATCAGTTTTCACAATCACAACAAAATGTTAACGAAGCTGTCCTTTGAAAGCTTCCTAATACCACAACACAAACCCACACGTGACCTTGCAAACTGGCAGAACCAAAGTATCTTCTGAAAAAAAGAAAGCATACTTAAAGAGGCCTGCTCATTCATTAATTTCACGAAAAGAATCCACAGTGACAGGAAAATCATCTTACAACTTCCAAATCAAGTCTCCTAGCTGCAGGCTAGTAGAAGTGAAGCGTCATGCCTGCCGCCTTTGCACTAGGAGACACAAAGGAAGATAATTTTTTACATTTTTGGCCCAAATTATCGAAGTCACTAGATGGAGAGGAGTTTTCAGATTGCTGTAACAAGCTTTCTGAATGGCTGATGCTCTTAAACAAAATACAGAAGGCATTATTTACTACACTCACTTTTACTCTTGCTAATAGAGGAGATGGTACAAAAGCTTAAAGTAAAAACAGTCTCAGAGTTAGATGATGAATATAAACCAACCTGACAAAAAAAATCCCAAACACTTAATTTTTCCTATTAAGCATGCCTGGCATGTTTTGTATGCCTGACTTAATTCAAAAGCTGTCTACTGCACGACTTCTCTTTCCATTGTAAGTAACAAATTTAAGTACCTGAATGAGTCTACACAACAGTCTAAAAAAGGCATGAACTGCATAATGAGAAACTGATCCCTTATTACAAATTATTCTCCCACACAAGCCTGTGTCCTAAAGCCATTAATCTTAATTATACTGCTGCTGCTGCTGCAGCTATTCTTGCTTCACATTCTCCAGACAGCTACTGTCAAATATTAAGTGGTACATGCTGACAGATTTTGCAATTTGGAGCTACTTAATTAACCACTCGGCTCCTGTGAATATCCTATCATGGCAAAGGGTAAGCAGCAAGAAAGTATAACACACAGATTTCTCCTCATCTGAAGTTTTAAAGTAAAACTTTCTTCTGAAAGCAAAATTCTGACCATTCAGAGCCTCATTTATTACTTAATAAGGAAGTTAATCTGTCAAGCAAGCCCCATCTCCAAGCATTTTCCTGCTCTGGAATTGCTTGGTAAGAAACTCTTGGGTTTTTTTTTCATTTTCTTGAATAAGTTACAAATGCCTATAAAAGCTTCTGAAAAGCTGAAGAAATTTCAAGGTAGAAGCCTTGGGTGTTATTTTATAACAGGTATTTCAGATGTCAAGAATAATCCAAGAAACTTAAGCTTTAGGGAGATTTAAACAGCAGAAAAAACAAACCCAAAAGGTGCTCATATGCTTCAAAGAAAACGTGTGCTGGCAACTGCTGACCGACCCAGGATAACCGGATGCCAGAGTTTCAGAAATCCCCAATAACTCACTCCTGGGTCTAAGCTGCTGTAGAAACTTCTGCTGCTTCCGTGTCAGGAAATCGAGAACTCCAAGCAGCAAGGATGAACTGGAGGCAATCCTTAATAATACTGAGTGTGAAAGGTAATGTCACACTTCACAAATATTCAGAAGAGGTTAAAACTGTAGGCGTTATCTCTATTCACTTCAGAGGAAGCGTCAGCACTGCTAGAATAGGTAGCTCAATCCCTGCCTTCAGAATCTCACTGAATTTGGTCCTTCTAAAATCTATTTCCACAAACCATCAGCCTGAAGTGCTGTGAAGCTGTGCTGCTCCTGCCACAATATCAATGATGATTCAAGGACTTAAATAATTTTTTGATGTATCAATGCAAGTATTATTAAACTATTAGGTCTTGATCAACAGGGAGGGCTACAAAAACAAAGGAAAAAAGAATTATACACTCATGTAACAAAATGGTTGGCAAAACCACAATAGTCCCGCTGAATTTTAGCAAATTTTTAAACATATGTACAGCACGGATGGTCCAAACCTCTGTAATTCAGCTGCCAATGCCATTGCCTTTTCTGCTTATAAACCTGTGTGCTCCATCAAAACCAAGAATTTGGAGAACATGAATGAAACTCATTTTTGGAAATATTACTTCATATTTTCAAACAGCAAAGTTCTCAACTGCCAAATTAGTTTAATTTACTATTATTTCAAGTGAATGCTCTTAAACTACAATAGCTTCTAGATTCCTCTATGAAAGTGAGAAAAGGAGAATTTGGGGTTCTTGCCGCAGATTTTCTATTTTAGGCAGTTACTCAGAAAGAGCAGTTTCTAGGTAACATCTGATCTTTTCTTACCTCAGTGTTCTGAGAAAAAGCAACGAATGTTGGTTAAAGAGGGAGAGTAAAACAAGAGTCACTAGGTTAACCCAATTTTCTCAGACTACGAAAAAGAAAATTAAGTTCCATCCCAAAATACTTTACGCATTCCCATCTGCGACCCCTCACTTCCCCCCACTCCAAGCTACAAATCTATGTAAACCACGGAGCTTACCTGTATAGAGAAAGGAATAATGTAGAAAGAATATATGCAGAAGAGAAGAACCCATAGTAACATCTGTAGTGACTCATTTTTAAAGAAGTCAGTCTCCCACAAACACTTTTGCAGTTCCACTATTTTGCAGTGGCACCTTCAGATTTAAAATTATAAAAAAAATTCTTCTGTTTCAATTTTTCCACTCAAGTGCAATTTTATTTTCTACACAACTGTTGTCTTTGTAAATATTTTGATATCAGGTCCTCCATGTGACAGCAAAAGCAAGAATTGTGAAGTTCAGCTACGTTAGCAGGTGATTATATCTTTTTAAAAACAAATGAAGTCTCATGCTATAAGAATCACTGAAAGGTAATTTCAGAATGCAAACTAGAGCTTCTTGTGGAAAAATAAGTATTTCATAAAGACTCCCATTCGACAGGAGTGAAATATATTTATGAAAAATTTTAAGTTTTAAAACCTACTTGGAAGTCTGATACAAACCAGATCAAATTAAATGTGCCTGAAAATTCAGAGTAACACAATACGGAAACAATTGCATTTATAGATATAGTTCTAGAACCAATTTAACAACAAATAAATTACGCTTGAGATAGTAACAGTAAATCTCAGGGAGGGAGGGAGATGGACATGGAAACACTCAAATATATCTTTCCATAGCTTTGCAATGAATTAGGCAAGAAAAACACTTATCTAAAATTACCCTCAGCTCCCAGCTGCAGCTCTGAGGGGTTCCCCTCTGCAGGCATGTTTGAAGTGGACCTTGGGCTGCCAAATCACAAAGTGCACTCCATAGTGTGTGAAACTGAATTAGTCCCTTAAAGATGTTGTCACGTAGTGTTTACATATTTTTGTCAGCCACAAAAAGAAAAATGGCAAATAAAAAGTACTCAAATTATACACACAGGGAGTATTGGACTAGAAACAATAGAAACACAAGGAACATAAGACTCAAAATATCACCACTTAATCTCCCAAAAAATTAGCTTCCCACTCCTCCATTACAGATTGAGTTGATTCAAACGATGCTACCTCAGAGGAAAGGCAACACAAAACCTCTTGCCCTCTGGGACACTAGGTGCAGCACGGGCCAGCTCACCAGTAAGCGTTCTGTCCCATAACTGATGTTAGGAACAAATTGACCTGATTCTCACCCACTTCAGAAACTTGCATTCTAAAAGCCAACAGAAGCTTAGCATGCTTTTACCAGTTCATCAGAAATGGGAAGTGTGAAGCAGCTAGGAGCTCCCTTGCCTAGGGACAGTCCTTGCTGAACAGCTGAGAGCTCTCCTAGTGCACCACTTGGAAACGCGCCCTGCCACTGCCCGCTGTGATCTACAGAGGGTATGAACTTCCCAGGACTGTCAACTTCGCACCTCTCGGCAGTATTCAAGTCAAAGGAAAGATTTTAATAAAGCAACTATTTAATAAAGCAAATACCAGTTTGACAGTATCAGAAAAATCACAAACATAGCAGTCCTACTGATATTGCATAAGAATCTCTAGATTTAAGAAACAAGCTCTGTATACCAGATGTCTGAGATCTTTTAAGGCAACTCAATACTGCAATTAAAGCACATGAACTTTAAGTTTTCTTCTTTATCTTTAATTAGAAAGCCACTTCAGATACCCAAATATTCATTGTTTCAAATTAACGTCAACAGCTTAAGTCTTGATCCTGAGAACAGATTCATTTAAGTGGGATTACTCTCGTACACTGTTTACCCGTGCAAGTATTTGCAAGATTCAGCCCTGAAGTCACTATATAATTTACAACTATGTACCCAATTTGTCAATAAACTCACCTTTGAGCTCACTAATACACTGTTCTGTCACGTGCCATCGTATTCTCTTAAGTTCTTCAAAAACACATTTATACATATTAATTCACAGGCAGGTGAGTATGTCAGGAAGAAGAGATGGTAACCGAGGAGACATGCAAGGAAACCGAACACCACACAATCAGGCATGGTTATCCTCAAGAGATAAATACCAACAATAAACATTTAGGCTGTTTTCCACAAAATTATTTATATCTATCAAGACCACTTTGCACTTTGGAGCACTTAACACATAAGGATCTATAAGTGCTCATTAAAGGTAAGGGGAAGGAAAATGTTTTCTATGTTAATGATGTCAAGATTTCACCCTAAATACTAAGTTTGGGTGGAGGCAAATAGGAAATTCCACTACACTGAAAGATAACTCTTGCTCACTTTTTGCAGAAAGTAAATAGCTGCTTCAAAGCAAATTCTATGTGCCACTGAGGACAAAAAGAAATATGTTATCCAGTTGGAGCAGTAAGTGTAGCTTACATAGTCAAAAAGTAGCTTGAGTTTCCTAAGTAGACTGCAATTAGTATCCATATTCTTTAAGCGTGTGTCAAGGGACCCACTTTAAACCCTGCCCAAGAGGTAGCACAAACTGCAGCAGGACAAAGACCTTCTCAGTACTATCTTAGATCATCAAGGTCAAGCGCAGAGGCAAAGGCTGTGCACGTGAGTTGTAAAAGAAGCATTTCAGTATCTTCTGAATATTTCTCATCAAGTGGTGATGCTAAAAGACTCCTTGTTAGACTCGAAACAAAGCCTAGAAAAGCAGAGAGCACAAGTATGTCTATGATTTGGAGAGACTTCAGTATCTATTAATATTAAACTAGGCAGGAGATTCATGGATTATGTTTAAGACACATACACCAGAAAAATGCACACTGGACAAAGAAGTTAAACTACTTGTTACACTGCAACACAAAGTTGTTCAATTCATGGAAAGAACTGAGGAGGAAACATCTCTTGCTCAGTTTCTGTTAATCACTAAACACAACCGATGTGAAGAATTTTCACTGAAAACATTTTTGCTGTTTGTGTCCCCTGTAACTCAAGACGAGCAGGTTGCAATACCATTAGCAAGCCATACATCTGAAACCTGTAAAAGAAATATGCTTTTATATAATCAGAAAGACTGGAGTTAACAGCCCCAAGATATTTAAACAAATAGTTATAACAGGCTCTGCAAGCAAAGGCAGAAGTAACTGAAAAAAGATCAGTATTCGTAGTTAAAAAAGCCTAATTTTTCAGGCACACCCATTGAGAAACTCTTCTACTCAAAAGGTCTACTCCTGTTGTTTCCTAAGACAGTTTTCAGACTCATACATCTATGCAGAAACATGGCATGAGGACAAGAAGTGGAATCTCCACTAAAGCACAGACAAGGTTGGAGAGGAGAAAAGTTGTTTCACACTCATTCAATGCAATGCCCACAAACAGACCTTGGGAAGTGGAAAGAAAATTCATTCCTTGTGCTCTACCTTGCTGCTTTGCGCTGTTAAATACAGGTTCCTTGAAAACAGGTACCATTTCAGGGGACTTCAGTTTTCATGTACCAGTGCATTCTAGTCCTGAAAGCCAGCCACTTGTTTTTGTGAATAAAGAAGTGAAATTATGAATATACCATAACATCCCCCACAGTATCTTTAGCTTTCATTCACTGGCTTCTGTGGTTTATATTTACTTCATGAAAACAAGGTCCATATGCCTGCATCCTTTCTTTCCTTTCTGTTCCCTCTCCTCTTCATGCATAAGGAGACAGTCAAAAGGATGCACCAGGTCAGGAATTACTACTTCAAAATACGATTTCTAACAAAAGCTGAAACTCAGCTTCTTACACAAACTATCTTATTCCTTGGAATGTTTTAGGTAATGGTCTAGGAAAAACAACACACGCAGCTGGGAAAATATTAGTTTCATCACCGATTTCTATTTTTAAGCAAGCTCTCCTCTGCAATTGCTAGAAAACATACACAACTTGAAACGAATTTAAAAAACAGTAAGAAGTTACGGGTGAGGGCAGAAGTTAAGTGACTAAATTTTAGTAGATGTGACTTCCAACTGGTGTTTCAGTCAAACTATTACTCTGATTCCACCTCAGCAGCATAGCTGTACTGCTTGAACAGCAATTTGCTTTCTCCGCAGCAGTGCCTGCAGTCATGAGAAATTATTGCTTTGGAGGCCACACGCATTATACCCTCACCGTGCCACGTAAAGATCCCCTAGCCAGGGTCAAATGAGTCAAGTTCAGGAAGAGAAGATGATGGCCCCATCAGCACGCTCCCTCTTCTCACCTGCTGGCAAAGGAGGCTCAGAAGGGCAGTGCTTACCAGCCTACAAATCAGACAGCCTTCAGCACAGAGAAGCTCACAGAACCTCAAGGCCTGCAAACTCAGGAACTATGCACATACAAATTCTTGAAGAGAATGCAACAGAGGAAGGGTTCACAAGGCAAGGACTCTGACTCTTCAGAAATGGGGCTATATGAAGCTTATTGCTC
The DNA here is from genome assembly GCA_033558185.1 of Dromococcyx pavoninus. Lineage (NCBI taxonomy): Eukaryota > Metazoa > Chordata > Aves > Cuculiformes > Neomorphidae > Dromococcyx > Dromococcyx pavoninus. The sequence goes on from JAUMJL010000164.1 coordinate 2,440,159, forward strand.
AAAGCACTCTATAATCCTTTGATGAAACATGCTATGTAAGTGCAAAGTACTATCGTTAAGTCAAACAGATTTTTTAAAAAATATCAAGGAATTTCTCAGCATTTCCCTGTTTATCTAACAGATCAGTTATTTATAAAAATAAATATTGGGAGGACAAAAGGGACAGTTCCCCCCCAATTTTAGTAAAGAAGTTTATTTTTCCATGCTAAAATCTGCAATATCTTTCAAAAAAATATCAAAACACCCAAGAGAAACTGAGGGTGCATTAGAGTTGCTTACAACTCACCTACTTCATTCCTGTAGCTACAATATCAAAACTTCAAATCCTCACAATTTTTTTTCTGAAAGGCCATAGTATCAGAAACAGTATTTGGCAAAGACTTTGTGAAGAACAGTTTTCTAATACTTAGCAGTACCTCTACCAAAAAATGTAAGGGGAAAATACTTAGCTTTTTTTCTCTTTGACTGTTTTTTTTCCTTAAATCAGGTATGAGCTATGTTTTGTCTCTCCCATTTCTATGATATTTCCAGTTTCACATATTTAGACCAAAGACACTTTCCAGAAGCTGGTGTACAACATCTTTATATACACTACAAATTCAGATTACCAGACTATAGTCAGACATTGAATATATAAATAACTTTGCAAACTATTTACAGGTTTTAAACTAATCAGGTTTCAAGCAACCAACACTCTTAAGGCAAATTCATTTGTATGACTGGCTGTCTGGCCTTTCAGCATTTATCTCCCCTCCCCAACCCCACAAAAATGATAGGCAACAAAACACGAAATGGAATTACCCCCTGCCCCTGCATTGACAGAACTTATTGTATGGAGAAATAATCTAACGACTTATGATCTTTCCTCAAGACAAGGAGAAATTTATAGAAATGCTTTTCTGTGTTTGCGTGTCAAGAAAATCATTAAAGGTGCATACCAAGAAGTGGAAATCCTTATAACATAAACTGTATGCACTTGACAAATGGATTTGGGGAAAGCATCCATTTAAAGCTGCACAACCCTTTTTAGTACTATGCATTTATAAGCTCATTGGATATAAAAATCTGAAGAGCTCAAAGGGATTTTCTGAAGAGGTGACACTGTGCAATAGAAAATGCAGCAGAGTGGGTTTTCAAAGCCTATGTTTACATGAGAATTTTTCTCTTACACCACATTGCTGTAAAAGATACCATCCACTATTCAAAGGGATTCTGCACATCTGGTCAATCCTTACACTGGAATAAAAATTGGCCCTTTCAAATAGTAACTTTTTTGTTACAACATTGTATTCTTAAGTGCAATCCCTTTTGTCAAGTCATGACTGAAGCAACCAAGCATATTCTGGTAAAGTAGGCAGGATTCACATACCAAACATGCTTAGTGCCTTCCTTTAAGTCCCAATCATCACTTTGTTCTTACTGTTTTTCAATGCCCTGATTAGGTCTTTGTTTGGAAGTAATTAGCTATTGTGGTTTGAAGGATTTTGGAACAAAGCAGAGACTTTATACTGAATGCAGAGGTCATCTCCAACAGAGACAAAAAGATGGCAAATTATCGATTAGCTTTATATTTAGAAGCATCCCGTGGTTCACTGCTGGGATTGCTCCAGTCATCTGCTTCAGGTGTGGTCTTGTAGTGTCGCCACGCTGACTTATTAAAAACGGGAAGTCTTTCAAATGATTCACTTGAAAGAGCCTATGGAAAAACAAAAGCAATGGTAAGATATCATTAGAGGTATCGAGAGCAAGCTGATACTCGGGGGAGTTCTACAGCTACAAATCCCACACCAAGCGTCTCAATTACCCAAGTGTGAAACGTCACAATTCTATTCTAAAAATACTTAGGCTGTGACTAATCATTCTAGTTATAGTCAAAGTATTAGCCATAGTAGAAGTTAAAAGAAAATAATAACACTTTAGAAGAGTTCCCCTCTTTCCAGGGCGTGATGTCTACAAAGGCAGCAAGGAAAAAAAGGTTTTGGTCAAAAACATTTTAGGGAGATTTGTCACTGACACCGGGCAGACAGTTAGTCAAGCATTTCACTTCAACAAAACCAGACTCTGTCAGCACACTGATCTGTGAGGACTGAACTGAGTCCATTAGCATGCCTTTTTCCTCTGAGAAAGACCATACCTTTTTCCTCCATACATACACGCACAGGATTAAACCCACCAGAAACTAAAGGCAGCACAGTTAGGACAATTCACTCACTACACACAAGACACAGTGACAACCCAAAGGTGATGACCTGCACATGAGACATAACACTGTATTCTTTTAAATTCCCTGATGAAATTCAAGCAGTTAGTTGAAAACTTAAGCCCTTCAATTGTCTGGGATGTCTCAAAAAATGATAACAGGAGCAATATAGTCTACTGCACACAAGTCAAGAACTACATAGAAAAAAACCTACTAGTCAGGAGTCAGTCAACAGTCTTCTCAGTTTTATTTTGGTCAAACTTTCAGAATCAAAAAGTATTAATAAAAATTTTCTCTCATCACACAGTTCTTTGAGAATTCAGCACATGTGTCAAATTAATGAAATGCAAAAACCCAACATGGGGGACTGGGAGGAAAAAAAAAAATCAAAGCAGGCTAACTAGTATCAGTACCATGTTAACATTTATAACCTCTGCTTTTAGGATTCTGTGAACTGATTTAGATAAAAAATAATAAATATGGCAATTATGGATTTGAAAACAAATTGAAGCGTGAAAAAAGACAAAGTTCACTTATTTAGTCTGCTATGAACTATCGAATTGCACTGCATTACTAGCATACAAAAGAGTCAAATTCATACCTTCAAATAAATTACAGCATCTGAACCAACGCCTTCCATTGAGTAGAGTTTAAGGTCACCTTGAAAGTACCTAGCGTACAGACGAGAAATTGGCAAACCATAGCCAAACCCAGCCTGCAAAAACAAGAAAACAAAAGCAAAAACATGGTGGAAAGTTAAAAAAAAAATCAGCAGTTCACTTCAAACATTTATAAAACAGAAGTTACATAAATACTAGATTCCTACCCAATTACTCTTCAAGCTTTCCTTTATTACTCAACCTGCACTATAAGCTGGTATTCAAACTTGAAAAAGCTCCTTTTTTCAAAGGCACAATTTTTTAGCTTAAGCACAGCAAAGGGAAAAATATCAGAGTCTTTTGTTAGGACTATCTTGTCCATTTTACATTCTCTCAGAGGCAGGTAGGTGTAACATATAGTACACGCTGCCTCCAATCAAAGCAAACCGATACCTCCAAGCCTGAGGTTACTATTCACAAACATCTCCACACTTAGGAGACTACACAAGAAAGCCCGAGGCAACTGTTAACTTCATCCAGGTGACACTATTAAGAGACTGTTGATGCCATATTACAATAGAGATCAGAAGAGTACATACAAAGCAATACAAGGCAAATAACTCTCACTGTTGTTTACCCACCTAACAAAACATCAAGATTCCACATCACTGAATGATCCACTGAGGACTAAGACCTTGTACAGACTATGCAATTTTCAAAGCACAACAGACTTGACAAACACAAATTTTAGAGTTTAAACTTAAAACGATAATGTTCATAACCATATCTGCAACAAGGTCAACGTTTCCAACCCACTGTTGTCAAGAGAGTTATTAAAAAAACCCTAGTCTCTCATTCCAGCCAGGGAGTTAAGATTTTGGTCTACATTTGTCTCTTCCAGATGACTCAGTGTGTGCCGAGGATCACAAGTCTGAATCTTTCAGGACTATCCAGAGCAGAATTACAGACACACAACCATCAGAAAGGAAGGATACACAAAGCAATGGAGTAATAAAACTTTTCAATAAGGGTAGATTACAAGAATAATTAGACACCTAAAGTTTTCAGAGAAAAACTCATTCCACTATAATATTTCTAAAAAGGCAAACTGACAGATACTGGGAATCATGCCCTGAATCTTAAAAATAAAGCCACACAATGATACAGAAAAAGGAAGGAGGCTAAGCAAGATGTGCAAACATTATACAGAGCTAATAAGCGGTATCAAATTTTAAGAAACCCCTTGAGGGAGGGGGTGAACATTAAAGAACTTTGTATCACAGTATCCATCACATACTCTCCTGCTGTCATCCACTATCTCTACAGTATCTTTTAACCTCTTTGCCCTGTTTTTAACAAAGTCTAAACTTAGTGATATGTATTAGTTAGAGTTGCTCATGCTGATAACTTTAAAAGTTATTTTGAGGAAAATGAGAAACAAATACCAAAAAATGTCCTTTTCTACTCACATTGCTTGCCATAGTTATTATAGTGTCTATTTCCACAGCTAAAACAGTTGCTTAGCTGCACTTTTCGAACAATGAAATGCTTTAAAAATGTAATTCTCAGGCTCCCATTAGAGTCACACACATCACTTTCAAACATCAGGTCTTGAAACTAGATGCATTTCTTTCTTTATCTCTAAAACCTGGAAATTATTTGAAAGAACAAAAAAAAAAAATCCCAAAGCTGACCTGCATCTTTGCTGGAGACCGGAAAATAAATAGAAATTAAAAAGCACAGCAACTAAAAGGCAAAGTATAGGCAGCACCATACCCTCAGGAACAGCTCAAGTAAAGGGCAGCACCAAGCAATCCTGAAAATATATTATACTTTCCTCTCTCCAGAATTGTCTCCTTTAAACCCATGTCCAGCTTCTGTTTGCTCCTTTCAGGAAAATCTTTTTACACTCTGTGCTAGCTACATAATTGTTTCATACTTCTGCCTTCCAAAAATTTCCTGTCAGTCTCTTTTCTCTACTTTTTTCAGGGTATTTCCGAAAACAGACAATTTACAAGAAATATGAAGACAACAAATCCCAGATGAGGCAAGATCTTGCAAAAGGTCTATTTTACAAAAGACAATTAAGTGATTGCTACATACGCCTCTGCTTGACCTAGAGGAGAGGATATAGTCAATGGCGGCACATTTGCCTTAGAGAAAGCTTTTCAGAGCCTATTTCTGATTATGTATTACAGTATGCATTATACAAATAGGAAATTACTAAATTTCTGTGATACTAGTGTCTACAGGTTCAATTTTACCTCATTTAAGCTACGTTTCTTCCACTATAAACAAATGCTGCCAGAGAGAATCATTACATTCTCTAAGAAAACCTAATTACCATCAAACAGAACCTTGTGTTTATAATGTTTCCACTATGTGTAGAGCAGTACAGATGAGCAAAAGACCTGCTAGAATCTGAATGCTGCCATGGTAACAAGGTTTCTCAGCAGTTATTTGCAATAACACTGAGAAAGAATTTTCACCAATCAACAAGAAGATCCCTCTCTTCCATTCCCCAAGTCCATGAATGTTTCATAAACTAGAGAGGGGATCATAGAACAAGGGGAGGGAGAGTCAGAACAGAAAAATACGTCTGTTTACACTGCACTGTAATTTAGTTTACGAATACTGTCTAAGTCAAGAATGACACTAGCACAAACCTACCTACCTTGTGGAGCACCAGAATTCTTCAGTGGTTTGGTCTTTGGCACTAAGCAATAAAGAAACACTCCTGCTTGATGGACTTTGAAGAGGATTTATGTGCACCCTTTCTTCTGAAGGATTTTTATTTCTTGACTGACACACATACAAAGTATATCACAATTGTTTTTATAAATGGATCTGGTCCATAATACATTGTGTATCAAGCTTCACTGCTACCGTCTGTTTTCCTTTTAGTGGAAAGTTATGCCATAAACTGCCAGTTCTTGATTTTTTCTTTCTGCATACATGCGTAAATAATGTAGATATTAAGAAATCTTCTCAATATTCAGTATATACAGGCATTTTTCATGACTCACAGGGCAAAACCTGCCAGGTTCACAAGGGACAGGAACGTATTGCAACTCTGACTAGTGACATATAGACCGAAGAGTAAAAGAAAGCCTGAAAATGGGGTACAATACAAGAAAACTAAGTATAAATCCACAGAATCAAAGTAAGCAGTTTTGAAGATAAGGAAATAAACACAGGAATGCATTGCCAAAGAGGCATGGGGTGAGGCATCAGGAGAAAGAACAGTGTCAATCCTCAGCTGAACACGTTTTACCATCAGAGAGACACAAAGGAAGAGACAGTTTAATAGTGAATACAACTAGTAATCAAGGTATAAGTTTATAGCAAGAACAAGTTTCAGGAAATCTTTGTAGGCTGATACAGTAAATCACTAATCAAAAGCGACACAGAACAAAGGCAGATTACAAATCAAGAAAGATTACACCATTCTTTACAAAGAAAAAGTTTCTATTTGGATTAAGGGTCTGTTCCCTATCACTCATCCCATTCAAGATGATTTTCTATTAAAAAGCCACATCGTTGTTTGAAATGAGGATGTTTTACAGAATCAGGTTAGATTAGTATCAAGTCAACGCAGATACAGAACTGGGTTTCACACCTACCGTGGTGGCATCCAGTACTGGGGAAATCAATGCAATACACTGATGTGGCACAATGCTATGAACTGTGGGCTAAGACAGTACCATAAAGACTTTCTGCTAAAAATCTAAAAGGAAATTTATTATGTCTGAATGCCTCTGAGCTGGTCTCACCCTCAGTTCACTGTTAGCTATTTTTATATCAGAAATAGTCACATACTGTCTGTAGGAAATTTCATTAGCTGCCTGAAAGCACTTCAAGCACAGATGTATTAGCAGAAAAAAACCCCATAAAGTCACTTAATAACAAGCTAGACGAGAGCATTCCTAAACTGGGAAAGGAAATTTCTCAAAAGAATCAACTTTTTCCTCAAGAAAAAGATAAAGGATTGCATCAGAAGCACTAAAGAACAAAGATGAGAAGAGGCAAGAATAAAGCATCAATATAAATCCACTTATTGAAAGGCAGTCAAATGGAACATTAGCTATATAACTTTTATCACAATGACCCAATATGTAATATAATAAAATAATTTAGCAATAGTAATTTAATTTTAATAATGATTTTAAAAATCATGTTTGTTAAAAGAACCTACACATTTAAACACTGAAATAATTCCCTATTTAGAAGAAACCATGGGGTAGTTTTGTTTGAAATCCAATATATTTCAGAAGGGAATATCATGTGAGATATCTTCAACTGAACAGGAATATACCAAAAGTGCTCAGATCACATGCAATTTGGGGATTTTTTTTAATGTGTTTTTACAGGCCATAACTTATATAAAAGCCCAATATAAGCTTGTGCATTATCAGTAGGTGTTTCTCAACTGCTATAATTCTGACAGCGTGGCTCACCTTTACAATACATTTCTTATAGGAAAGTTAGATAAACAGTAACCTATACATCAAAAAGGAGCTCACTAAGTTATCAATCTTCTCCATAATACACCACTAACAACCCTGTCCGTTAACCTGTGAAAATATTGTGCCTATGAAGATATCCTTGTTTCCAAGAATATAATGTCAAGACAAAGAAAATTAATTTCTTATTCTAAAGACCAAGTGGTGATAACAGACCCAATTTTCTCTTGGTAGGTTTTACCCATATAAAATTGCTAATAAACAATTTCTTCAATGGAAAACCTGATCGAGCAGATTGCAGTGAAGGGAAAGGTACAAGCAGAGTAGTGCAAAGGGATATTTAAATACATAATGCAAATGCTTACCAAAGGCACAGCTCTCGAGGGCTCCAAACTAGGCCTGGGTGCTGTTGAGTACATGTAGTTAAACAATCTGTCTATTTTTCTTAAAGGTACACCTCCACCTTTATCACTTATCTAGGGAATGAAAAGTTAAGAGTTTTAAACATTCTGTTCTGAAAAAAAAAACCTGTAGAACTCAAGCAGCGTTATTTAAATATCTTTAGGTATATTAAAGGAGAGGCTAAGTACTTTGAGTTTGTCTGTCTTGGAGAAAATGAGGCTGACTGGCAACCCCATTACTTTTTACAGCTTTCTGAAGAGGGGAAGTGGAGAGGGAGATGCTGGTCTCTTCTCCCAGGTATCCAGTGATAGGACACATGGGCATGGGTTGCTGCCTCAGGCAATGTTCAGACTGGGCATTAGGAAGCATTGCTTTACCAAGAGGGTTGTCAAACACTGCAAAAGGCTTCCTAGAGAGGTACTTGGTGCTCCATGTCTGTCAGCTTTTAAAGAGGCACTTGGACAATGCCTGTCATAACATTTTTTAACTTTTGGTCAGTCTGGAAGCAGTCAGGCAGTTGGACTAGATGATCCTTGCAGGTCCCTTCCAGCTGAAACATTCTATTCTATTTTAATGAATATGTCACAAGCATCAGAAGTGATACATTAATTAATTCACCTTTTCAAATTACAAGGCATACTATTCTAACCTTGGCAGGTTTGTAAGCTGTGTATTATTTTTAGGCATTTACCTTAATAGAGAGATCTTCTTTCCCCAAAGTGACTAAGGTTTTGATCGATGGATAGCCTTCTTTCTTACCTTCATGCGATTCTACTGTAGCTCTCATTGAATTCTGAGGGTAAAAGAAAAAACAGTGTCTTTGATTCTAACTTTACCATGCATGCTTTTGGTCACAACTTTAACTTGCATTTATTTTCTTGAATCTAGATACTTTGTCCTACATTTCTATACAAGACCGAAAAGGTTACATTCAAAACAAATTCAAGAAGGGCTTTCAAGTCAATGAGTTGTCCAGTTTAAGTTTTACATCAGAACTCCGTTATACATACTTTAAACTATTTGATATAGAAAAAGAGAACAAAGTAAGATTTTTTGTGTATGTGTGTGCGTAAAATCAAGTAATTATACCTAAGGAATGACAACATTTTTCACCTCCACCCTGCAGAACACCAATAGTCATATTTACCACAGAGAACAAGCTTTGATTTTCTCAGCCTGGGTCACTTAACAGTTAGGTTACCATCTATCAATCTGATCTTATCATATCTACTAACAGAGTTTCCACTGCCAGTCTGTGACAGATTACTATCACTTATAGCTACAACTTACTGGTTTCATACTGTTTCATGACTTGTACTAAAACATACTTATAAGTAGGGTACAAATTCTCACTTGTTCTGCCCTAGAATTAACATTACAAATGGTAAAACAGGGAAAGACCTAAATGAACGTACTTGACAAGCGTCAGAAACCAAACCCAAAATACCATTATTTAGAAGTTGCTCTCTGACCAAATCCATTTTTTCTCCTGAATTTCTAGTGTTCAATTGCACCACCTGAAGACCACCTATCTTATTTGAAAGCATACAACAGCTCTCACATATTCCATTTTCACTGTTGTTCCAATTATTCAGAAAACACAAATAAAACCAAAATAAAGCATGTCAATTACGCTATTCAGATATGAGCTGTTTTCACAATAAACAAAAAATGCAGGTTTTAACCAGCCCTCAAATATGCAATAAAGAAGCAACCTTATGAAAATCACAAGGTAGTGAATACCTCATCATTGCAGAAACAGATTATCATTGCTATTTTAAGTTAATCAACTGCAAAAGCATTAAAGGAGAAGTGGGAAAACACAAATTTTTTTAAGTATGCAAAGGCATAAGAGACCTGTAAGCATAGCTTTTAACAGTTTCAAATCCTGTTCACTTAAAGAAAGGAAAACTGAAATAACATTTAAGAGCTGTGACTGAAAAGAATCTCAGTGTCAACAGCAATGTAAGTTAACGAGTCCCTTCCAAATATTAATAAGTGCAACTTACCTTGAATAATTCAAATAACATATGAAACAAATGAGATGGTACATAGACTACTTGAATAGGCTTGTTTGGAGCTTTAGCTAAAGAAATAAAAAGACAAATGATTATTTTATTCAAAACAGTATTTTGTAGCATTTCTATTTACAGGAATAAAATGAAACTGTAGCCAAAGACAAGTACACAAGCATGTTCTAATTTTCCAATTGCAAGATTAGCTCTGTGAAGTAAAGCCATAAACTTCAGTTATTGTTATCACCTGAAATAACACACTCTCTCAACGATTTTCAAAGACATCTAAGTTAGCAGACTTTTAGTTATGAAACTTCACTAAGCGGTGGTCGGTTTAGTACTGACAAGGTATGTTAAATAAGAGAACTTTCACATTTAAGTGAGAAACTTTTTCTTAACACACAAACAATATTCAAGCATAATATTTGCTGCACAAAGACTTTAAAAATAATATTAAAAATAATTGTTTAAATATTCCCTTAATTAAAACATATAAAATGTATTCATAAGAATTTCCAGTGGATAAGACTTTGAGCAACCTGATCTAGCGGGAGTTGTCCCTGCCTATGGCAGGGAGTTTGGAACTGGATGATCTTTAAGATGCCTTCCAACCCAAACCATTCTATCACACTTATTCCAAATCATAAATGAATTATTTGTCCCCTGTTGTCCTGCTGTTAGTGTTTCAGCAGAGGTGTATGGCTTGGCACAGCTCTGAATGCTAGAGGGCTAATTGATTTGGTAGGAAATAATACAGCTGTATTTAATATGTTACAGGAGAGTTTTGGTGCTGAAGATGCAGCCACCTCTGGAACATTCAAATGTCTACTGGTACTAAATTATACAATCACAGTTTGCCAGACTCAGCAGCAGTTCATACTGGAGAAAAGTCTCTAAATGTCTGCTTCATAACTTGCAGGAAGAGAAACAGGTGCAAAGAAAGTGACTGGAGTCATCTTTATCCCTTTTGGCTCTGAGGGCTGATAATAATACCAGTTATTATTTTAAGTGTTAGGAAAAGACAACCACCAAAACAATGCTCTGCATAATCAGTCACAAGGCAACTGGCTGTTCTAATACGTTGATTTTGTCAAAGTCCATACTCCAGTTCTCTTATGCATCACCAAAACCAAGGCAGACTGATGTGTACTCATTTTAAACACAGAGAACATGCAAAAAACACTCCGTTGTTGAACTTGTGAGGAATTTGCCAGGTCGCTTTCCCCATACTAATAACAAGCTAGTTTAAAGGAAACACGTAATTCTTTCCTCACTTCCTTTTTATGAGATCCACTAATTTATTTTCTCTACTTTCTACTTAGGCTTTCAAATAGATTTTGCATTGATTCTTCCACTGCTGCACTTAGTACTTTTAGTTCTAAAATTCATGTAGTTTTGGAGGGGGGAAGGTTGGGTCATATGGTTTTGGGAGAGGGGGTTGCCAGTAATGCATCAGTGTTGACAATACAATTTTGTGCAGATAAGTTATTTATATGTTCCACATATCAAACTCTCCATTTTGAGTGTTATGTATTTCTGAGACAATTTGCAATTCTGCTGAAGTCTGGGAACAACTTAGTCTTATGTTTGGACAGTTGTCCAAAATTTGTGAGGGGAACACTCAAGATTATTTTTTTTAACTTGAAAAAATAACCTAACTTTTGTCAATAGAAACAATGAACAAAAATCAGTTAACACAGTGACAAAGACCGTCTCATCAGTTTCGTAGCATCCAATTTTCATCTTTACAATCAACTTGAAACAGATTTTCATGTCAGAAGTTTGATAGGACTTAAAGCACAGACTCCATTAAAAAATTTCTAATTTTGCCACCTTATACTGAAGGGTTCATCACTGGTGCAGAGGCCGAGAGTGGAATTTATAAGCATACTTCAAAACGAAATTAATTTCAGCTCTATTAAAATATTATTTAAAAGGCAGGCATGCTTCCCTTCCAGTTATGAGGATTCTTGACCACTTTATTTTCCTTAAAGTGATAGTGAATTCAGCAAATAGCACTCTGCATTCAGCATCAAGTAGTAAACATCTCATGATGATAAACTATAATTCAGGTGACCATGCAGATGGGATTAGAAGAAAAATAACTCCACATACCTGACTGCAGAGTTCAAACTGTAACTTACAGTTAACAAAACTAGAAGTTACAGATATTAGAAATTACTTTTCTTACATATATGAGTTAATTGAATTTCACAATTACCATTGAATTCTTCGACTTCCAGATCAGGTGCCACCATATAGTACTGTTCACATAACATCTTAGCTGTTTCATAAGCATCTACAAAACAACAGAACACTGATTTATCAAAATAATTTAGAGACTGCTAGCAAAGTTCAGCCTGTATGTGAAAGATTACAACCAGAACACTCATTTTAGTAACTAGCTTACAAGTGTGATACTGGTATCCATTCCAATGTCTTTCTCTATGTATGCACATAGTCCCTTTGTCAAGAAGGGGCAAATTCTATTTAAAGCTCTACAGAAAAAAGCAGATCACTAGAGACACATTATTTTAGTCTTTATTCAGGGCTTGAAAATCAGACGGGTATAATCTTAGGCTGACCATAATATCTACTTATTTTACACATCTCAATCACAATTTAATGCTTGTTCTTTCCATCTCAAATAAAAAAGGATGACATTGCAATCACAAATTCAGCTTTTTCCAAACACAATACTGTTTACAATACTTAATTTTCAAGGTCTTCTTGGGGGAAACCTGGAATCTAATATTCTTCATTCTTTCCTACTGAACGAAAAAAAAGCCTCCCCATAATCCAAATCAGGATTTACGTATTGTAAAAACACAGCAACAAAGTTTAAGCCATCTTTTGTTTAAAAGAGTTCTTAGGGGTTCTAAATATTCATTGGTGCTTCATTTGCAAAAGTATTTTAGAAATAAGCAGCAACTGTTAGCTTAAAGAGAAACCACAAACTCCAATGTAGTTCTAACTACATTGCTTAAGTTCCTTGGCTTCCCTGTATTAAGTGCGGGCTAAGACAGGCAGTACTGCAGAGAGAGATGTGCTAAGATATCCTAACAGTTGCATTTGACTTCCCCCTACGAATAACTTCTTCCGCCTGTCCCAAGTGACATTACAAGGCAAAATAGTCACTGCCAAGAGTCAGAGCTATGTGACAAGCATAAAGAAAGTAGAATCACTAGTCCACAGAAAGATCTGGTTGCCTGGAACTGTTCTCCTTCAAGATGTCTACAGAAATAATCTATAATGTGCCCTATTATCTGAAAAAAAAATCATGTCATTTGTTCTGACATCTGCAAGGCTGGACATACCACAAAACCTTGACACAAATGCTGCCTGAGGTCTAGTAAAACGGAGTTAATCAATAACAAAAGTGTTCTTGATCAGGTCCCAGGAATGTCTCACAGAATCCAGTAGTCCAAAGACTTTCTAAAATGGTCCTGTCCTTAGCACAATATGTGCTCTAATAAAAATATCAAAATTTCATTTAATACCCAAGCTGTACTGAAAACCTCACCCTAGAATGTGCATAATTTAGGAAAGAAGATGCAGTAATACCTATACTTACATGAAATTCTGAGATCATCTCAGAACTTCTGATGACCTTAATGAGTAATCCTTTCTATGCCCTATAAAGAAGGAGCATAAGCACAGCCACAATCTTCACTCAGTCATCAAAAGCTGAAGATAGCAATGTAGCTGGTAAGCCCATAAGGCCATCTACATGGATAAAGGAACACACTAGCACATTTCAAAGGACATCCACATCACAGAATTGAAAATCAGCTATGGATCCAGGTGCAGAAGCTGGATTCTTATTGAGAAAAACTTCAAGGACTATGAAAAGTGAATCAATAACTGTGTGGGAATAAACCCAAAGTCCTCAACACATGGATGTGGAGCAGCTATGATCATTACGCAAACTTTGAGAGAATAAAGAAGCACTGTATAAATCCATTTAGCCTCCCTAAATTTAGTGTAGAACTCTCATCCATTTTCAGGTAGTAGCCACCTTAACACCTTTGAGATGAACAGGAAGGCACAATCACTTCATGATCCAGTAAAACATTCAGCCACAAGAAAACTGTGTCCATTAGAATCTAAATGCAGTCTTAGATTTCACGTTCCTCTAAAAGCCAATTCTTCAGCAGAGTCCTGAGACTGCAAAGTTCAAAGCACTCTTCATGTCATGGCTGGAGGTAAGTAGCAACAAGAGTGAAGGATCTACCAGTACATCTAAAAGCCTGGCTCCAGGAACAAGCCTGGATTAGCTATCAGCTCAAAAGTCTTAGTGTAGGACAGACAGTGAGATAGAGACCCACCTCAAGGCAGTTACAGACACAACATTAGGTGGAGCTGTTTGAACAAACAAGTGGCTTTTAAAATCACTTCTTCAATGTTTGAAGGGCAGGCATACAGAGTTTGTAGCTGCCTCTTAGTGCAAAAATCAACACCTTAACCGACAAACTGCTCAGAATGCCACCTGTGAACCAGAATATTTTGGAGCTAGCACAATATACAGAATGCAAATTAACCACTCTGAATTCTACAAGGAAATAGGCTCAATCACCTTGACCACAGACAAGCTCCATTTTTAAGGACATTTCATTACTTTGAAAGATAACCCTGGATACTGTTTATGATGCCCTCATTTTGTTAGTGATTATTTCTTCAGATGTGGAAGATCTTATTTTAGCTACTGGCTTGAAAACTGGACTGAGCACTTTCTCACACTACACACTCCTCTGTCCAAGGCAGCAACTATGACTTTGATGATGAAAATACATCCAAACATTGTTATTAGTATCTAAATAAACAACATGACCATCTAAATAAACAACATGACCATAATACCTACAATGCTGAGGTTAAAGTGGAGTAAGATGAGTCAAAAGAAAAGAAAGCTGCTGAAAAAAGGCCACCTTGGAGACAAAAAGAGCTAGAAGCCAAGAGGTCTTCATTACAGTAAAAAGTATCTGCATTAGAAAGCAAGCTATCAGGCAGGTCTAAGTGACAGTTTTTCTCAGAGACCAGCTGAGATAACATGAAGGGGAGAAACACATTCTTCCCCTCTTGTAGCTGCACAAGCAGCAGTGAAGGACAGAGGGTGGAATTCACTCCTACAGCAAGCTCTGTGTTTGTAAACAGACGCACCTAGAGCATGAACGCAAGTATACAAGTCAAATTCTTGAAGTGGATAGCATTGCCTCATGCCCACTTACTAAACTTCTGAAAGCAAGTGAACATTCATAACATTAAGCAAACACGATTTCTAATGTGATTGTGCCAGTTCATTCAGATACAACCATCACATACCTGTCTCATACAGAAGAAAGAACAGGCTGTCATAGATCAGATACACATTCCAGTGAAACTCACCATTACTATATCCATAGACATAAGGACATTTTCCTGAAAGGCCTAACTAAAATTTGAAAATTTCACTTACTTTCAATTTTCTTTAGTATCAGTATCAGATGAAAGAGGAAAGCATGAGAATCTGTTTCTAAGTATTCCAGGGGAAAATTAAAATAAAAAATCTAAAGTTTAATAAAACACTTAAGTATTTGATATGATATTTAAAAGAACAGATTAAAGCTATTAAAAAAATCAATTGTTTTCTTAGCTCTGTTAACATACCAAAAAGTTTCTCCATTTCTGGTACTGAAGACATCAGAAAGTCTCAACCCATGGTTTTATTGTAAGCAACTGCAGATTTCCATTTATTCTTTTTTATTTTATCAATTTAATTTACATCACTTTCAGTCTTTTGTACCTCAATTACATATTTATGCATTTTCTGAGTTGTGGGGTACGTTTTAATCAGTAAAAACATTAACTTCATCTTACCTTTAACCACCTCTGCCACATTACAATTAGGATCAATACTTCCAATATGTTTGGGATGAGCAGGATTAATATCTCCACCAAAAAGCAGTGCTAAAAAGAAAAAGAAATGGCAATAAATTGTCTACTACGCTTGAGGTAGACTAGAAAGTTTAAATCTCATGGTATCTGAAACTTACTGGATGTAACCATTTTGTAGAAATATACTCTAGTAAATTGCAAGTATCTTTGTTTAGGAAGACTACTCTCCTCCCTACTCTTTGCATCCCTCTCCTTTTCATTTTCTTATAGTTAACACTGAAACAGTGGTGTCGGGGGGTTAAGGTGAAAACTTACATGTCAAAGGGGACTACTAAAAATTAGACAAAACTAAAATGTAAAATGCTTTGTTCATATCATTATGTCAGAACAGCAGCACTCACAACTATGAAAACATAGCAAAAAGGGCTGAAGAACTGAGAATTAAAAGCCTGTAACACTCACTCACACTGCAATTCCACAGCTAGCACAGAGGTCTCCCTCCCATGACTTTCTCCCTGACTCTCAGCAGTGTGCTCCCCACTCCCTCCTTTGCACAAGAATCTGGAACTCACCAGCTCCTTCACTGAGAGTTTGCCTCTCAAAATAGAAAGGTTTTACACTTTTTTGCAGAAGAGATTTTAGCTCTGATATGAAACAGATGCAGTGAGGTGAGCAACAGACATGGTCTGAAAGCTTTTCCTATTCCAGCCATGGTGAGGTAATAAACTGGCACACTACACCTTGTAGAACTGCACTGCAAGAAACAGTTTGTCAATAATGTATGAAATAGAAACGCAAACTACATAAAACCTTATTTCTGTATTCTGCTTCCCAGTTGTCTTTTTCATCAGTGCTTCAAGATTAATATTTGCCATCACGGAAGGATCACTAACATTGATTAGCACAGAGAAATTGTACAAGGTTAATTGAACTTTAAGCATCTATAAGTGGTTTTAAATTTCAACCATGACTGTATATAGGAAAAGCCATTTCAGTTCAATGAAATAAGTTAATATTTTAGAATAGTGCAAATTATGATAATACTTGGCCCAAGAATTCTACTAAGAAAATGTTTTTACTGATTGCCAGAACTCTCCTATGAGAGCCTTTCAACTTAAATTGGTTTTTCGCCTGTCATCTGCCTGTCCAGGTTCAAGTAAAAAATTAGCTACACATTTATCTCATTCATATGCTTTGCCACACAAAAGTTATTTCTATGCACACAGTAAGGCATTTGCTAGTCACATAGGTCACTAAAAAACACACAACTTGCAGTAAAACACCCTACAATACAGTACTCCAGCATCCACATTATCTATACTGTACTACCATTTCTAGGAGTTCATAAATGCAGAATAGTAGGCAGAGAACAAAGCTCTAAACCTAAAAGGTACAATATATACACTAAAAGAGATCACAGAATTGTCCTTAACTTTATACAAATTGCTTTCTGTGTGGTTGCACGCACTGGTTAATAGGAGCTGTGCAAGTAACTCGTTTCACTCTGTAATACCAATATAAAAAAACTTACTAGTGACAACAAATTAAACAGAACCTAATGACTAAGGATGACTAAGTCTAGTATTTATTCATAAACAGGGAACAGGAAGTAAGGGAGCCAGAATATAAGTTAAAACCTAAGTTAGAAACACTCAACCTCATTAGAAGGCAAGAGTCTAGATTACTTGTTGAAAAATCAACAATAGTAATAAATATAATGCATAACCTATTCAAAATTTATGGCATACTTGCATTTCATTATGAAATAAACAGTTGTTTAAACTACATTGAGAGATTTGTGAGCAGAAAGATACAGTTACTATATAAGAATTCTTCATGTATCACTATGCAAGCTGTCTCTGCCAACAAGATTAAAAAGTGACAGCCACGCTGAACGAGCCTGACAATTCTAGGAAAAAGTGTGTTGGTGTTTTGGATTAAGGTCTGACAACTGCAAAGTACCAAATTAAACAGCTGCCAGCATATATCTTTTACCATAATTAGCAGAGAAAATTAAGAATTAGTTATGAGTATGAAAAAAAAAACAAAACAAAACTATGGCTTCTGGTGTACAAGCAAAACTAATGAGTTCCCAAAGATGAAAAAAGCAATTACTTACTGTGTTGGTTAATTAGCATACGGAAAGAGATGCGGTTGGTGTAGAATCTGTCTAGAAAGTACTGGATGTTACTGCTAACAAATGGATCAAAGCCATATTTTTCCTTGTATTCAATCACCCCTTGTGCCATGGTTGGAACCACATCATTGTGTCTGTTCCTGACTTTAATTAAAACATCTAAAAAGCTAGAGGAAACAGAATTAGAAACAAATTATTAAATAAAGTACAATTAAACTCAATCTCAATTCTGTTATCAGCTTTCCATAGTACAACCATTTTATCTGTTTATTATCCCTCCCAGTCAACAAAAAATTATCACAGGGAGAAGATAAAAATACGGCAGTACCTAAAGAAACCTATTTAAAGAGAAATACTTGGTCAACCTCTCACTCAGGAGATCTATGAAATATTTAGGGTGCCTTAATTTAAGTTACTCCTCCCCAAAACATTCCTTTAAATTAAATCTCTCTGCGTCACTAACAGAGAACAAAATATTTTCTTTTATTGCCATCATATGCACCTTGGTCACTCTTCTCCTCTGCAACCAACAATAGCTGGGAGATGGGAAAGGAAACTCAGGAAAAACAACCTGACTGCGCTTGATCATTTCCTGAGAACTTTTACACTTGTCTTTTCTTCCCTCAATCCATGCAGTGTAACTTTTGAATGCATTTCCTTAAACTGGCATCTATTATGGTCTGTTTGACTACCAGGATAGGTAATTATTATGTGCGACTTCTGTTCAGTTTCCTTTTACACCGCTGGATGGCAGAGTGCATACAACAGTGCTCTGGCAGGCTCTCCCTGTGGTAGCTTGGGAAGTTTTAGGATATCACTTCCATTGCTTTTAACAAACACCTGTTAAGAGGCACTTACTTTGAAACAGCTTGAAACACTGTTGCTTCTCCTGCCAAGGCAGCATTTACACCTATGATCTTCAAACTGCTCATCCTTCCTCCCCCTCATGCAAACTCATACACGATTGAAACATTAATTATTATTAGCTGTCTGAAGCCTAGATACAGAAAAGGAGTACTACTCAAATCTGCCATATTCTCTATTATTAAATTAATTTTAACACCACAATGATTACATGTTTAACAAAAAGTGTAAATAGCGAAATGCAGCTTTCAAAAGGAAGCACAGCTAGGCAACTTGTTCAGCTAGGACTATGTCTGCACATACACAGATCCTTTTTTAAAAAAAAACAAACCAGCACAACAATTTCAGATTTATAATGAACTAGGTAAAGAGATGTATTAACTATTTTTATCAGAAGTAGAGTATACAACAACTAAGGGAGGAAATAAATTAAGACCATCAAAAGTAAAAAGACTACCAATTAGCCACCACACTTAAAACAGATGCTTCCTTCCTTTCAGCGCAGGACAATCCCTCCCTAGCCAGGACAATCATCTGACAGCACACCATACTATTCTTAACAAATGATATGCTTTTAAAATGGTTTCTCCCACTCCACACTGTCAGCTCCAAAGGAATGTAGGATTCATTTTTAATAGTTTTTTCATTATCCCTAGTCTAACCACCAGTTTTCACCTGTGCATGAACAAACAGTTCAGCAGTCTTTTAACATTATTTATTCTGTTGCATAGAAAAGGGAAAGTTATAACTGCCTAATTCCCCTAAATAATCCCCTAATACTATCTGATCTATCTAATCGAATCCCCCAAAACCATCACAGTACAGAACGTTCTCTTACCGATCTTGCTAACTTGGCACCTTAAAATATTTTATTGCTTAAAAGGTTCGTATACCTTTTTTACATTTATTAAGTCTTCTTATTAAGTCTAATTTATTAATTCTGTATGATCTGCAAACACTGAAATCTGCTGTTAAGTTTTTGAGACAAGACTCATATGCCTGGCTGTACCCACGTTGCTCCTCTGCTTCAGAGGAACAAGATACTAGCTATTAATAAAAACAGAGCTGAGAAACAACATATACAATCACATCTGAAAGACAACTGACAACACTGACTGCTATTTGCTGACAGCTTTGCTATTTTTTTACGTATCTCCACTATCCACAATATACACAGTGTGCTCCATGAGGGCAAACTGTTCATGGGCATCCCACTACTAAAGTGCCTAAATGCACAGAGCATGCTGAAGGGTAAACAAAGGGCTATGAGGTTTATCTGCCACAGAGCAGCAAACAGTAGCTGAAGCTTAGTGTGCAAATACACATAATAAAGCTTATGCATTATTACAGTGATCTGACAAGCCTCCCTTCCATCTTCAGAGATAACTGTGTTCACTCAAGTGTTTCCATCAAGCAGATGCTTTTAAAGGACCAAACACATGAAGTACACAAGCACATTTCAACGCAGCGGGGCAGAAATCAAGATACATTTCCTCAATCTTATCACTCATTCCTTACAACCCCTCCTCAACCCCCTCACCTGAAAGACACAAAACTTTTATTGTACATAAACGTTGGGAGATCATATAAAGGAATTTTTTAAATGCTCATGGGGTTAGCTGGGGTGGGGTAATACTCCAGAACAGCTCTGAAAACTTTATTTAGCAATGACTTTTTGTCAAAATTCAGTAATTTTGAAAATTCAAAATCACAATAAATAAATAATGCAGTTGGCTTGACAGATGAGAAATTATTAATATGAAGTTATTTTAGTCAAGTAAGCTTCAGTGGCTTCTCTATTAACAAAAGAATATTTAAAGTGTTAACCATTGCTATGAAGTAAGCTAAGCTTATAGACTTCTGCAAAGACAGTTAATGTCACAAGTTATTTTTTAACTCCCTAATGACTGTATATATTACTCTGTTTTGATCCATCACCACAGTTTAAGAAAATAAGTCAATATAACGACAAAGGGAATTTTTGCAATGTGTATTTTATGGACAGTATTATCCAAAAGGTTAAAGACAAAAGAGTTATGTGTAGACTGGAAAAAAAACCTTTTTCAATGGAACAGACAAGCAATGAGTTTGTTTTGGTTTTCTGGGGTTTTTTTGTTTGTTTGGTTTGGGTTTTTTTTTGATTGGCTGCTCTTTTTTGAAGAAGTACTAGCTGGTAGCTGAGAATCACCAGAAAGACAGATACAAGTCCACGTGGAGCTGCTTTCAAAGTGCAAAAGTAACTGAAGTAGCATGTCACATTACTTGAAAGTAACAAAATGGCACCTTCTTAATCAAATGCACTCTGATATTTATCTATTCCAAATTGCTACCAGAGTCACTATTTTAATCTTAGTGCTGCAGAAAGGGAAGTTAATTCTTGTTTACAGTTTTGCGTGTGTATGTGTTATCTCTACACATACCACCAGCTTATTACTTCAGTTGTTCCGAGTTCCAGGACACTCCATGCACCCTCCCATGAGAGTGCCACAAAGAGAAAAATCAGCAAACTCACAGGTATAGGGGGTGCAGTAAGCATTCTTTCAAAGTATGTTTAACAGCATGTTTTACAAACCCTTCAGTGTTTAAGAAACAACTTCTGCCTCTGTGTGTTTATCCAGATGCATATTGACACCACGGGGAAATTTCCAACACTTCTGCCAGCTTACGACCTCTTCTGAGTGTGGACACCTTACCTTAACACTCCTGCAATCACACTGCTTGACAGAACTGTGGAAAGACTTTCATCTGACCCCTCTGCAGCTTGAGTAAAGATACTTGTGTTATCAAAAATGCAAAAGCAACCTGACCTTTTGGCATCTGCTCATGCTGACAGCAACCAACCTAGCGATATTGTATTGTCTTCATAAGGTCTGCTAGCACATGGAACCTAATAAAGAAACTGAAGTACCTCTGAACATCTTCATCACAAAAATGCTGAGACAGAAAGTCCTTTAAAGGATTTTGTCCAATATTCACAAAAAGGTAACACTTGTGATGCACATCTGTCCTCAAATTCATACTCTAAGAGCAGAGAGGAGCTGGGTCACTCTGACAAGCATCAGCATGAGCTTAGTCTCTATACTTAACTCCTAACTGTTCACTGCATCTATTGTGTTGACACTGCTTTGTTAGCAAAGCAGTGTGACAGTTTGGGGACCACAGGGCTAAAAGTGAACTGGTTTTCTGCTAGAGCAGAAATTTACTGCAATTTACTCCACTGTGTGACTTCAGAGAGCTGTGCCAGTACATAGGCAACATCTATAATCCCATAACACTGATATGCACCACAGTTTCCTCAGAAAGAGAGCCTGAACTCTGAGAATACCAGAGCAGGCTCCCCAGACAAGCAAAGGTAAAACACAGTCAGGGGACAGTTTTATGTTCAACTGATCAAGTCATTCCACCATTTTGGAACTACTGCTAACATTGATACAGCAAATCTGTGAATATCAAATGTCTGCAAAAGACCATTTTAGTTCCCCTTCTGCCTTGCGCTACTGTTACTCTGATCAGTCATTGCAAAAATTAAGTCCACCTCAGCTGACAAAAAGACTACCAAAGAACTGATTCAATTTCCAAAAATCAACTCCTCTGTACATCTTAAGGTTTTTTGAGCACTTGAGGTGCTCCAAATAATTCAAGCACACTCAGCTCCAAACAAAAGCTGCTGGGACGGTACCAAGACAGAAGTACTTCCATCCAGGCAAGCCTCACACGTTGCAATATTAAGATAAAAGAGATGGGTTTTTCAGATATGTTTTTTTTCCACCAAGTAGTTCATTAAGTACCAGAAATCCCTCTGACCACAAGGCATAAAAAGGAGGGCAGGGCTAGACAGCAGCAACATGGAATACTGGTCCAGAAGTTGAGAAATTTGTTAGATTTATGTGGGGATTAGTACAAGATAAATGAGGATACAGTTAAGAACCTTTTCTGAAAAAGGCAGTTTGCAAAGAATATTAAAGTAATACCTAATTACAGCTCAATATCCAGTCAAATGGCATGGACTTCAGAAAATTAAGAACAGGTGATCCGCAAAGAGCAGGAAAGTAAATTTGACTTTCTAATCTTAGGCAGCCTATCCAATACTCTCAAGATGAATAAATTTGCTCTTTAATACATCTCTCACCTCTTTTCACAGGCCAAACTCGGTATAAAAGATGACTTACTGCCAAAGTCCCTAGCTAGACTTCAACTTAGTAGCCAGCAAAATATTCCCACTATCCTTATTATATGCACTTAATTACATAAAATCTTTGAAATCTTGCAATTATTGTAACAGTTATACTGAATGAGTAAATATTTGGTTCATCATCAAATATTTACTATATTGTACAATATTTCCAAATACTATGAAACCTTATCAAGACTGTGTGTTCTCCATATGGCAGAATCAGATAGTTCCTTTGATAACTATGAACAGACTCTAAAAAAAGATTTCCAAGAAAACTGTTCATCAACTTTTTAATATATATATACATACACACAGTGATTTACCTTGAACCTCCACAGTCCATAAAAAGCTGAAATTCAGCTACCTAAATACAGAACATCTAAGATAGTACTAGAGCTACATAACCACCTTGTCTCCACCTGCACATCCAGGACATTACAGGCTTAATAGGACCTGGGTTACACTTGCCAGGCTCGCTTACATGTCTAGGACAGCTTATGCCATCTTAAAAGGCAACAGACACCTCAGTTTTGGTAATTTAATCTCAGTGAAAAGTCAAGCAGTAGGAGAACTTACTGCTGAACCAGTCAAAACCAAAAATTCTTGCCTCATCTGTACACAGGCTGTAAATAAAGAATCACAAAATGTAAAAGCTAGAAGTAGCTGAAAAGACCATAATTAATCCAGTACAGAATAAGCATACCTAGAAGATCACTGAAGGCTATCTACTCTGTTCTTAAAAGCTTTCAAAATGAGATGCTTTACAGCCTTCTGAAATGGTCTTTTTCAGTCTATTCTCACTAATATTAGAATTTGTACTTTTTTCCCTGTGCACAATCTCAACTTTAATAAAAATCAACCATTTTTTCAATTCTCCATTTCTTCACTTAGAACAACCAATCATCCTTTATTATACAGGCTTTCTTTTTTTTTTTTGGCATATTCAGACTTCGCATCTCGCACTTCAATCTTTTTTTTGTCAGTCTAAACAAATGCCTTCAACATTACGTAGAGGTGGAACTATCCAAGTCTCTAATTCTTGTTCCTTTCACATCAATATTGTCCACATGGGGTTTAATTTATTAATAGGTAGTTCCCAGAACTGAAGACAGTATTCCAGCTTCAGGCTCGCACTGAGAAAATAGTTACTTTCCCTTGTTCAATAGCACTACAATTCACTCAGTCTATAATCTTTATGGTTCATTCTACAGTTCTGCCATGTAGGGAATTTAGCATTCATGCACTTGAGTTTCTCCTACGTGTATTGGTTGACACTTAAAAATAAAGTGTGAAGATCTCACATATCAGAGATAATATCTAAAACGGATGCATAACATCTAAAATGAATTACCTAATAAACCCCTTAACCTAAAATAACATAGCAGTTAAAGCATCTGAAGAGAAAACACCATTCTGGCACAGCACAGGCCACGTCTTGCACAGAGTATTTATTGGACTGCAAGATGTCTTAAGAAATACTTCCTATAAAGCATTTCTTGATCAAGCAAGACTTCCAGAGCTTAAAGAGAAATGCCATTTTAAAGACAAGCTACCCCAAGAAAACTAATCAACAGAACAAGAAACCTGCAAGAAGTAATGTTGACTGCTATATGGTACAGGGTAAACACAGACCTCAGTGCTGGAAGTGTGAGTGTATATTTTACTTAGTGTCTGATGCATATGTCGCTTCTGTTGTTCTCACAGGGTGGAGAGGTGTGGTTATTTATTCACACAAATCTCAAGGAAACATTCTAATGGCAACTTCAATACGATTTTGTTGATAAAGATAAGCTCTTTTTTCTCAAGCTATAAGTAGTATTATTCAATGGGGTACATGAACACTAATAACTAAAGTCCATTAAAAAGCTTTTAGATAAAAAACCTGACTTACACATTGAATGTTTTCAATCTGAAAAAACTCTTAAGTGATAATGTGTTAATATGTTACACACAGAGTACTAAGCTCAACGTACACTAAAATGACAGTTTAGTCTTAAGTATTTGATACACAAGTACATTCTCACATGCATGTTGTCTTCTCAACAAAGAAGGAAGGAGGAAGCATTTCATGTCATTTCTTAAACTATCAGATTGTATAAACACAAAATATATTGCTCAAAAGCACTTAAGATTTCCGTTTCTGCTCCAGATTACAATTTTGGCTTTTGCTGCACCAATTCTACCACACAAATAAAATCACTTTTATCTATAGTACAAACACACTTGTTTGAGAAAGATTATTTTAAAGTTAACTATCACACGAAAGCAAATTACTCACTCATCCAGAACGTGAGGATCCTCAGGACTTTTATTTTCATATTCTAAAAGCTCAAGGAAACTCTGCATATACCTGAAATAAGCAAAAATTATAAAGGAGTTAAAACACTTGAACCTAAATTACTTTTGATTTTTTTTTTAATCTTAAGACTGCAACCTCATCTGAACAACAGAAGAATTGCACACAGTTCTCTGCAAAGGCTAAAATTAAGTAGTACACTGCAATAAATGGAAAGAAAGCAACTACAACACATTCTATCGAGTTAAAAAGTATTATTTATGACTCAAAAATCCATGATTCAGGAAAACTGCTACATAAATCAAGCTGAAGGTAAAAGCAACAAACTGTCTCTTCAGGTAGGTCTGTAATTTCAGGTAACTCAGATCATCCCTGGATCCTGATTTCCTGTTCATCCACTTTCTACAAATGCAAGATTGCTCCCACGGCTCAGAGCGATCCAACCTTCCTTCCAAAATAAAGCTCCAGGGAACACTCCCCAAAAGTAATGCTAACAAGACTGCACCAAGCTGCTTCTACAACAGTACTCCAGAAGAGTGTGCCCCTTCGCACACTCTGACATGCACTGTACCTCAAGGCCAAGTGCTGCAACTTTCAGTTTCGTAAAAACACCACTCTCACATAACAGTGCTCTCTGTTCAGATATTTGGCACACTTGAGATATTAACTGAAGTACCACACAGGACCCAAAGATTTTAGGCAAAGTACCACTCAACATGAACATGGCCAGACTGCTCTGTAGGAAACGAGCCAAACACCAGTATAAATACCATGACCCCACAACACTGGGCCTGAGGACCAGGTTATCACCCCCCGAAGCAGGTGCATTTAGCAGCATAGATGAGTTTTAAATGTTACAGAATTGGGACTTACTCCCCGAAGGAAATCACTCAAGGTATCAATAACGCACACAAAAGGCAGGGTTTCACATTACCAGAAGAAGCTGTCATTCCTCTCCCTTCTGCCCCACTCCACTCCCGGTTAAGCACTGTCGCTTACACTGTAATAACATCTAAGCTAATCAGATGCGTGTGCCAATACCTGCAATTCCCTACAAAGACAAAACAGCCAGTCAGATAGGTAGGTTTGTTTTTACAGTAATTCTCACACATGAAAACAACTCATAGAAAGGTCTAACCGGCTGAAGCTAGCACAGAGAGAAAAGATAACCATATAGCTTACACAAGGAAAAAGCAAAACAAGGAACAAAGCCTTTCTCCTTTCAGCAGCAGTAACCCATTAGACCAGCTTAACAGAATGGTCGATGCATAAGCTCAGTGTCTGCAAGACTAGATCCAAGTCACTGAAGCTTGGACAACTTCAAATTACAACAAAACATCTTTTGGTAACAGTTCTACAATCAGATGAGCTTAAGCAGGCTATGAAACTTCACCAATATCTTCAAGCTACACCAAAGCTTAAGACAGCACTGCTGTCTACCTGACTCTCGCCAGAACCACATGCTGCTACTTTGCTCCCCATTTCAGTTGCAGCCATCACAGGTCGCTGCAACATTTCTCCAGGGGAACTGACAATTTGCCATGATTTAACCACATTCCTGTGAGAAAATGGTATTATTCATACGGCATCCTTTTCTTGCAAATATATTTAGGAATGAAAAAAAAAAGCCATGTAACATAAGACCACCAGCATTGACAGACTGGAGTAGTTCCCTCATGCTGTGGGGTTGTAGTATAACAAGAAAGCTAAGGTCCTCCTTTGCAATTATATAAATATATCTGCCTTGATTTTCTTTTTGTGGTAAATGGAAATAATGTAAAATATTTGATCCTATAAAGAAAAGCATTCTACCCCAAAAATACCTGCATGGTGCCTGTGAAGGAGTCTTATTCCATTCCTCCAGTGCAGGCTCACCTCTTGCCACTCAATGATTGTGTCTACATTCGTATTTTTATTTCTAAATCTAAAGCTGCAGTATGGTTTTGCAAAAACCCCCAACAATCTTCACTTAATCCACAATGATTGTATTTGCAAAGTGGTTTTGACACTTCTCAGAAAACCATGACCTTCTCAGAAGAAACTAAACTGGAAGCTGTCGTACATGTACATGAAATGCATCCGCCATGATCTCAACCATGAGTGGGTCAAAACACTATGATCCCTCCAGCATAGGCACAATACATGCCAGGTGATGGACTACAGACAGTCACAAGAACCTTCCACACTGTAGTTTTTTATATTATTTAAAATACTAAATGCTGTAGGTGTCAGTAAGCTTTCCAACTCCTTTACTCTCCATGCTCTCCTCTCCGATCCTTTCAAACCTTCCTCCTGACCTCCTGGTTTGAAATCCTTTCCCTTCCTACTTTAACTGTTGCCATCCTCTCCATTTTCTGAAGGCCTTTCTTTTTTCCTTGCCCTCTCTGTTATTCCCCACGCTCCCAGCCCACTCTTCTACACCCATTTTCATAAAGGCAGCAGAGCACTAGCCTTTTGTGCCTCCCAGAACACCCAGAGCTGCAAGCCAGCTTTCCCAGGAAATTCAGGATCACAGACTTGTTTAGGTTGGAAGAGATCTCTTGAAATCATCTAGTCCAACTTCTATGCTCAAGCAGGGTTAGTTAAAGAAGGCTGTCCAGGACTGTGTCCAGTTGAGTTTTGAGTATCTCCACAGATTGAGGTTACTCTCTGGGTAACCTTCTTATGGTGTTTGATCACCCACACTGTAAAGAAGTTTTTTCTTACATTCAGATGCAATTTCACGCGCTTTAATTTGTATTCATTGCCTCTTGTCCTGTCAGACAACTGTGCCCTGAGTACAACTGAAAAAAGTCTGGCTCCATCTTCATTCTCTCCCATTAGGTATTTGTACACACTGATAATATCCACCCCCACCTACCTAAGCCTTCTCTTCTTCAGACTGAAAAATTCAGATGGCTTGCTGAATATCTCTGTGGAGATACTCAGCTTTCAGCTTCTTCCTGTATGAAAGATGCTTCAATAAATCTGTCATGAAAGGAGTGACAGCTTCTTTCATGGCAAAAGAAGTCAGACAAGGTTATTAGGAAGGTGCTCACCCCGATCTGTCATCATATAATCCTATGAAAGTCCTGTTTTTGAAAATCTAAGACAACCACCACACTTGAGAAACAACACAGTAGGAGCTTTTTACTACAGACTTTCTACCAGGAATCTCAAACATCAGCAATCCTGTGCTGATGCTGAAGCTAAAACAGCTGTGAGTATTTCTCATACTGAAGGTAGCAGATACCTGATCTTTGTGCTATGTGGATTTGACTGGGTGCCTACCAAGACTGGTGTGCTGTATTGAGATTTGTACTCTCTGTTAGCTTATAGGGACATTGGTCCTAAAACTGCAGTCCCTAGAATAACCAAACACCACTACTCCTGTGCTGAAGGATCAGCACTTTTACTGGAGTAGGGCAGGGGCAAGCAAAGTGTTTCTCTCACCTAACACAGGAAGTAATTGTGCAGAAAACTGTCTCAGTCAAAGCAAGACTAAAGCAGGTCTCAACCAGAAAAAAAGCTGCCAAACATGGTCACCAGCCTTCAGCACAACCAGTAGGCACAACAGCTTCTGAGGTCACTATGCTGCAGGCTCAACATAGCACTGATGAGGAACTGAGAGTTTCTGAAACAAAAGAAAATTACACAAACTAAATGCTCTAAGAAAATTTATGCGTGCTAAAGTAATTTCTCTTTAATGTCGGTGGTGATGGAAAATCTATGGAAACAGGCAATGCTTTACCTTTTATCAACAATACTTAGATGCCTGTCTGATTCTATAGTTAATTGATATTACTTAGAAATAAAGTTCATTTCCACAAGCACTGTATCCAGAAA
Organism: Dromococcyx pavoninus; assembly: GCA_033558185.1. Classification (NCBI taxonomy): domain Eukaryota; kingdom Metazoa; phylum Chordata; class Aves; order Cuculiformes; family Neomorphidae; genus Dromococcyx; species Dromococcyx pavoninus. Next base: position 2,469,008 of record JAUMJL010000164.1, read on the forward strand.
GTTAGAGGGCCCACAGCTCAGAGAAAACGTTATTAACTTCAAATCGAAGCTACTCAAACTTCTTCATTCACTTATCACTTCTTCCATTCTCTTGGCTAAAAGAAGCCAGAAAAAAAAGACAACCTTATGTCAAACAAACCTAACCCACCGTCCAATGCCAACCCTATATGCACCCAACCTGGGATGCTGCAATAGCCAGTATATTACCCCAAATCTCTAAAGAGAAGCTCAAAGCTGCAAATCCTGTCTGTTGTTTGTTTTTATCCAATTGTGATTTCCATTTTTTACACAAAATTCATGCCCCCATTTTCCTACTCCCTCCCAAACAGCTCAAAATTAAAGAAATTAAGTAAAATCTTGTTTAAAAGGAAATTTACAACTCTGGTTAGCTGTAATAAATAATTCAAAACATTGTCTTGACCCACACCAATGCTACAATCTGCCTAAGGGGGAGCAGAGAGCAATGCAGTTCACTCCTATGATAGCTAGTGCGTGTAAAAAACATCCTTCCTCTTTCACACAAATCATCTGTTTCCTGGAATTTTCATTTGATTTGAACTGTGGGTGCAGATATTGGTAAATGAAGGTGGTAAATACAAGATTTATCAAACACTGAAAAACAAGACCTTGGGAAGTTTTAAACACACTTCACACACAATTACCAGCCAGCTAGCATAAAGGAGAAAAGTACCAGAATAATAGATGACTTGTTTGTATTATTAGTAAATGAATACAACTATATAGGACAGAAATCTACAAAACAAAACAAAGCAGTATAGACAAAAAAAGGAGAAAGTCAGTCATATTTTGCTATCTTCAGTGAGTCACCAAAAGCAGAAATCAACAGCTATTACCTTCAAATGTATTGTCTTTCTGGTGTTTAATTTTTTGTCACAATACACTACAATCTCTTGGACAAGCGCTTTGGTTTCAAGCAGCCTTTAGCCTTGTTCATTTGTCAGTCTGCCAAATGTACTTATTTTAGAATGGCACAGTTCATACGTGAAATCACTGTAAACACCCATAATGATAAATTCAGATTTTTCTTTTTTTTAAACTCATGAGACACCTTTGATTTTCTCTTATGTGTATTTCACTAAGACTTTCCTTTAGAGTCTCTCTAACACCAAAGCACTGAAAAGATAAAACATATCTCCATGGTAACAATCTTGTTAGCATAGCCTGACCATAAAAAATAGAGGCAAAATAATTATTAATCCCCAAACTGTACTGGTTCTCTAACAGGTCTTTCAGAGGTGATCAACAGAAATTTATAGCCTTTTCCAAGGAACAGTGGAGGAATTTGGCCATGGTTAATTAAAATGTGAAATTTAGATACGACTGAGTAGCCATATTGTGCAACCCTTGCACTCACTTTAGATATTTCACAACCTCTGACCTTATTCATTATAAGATTTCATTTTAACTGTTCTCCCTTCCACATCACATTAGCAATATCTTTTATTATGCAATTCTGCCACACGTTCAATATCCCACCTGCAGTGCACTTTAACTATAGAGTGCTCTGAAAGCCGGCCTAAAAAATGCTTGCTTCTTTGGAACTAGGAAGCTGTCCATTAGCTTTGAAAAACTGAAAATAAGTTGCTGATCTGTTCTGCACTAGTTGTTGATCTGCCCCCACAGTTCACAGCCAGAACATATTAATTTTGTTATTGTTTTGATTCACTTTATTCCTCCCCTTGCTACTCTACGCAAAACGTACATATAAAGTAAGTTACTAACTCAAGCTTGGACAGAGATAATGTTTTACCTTTACACAGACAAAAATGCAAAACTATTTTTTTGTTATTCATAGTTCACTCTGTGGGTAATGCCAGTTTTATTCGGAAAAGCATAGCTAAGTAGCAAAAGAAAAGACAGGCTGTCTTGCCTGTCCTCACTGCTGCACACATCAGACTAAAGAACCCAGAAAGGAAGGAAAAGAAAAAATGTACCTTTCCTGAGAACAATCAAGTGATTGGCTGAAAAATCTGTTAGGCAGCACAGCACAGTCCAGAAGCGTGGTACAGGGAGCAAAGGGCCTACAGCATGGCCATGAAGATTGATTAGAGAACCCAGAGAACAGGGCTTGCCTGCAGCTGGGAACATGATCTCCCAAGCGACAAGATGAGCTTCCTTCCCAAGGGATCCCTAAGGGACTAGGAAATCCATGTAAAGCAGAATGTCACTGCCTGGCTGGACAAGGATTGACGGGAAAGGATCCATACTGTAGAGTAGGCAGGGTTAATTTTTCTTGCACCACCAATCCTAAGTTACATCTACTTACAGAGATACCTCACTCTAATTTAGAAGTTAAATAAAATATGCTTCAAGGATTAGTAGCTTTCTCTATTTTTTGGCATGCTGACAATAAGGAATAGACTGGGAACTCACATTTTAAAGCCCCAGCTAATTTGGAGTCTCAAAGGCACAAAAAACATAGGCTTCTAATGCAAAGTAGAAGTGTAAATAAATACTAAATATGCTGGCGACTACACAAATCACTGGAAGTTAGCAAATGAACAGATTAAGGTGAATAATGCGCACTGTGCTCACTTGTGGCAAATGCACATCAGATTTTTTGTGTGCATATTAATGAATCATCAAGCTTCCTCAAGCTACAATAAAAAAGAATTAAAAAACTGATTTGAAAATATTCTGTCTTTAAGTATCAAACGAGTGTGTCAAGAAGAGGTTTTTTCGCTGTACAAGGTCACAAACCAGTTGAAAAGTTAAATTTGTGTTTATTTTACTGCATAAAATTCAAGAATCTGTCTAGATATGTCTAATCTTTAAGCTAAAAAATTAAGTCTTTCAAAGATTGCTATCAGCATAGCTGCATAACACTCGATGTTACTCACACTGAAATCAATATAACTGTCTTGTTTCAATCTTTACAAAAATTACCCAAAACAGTAAATTTTGCCCAGCTTTCTTCACCAGTACATCCCTAGGACTTATAATCTACAGGTAAATGTTTAAAAAAAGAAATAAGCTCTTTAAGGTCCACATCTATAATTAGGAAAACAACGTTACAGTTACTTTTGTTACTTCTGACATAAAATGCCAAAAATATTCCTACATAATCTCAGCAAAGATACTCCTTTCCACAAAAACTGTCGCTTAACTGAGTATCAAAATCAAACGTTCTGATTTCAAACTTCCATTTTGGTGTTGAAAAATTCAGTTGGACATCCCATTTAACAGAAAGCAATCAGTCTACAGCTGTGATAGTGTAAATCACATTATCATATAAACTATACAATTTGGACATGTATCTTACCGTCACCATCTACTCTAACATGCCTGAGATTTTTCCTCCCTAAATCAGTAGTACCTGTTGAAGACATAAGTCATCCCATGAGTCCTCAAACCTCTAAGCAAAAATTCTGAAGGGGCATCCACTCTAAACACCCATTCAGTTCCTTTGCCAGAAATAATGCAGATGTTGCTTGACTCTATTAGTAAGGCAGAAGCGTATGCTACAGAACATAACTGGACTAGAAGATTTATGGTGTAGAGTCACTACTGAAAAAATATTTCCTTTTCTTCATTCACTTATCTGTCCACATTTCACTGAACACAGCTTCACAAGTCATTTAGCTCAGAAAAGCCTAAAGGGCACGCATATTGTCTACTTTTTCCTGTTTGGTATAACAGCTTCCGGTAACACCAGACATGATACAAGCCTTCAACCCTTGCAAGCTGCCACTCAGCCACAAAGTGATTGCTATAGTGCAGCTTCTCAGAATTTACATTTATTGAACCACTTCATCACTGTTTGAAGTGGTCACCAAGACAGCTAGTGGTAGCTTTCATAGCCAAATGTCTAAACCGAAGTACACAAAACCACATACTCTTAATTTATATCTTCTAAGTCTGAAGCTTGACAAATATAAGACTAAACCCAGCAGTCAAAGTACAGTGAACATGGAATTTCTTGGCACTTCAAGGACTAGGACTAAAATTAACAGAATTCTACATTAGTTGCAGCTCACACACCTAATAGACAAGCTGTTATTCACAAATGGAAGTTTGTTGTATATTGCAAACATCTTTACATACATTCTTTGAATCAAGTATTTGCAGGTATAGAAACAATAAATACCACATGAACAACAGTTCAGAGCTTCATACATACAATACAATAGTCTCCAAAGCTCACTGAATGTGCAAGTAAGATAGAAATTTATAACTGTGGAAAATGTGACAGGACTTTGGATCACCTGAATACAGACATTTATTACCACAATGGAGAATGTTACTTACTGGACAACACTAGATTTTTGTCCTGTTCCATGACTTTCACTGAAGTTTAAAGATATATCAATGAGAAGAACAGAGGCTTAGATTTTTAGTATTTTTAGTATTTTGAGTAAAGAGAAAAAAATAGCTACTTCAAGAAGTCAGGGGTGCAATACAGCAAGGAATATTTAAAAAGCTCACTCTTGAAAATTATTGACTGATGCAAATTATTCAGGAGACAACAGAATGCCTTTACTAACTTAGAGGACTAACAAGTTCTTACCTCCAAGAGCCACATTCTGCTATTTACTTAACATTAAACAGAAGAAAATGAAACTTCATTTCACAAGAAACACACATTATAAACAACGCAAGTGAGCAAACCAGACTTCAGTTCAAGACAATTCAAGCTGAGCTGCAAATAAAACAACCTAAATAGCATTAGTTTTACACTAATTTTTCAATCCACTTTTTAAACTTACCAGCTCTGTACTAGCCCAACTGAAGGCCTGTTAAGCAAGTTATCAGGCAACAGATTGACTTCTCTCATGGTGTTAGCTAGTCGCACGGGAAGTTCTTTTCGCAAAAACATGTATGAAGTCTTCTCACATGCATTGTCACGACCTGTTAGAGGGAAAGGAAAAACAGATGATCATTACAGTAAGTAAAATTTTAGACTTCCCAGTGCTAGAATATTAAAAAAACCCCAAACCCCTCACTTGTGGAAATAAAACCCGGTTAAAAATAATTTTTCAGTACCCACTTTCAGTTCCCTCTCACTCCCAAGATACATACTATACTTCAATCTCCCCAGAGCTTAACCCCTTTTATCTGACATTCCTCCTCACTTCACATCACCTCATCCTCTTTCCTGTAAATAAAAGGCAACCACTACCAAAGACTTGATATTAGCTGGAAACAAGGCCTCACAATTCTAGCTTTTACCAGGATAACTTTTCGACTAAAGTGAGCTTTTAAAAAGTGCTGCCACACACATAATGAAGGATTAAGGAGTGAAAACAAAGGGACAAACCAGAATGACAACAGCTGGCTGATGTTTCACCTCACAGGCTCTTCAAGCCTACTAAATACTTAAACACTGCAGCAGCACCTGGAAGGACTAGCAAAGGTCATCACCTTTCCTAAGTCTAGACTATGAGACACTCACTAACTACCGGGAAGTGCATGGCTTGTCATCACATTCCAATTTGGAAAAGCTGTAGCTGAGATTATCCTGGACTTCCACTGTTAAAACAATTTGTTTTATCCAGTACAATATTTTGAAAATAAAAGAAAAGAAACCCCAATCAGTCAGAAAGCAAATAAAAGGGATCAGTAAAATAACCATAATTTGCGGCAGCCCTAGTTGGAACAGTGATAATTCTCCAGAGCCACTCTACAGAAACCAGAAGACTGACATGACTAATAGCACTCAAACTAAACCAGTTACTGGAGTTACCTATAAAACTTTAACTACAAATATTTGGAAGTATAAAATGCTACGGCTCTTGCCCAAATAGTTCAGATGGAAGATCAGTCCTGACTTGACATACTTTTCACAAGTTGGGGAACTAATTTCTGAAGAGTTCGGGTAAATTAAAAGGAAAAAAAAAAATCCATGTTTTAGTTCTAATGAACAGTCAGTGTTCTGCTTTCATCTAGAAAGACAGCAAATGTCTTCTGTGATAACCAGTACCACTGCCCACAAAATTTGTGAGTGAAGGCAATAATACAAGAGCTATAAATTACGTTCAAGCAAACCAGAAAGTGTTAAAAGCTCTACTAGGCACATAATCATGAGATTTGCAATTTGAAAGTCTCAAGTTAAATGCAGACAGCACAATCAAGGTGATACTTTTTAAGACAGTCCCATTATAATCAGCTGAACATCAGAGTTTTCACCTTCTTCACACAGGTAACAAGAATTGATGGTTAGCTCCCAAACTGTAATAACACAAGCTTGGGGAATATGCAGGAAGGATTAGGGTTTCCCTTTTTCTTGCTCATTTAGGTATCATCAATCAGTGGATCTTTACTCTCAGCAATTCTGTCACTGTTCCTCCAGCAAACATTTCCATCTATTCTACTTATTACCTTTTCACATCTTCAATTACAAATACACCTACCCTACCAAAATTAAACACAGGAAGCAAGACATTACATTGTTGTTTTCTGTGAAGCACAGTAATGACTTCAAAGTTCAGCCCTTCAATTAAATTAGGTGCCAATTCAACCACAATAGAAGGCAGAGCCACTTGTTTGTTCACAAGCCATTGTATAAAGCAGGTCTTTCAAGATGACCGTGGCTGGACAGCTGGAAAGACACTCTGACTTGCTCACCCTACAACTCTGGGCTGAAAAAATCCTCAGGAACAAAAACGATGACTGCTTCTTCCCGAGAGCGTCTGAGAAGTAGTTTAGTTATTTTCTAGGCCATAAAAAGCAAAAGGAATGAAAGACTGTCCAGACAGAGAACGGTTTACAAGAGCCCACAGGAGTCTGAAAGGGCACAGGGGCCCTTCATGGACACAGTCCCTGGGTTTGTGCAACACAGACAACAAAAGTTGTTGAACTGGAAAGCAGGACTGGCAGAGAGACCCACTTCCTCTCCTCCCATGAGCAAGGGCACATCTCTATTAAATTTCTCACCCCAACAGTTCTAAACTGTCTCTTTTTAACAACCTGCTTTGCTCTAATACGCATCTACGTTTTAGGTACGGAGTCCTTTGGGGTTCCTTTGCATGCTCAGTGCAGGAAAAACGAAAGAAAGTTCTGTTCCAAGCCTAACTTGAAGGCTTGCTCCACCATAACTTCAGTACAACTTTTTGGATTGAGGCATGTAGTCAGAATACTGTAGGCATTTTATCCAACAGCCTCCATGGAGTTGTTCTGCCTTCTAGCATAAGGTCAGTTATCTGTTGCCAAACAGCACAGGCATGGGAAAATGACTGTTCACTAGGATCAGTGATAATTAAGATACCCTTCAGCTTTTGAAGCAAAAAGCATACCGTGTCCTAACAGTTGCTTCTTGGTTGCTGTTCTGCATAGCACCACCTGTACAACCACATTCATCAAAATGAGGGACAACCTACTGAGTAATAAAAATAAAATCTGAGTTAGGTATTGTCTTAATACAAGACAATACTGTCTTACATTAATATTGTCTATCATACAAAAGTAACTCTAAGCTCGGAGGTTCTTTCCAGAAAGAGTGTTCTGGTAAGTTGTACTACGACTTTTGCAGGTTTAGCCTACATTCAGATATCTTTTTTTTTTTAACATATGTTGGCTTTACTTCTATTTTATTTGTTACCTTTTTTTTTCAAAATATATAACATTCTTTGTTATCACTCCAGATGGGTCCATACACATTGCCAGAATCAGGCTTTTGTCTTAAGCACCATAGGCTAAAGTCAGTTTAAATCCACCAGTTCCAGCTCAAGGGGTTTGAAGTCACTCTTTCAGGGCTAAACTGAAAGTGAAACTTCTGAAGAATAATCTCCTTGATTTATACTGCTGCCCCCAAGAAGTTACTCAATAATATAAATACATAAAACAATGTAAAATTCAGATTTCAAGCACTAGTAACAAATGAGCACAACAAAAAATTGTTCAACTTGTGGTTCTAATACTTAAGAGTAAAGCACTTGAGAATATTTTAAAACATTTGGGTTTTTTAAAAAAAGATTTTAAAGCAGTTTAAAAGTTTTGGAGTGATATTTGAAGACACTGAATATTTTCTGCAAGTCAGAAGCTCAGGAAGATTTTCATTTCAAGAACAGCAGCAAAAAAACCCCATTTCCTTAAGTTGGCAGCTGCATAGGTTTCCAATGTCAGCACCTCATTTGTGGATCAGCCCACATGCTACACTACACCCATGAAACAAACACCAACTCAAGCAAAAATCTGAAGTTCCCAGTGCCACATACGAGAGTTTAGAAATACTAGAAAACAGAGAAAGCCCAAGAAACAACAGCACCTTGAAGTCTTGGATCCTCTACAACTTACCAAAAAGTCTGAATCCCATTTCTTAGATTGACTCATTCTAGCTATTTATCTATTGGAAATGTTTCATAAGCCGTGTAATAGACCACCCTCCAATACCTTGTGAGAACACAGAAAAGCACCCAAATCTTCAGATCCTTTCAAAAGCCAACAGAATTTCAGTGTACAGTCTAGCTAAGTCTTGAAATATTAATGGAAATAATAAAAATAAAGGGAAAAAACCCTTTAAGGTATACAAATCCATAACTATTTTCATCTTAAACTGTTGAGCAATTAAAGATTTTAATCATCATTTCTAAGGTACCTAAGCTGTTAGACACTTAAGATTCTGCATCAGGAAAAGAAACCCTTTCAGATCAGAAATGCAATTATTTCAGTTTTCACAATTTCTGCATGGATTTTTGTGAAGATAAAATTCTAACAGAGCTCCAGAGAAGAATTAAGCAATGTTCTTCTTTGTTAATAACCTTGTGAAGAATGAAGTACAGATATTATCGAAATTGCAAACTTGACCCTTTCATTATGCATGCAAGTAATCTCTGGAGTTAATTCATTAAAACTTTTTGCCCAACATGACAATCAATGTTCAATGCAGAATAACCAAAAAGGACACTTTAGTGGACGGCATTTATATTATTTCATATACATACATTTATATACCCAGAAACACACAAAGCAAATAGATCTCTTCCAAAGTGTGCTTTTAAAAATACGAAAACAAGAATATTAGAAGACTCCACCTCAAAGTGAACTTCTCATCCACAAAGCCAAGAAGAAAGGAAAGTAAAACAACACATGATATATGAAGATCACAATTTTACACACACCAATGTTTTTTTCCCAGTGTCTGTAATAGAGCAATACTTGATTTTGATTGAGCAATAATTCAGTTTTGTCATTTGAAGTGGAAAAATTGTGCAGACCAAATTCTTAAGTCAGGCACTGAAATGGATTTCCTTTGATGAGGAGTATCACACTAAGGCAACAAAAAGAACAAACCATACAGCATAATACCTCTTTAATATAGGTCTGCTCTGCTGCAGGGAACAAAGCAGCCCATACTGCTCTTCACTGGAGAAAACAACCATATAAAGTGCGTCTGTTTTCTAAGGGCCTAGATTTTAATTCAGAACCAAGAGGCTAGATTACCCTTAGATTTCTGCTCTTCTTAATCAAAGTTATACTTTCAAGCTGATTAAGAAATTCTCAGCTCATACCTACAGTACTTACAGCTTACACCAGAATTTGACCAAAGAGGATGAAGGAAAAGCAGATGTAAAATAACCCACTTTACTGAACACTAGTAAATTACATCAATTTCTGAGCATCTTCTAAAAGGGTAGCTGGACCAAGCAGAAATCCAGATGTCCATAACAGTAGAGCAGCCTACACCATGACAAGGAATGAATGAATCTAACTGGATTTACCTAAGAAGAAACTGATAAAGAATAGAGCAATGCTTTTCAAAGTCTTACAGTTCACTACAGAGGAGTCAGCAGTAACTTAGTCATCAAGGACCAAACAAGTATTAGACTCAAACCACAGAAAATTCAAGTCATAATTTGACAGAAACTTCTTGATGGCAAACACTGTAAAAGACGGCAATCTGCTCTGCTTTTTTTGCCATCTGGTTTACTAATGAATTAAAGACTTATGCCCCAAATTACATTAAGCTAGTTGATTCAGATTCTGAACTGGACATTAGGCTGAACGCTACCTAACATTCTTTGTAGCCCTAATTGTCTCATGACCCAAAAGGACAAAAGAGATCACCATGTGTCTTGTCAACCATCTGCAAAAAGAATGCAGTACAATTTTGCACAGGGAGAGAAACAAGCAAAAAGTGAGATCTCTGATACAAGTCAGAATTAGTAAAAATACTGCACAGACTGTGTAAAATAAGTTATACAATAGAAGTTACTTTGACAGAAAAACGGCTACAAAAAGCAAGACATTTGTGAAGGAAGCAATCTTCAAAATATTTCAAATTATTACTGCACCCATACCTACCGCAAAAACTGAAAGAAATGCCAAGTGTTCACCACAGGAGGTCTTTAAGAAGGTTTTAAAAAATGAGGTTGTTTAAATGCTCTATCATCTTCAAACTTCTGAACAATCTTACTTGTCTGGGCTAGCCAGTCACCCTATACTAAATTCGTATAGAAAAGTATATTCATGGCCTCCTCTCTACCACCTTCACATCTCCAACTCTTCAGTTCAAAAATAACACCAAAGAGACTGTCATGCCAATCTTGAGACTCTCTGGTTATATACAAGTCAATGTAACAAACTGACAACAGATACAGCCTTCAACACAGTGAAAATGAGAAGATACATTAGTCAAACAAAGATCAAAGCAGCGATCTCCTGGACTTACACTCTTACACATAATGGAAGCAAGCCAGGGTTTGTAACAACACAGCAGGAATGGTACCTAAACAAACATTGCTGCACCCACGAGAGAACATCTCTAAATGATGGTGGATTTGCTTATGCAGTGAAGCATGACACAGCTGAAGAACTTATTTGACTGTCTTTGCTCAATTTTAGTTGAGAGCAGAGGTAAACTTATTTAAATAAGACATGAAATCTTAATGTCTTACTAAATAGTTCACCCAGAAGTTGGCATTTAATATTAAAATCAACTTTCTTAAATGTAAAAAGGTTTTGGACATTTCCACCAAAAATAAATCATGACATTTATTCAATTAGACAGGTATCAGAGGGGACAAAGAAGGACAAGGAAATGTATCAATAAAATACGGTTCAGAAGCTCTGAGGTAACACAGGTCATAAAGGCAGGCCTGAATGGATTAGGTCTTCTAAATGCAATACTATCCAGAGAAAAGATTATAAGTGGCATGATTTGGAATTATATATGAATACTTTCAGTGGTGGGCCTTCAATCCAAAGGAAGTTCAGGAAGCATAGTTCTACTACTCTATTTTCCCCTCTCTGGGATTCAGGTCTTCCCTGAACATTTACCCATCTCATTCCTGGTTTTCATCTTTCAACCGCAGCACTAAGAAATGTCAAACAAACATTCTGCTGATAAAAAGGCCCATTCAGGCTCTAGGGTTCACATGCGTGTAGAGGGGAAATGTATTTCTCAACTAGAATAAATGAACATTCATCACAGTCCCCACTCTGAACCAGTATCTTTTCAGTTCCTCCCATCCCAGTGATGGAACCAGACAACTGTTGCAAAGCCAGACATAGAAAAAACTAGGTCCTGCAACAAGAGGCACAAACAATGTAGATATTATCCATACACATGCAGCAGACCCTGATTCAATTCTGGCAAATTCTACATATTGCCAGAGCAACACTGTGCTGTCCAAGACTCAGATTACAAAAGGATTAGTTCCACACAGAAAGCTGTACACAAACTTCGATTTTGATGCAGAGCAGGACAGATAACTCAGCATGAGACCATGAACTCTGGTTCCTCCAGAACATTATCAAACACTCTCAGTTCAGCTGCCAGATTACCACATTCATGAAATACCCGTTTGAGAACAGACTATTGCAGCAGCCCTTCATAGATGATGCTCAAGGTCACCTGCTTCAAAAACCTAATATGGCTGTCACATCCCTAGTAGGTACTGGACTGCCAGGGTCACATCATAAACACATCAATAGTTTTTGAGTATTAACACTTACCTGTAAGAGAGCCAGGAAAGAAAACAAGAAACTAAACATTCCTTTTAGTCTTTTCACTGCACCCAGATGTCAAGTTCGCTCCATTAACAAAATATCCAACACTGAGCTGAGACATTAGATACCACACCACTTCAAAACTCAAAAGCAGCCAAGTCCCACCTGCTGTATGTCTGAGAGGAGGGACTCCATTCAGAATCCATAAAAACAAGATCAAAAGCCTTTCACCTCATAGCCCCGTGAAACTTATTGCCACTTGCTTTTATCTAAGGCAAAATAAAGGAAGACAGTCCGGAAGTACAAGCAATTGACCATATCTATTCTCTTCCTTTGAGCTTACAGGATACTTTTTAGCTCCTGTACAGGCAAACAAAACCAACCAAAGAAAAGAGTGAAGCAGAGGGGTGAAGTAATCTTCAAAAGAATATGCAAAAAGATCAAAGCATCAGAGTTGACTGAGCAAAGGCTAAAACCAATAACTTGCTTCTGAAGCTAGAAAAACAGAACTAAATATGGATCAATGAATTCCACTGATCGCACACAGTTTCAGGACCACGGGCTATATATCAAAGGCAAACAAGCTACGCTTGCACAGCACATAACTGTGGCTACAACAAAAAGAAACTAAAACTAGATCCCAACTCCAAAAGCATTCCTATTCCCCAACAGAAATCAAGGCATTTTCAGCTTACTCTCTAGGTATTTATCTCACCAACCACTAAAAATATCCACCCCACAAAAAGCATACAGGGTTTATTTGTTTGGTAGAAGACAGGGCTTTGTAAAACCCAGCGAAGATCAGAACGCAAAGGGAGAAAGAACACACACACCCCACAACTGGAGATGTTGGCTCTTACTGACCTTCCCTCCCCAAAACAGGCTGCCTCTAAAAGATGTACATTAAAATTGGATTCCCTTTTCTGACCCACCACATTGTGCTACAGGATAGCAAACACAGCCTGTACAGCTGTTCCAACACAGGTATCCAGCAGACTGCCCAATTTAAGCATCCAGCCCATACTAGCCTTAGGTATTCAGCCTGGTTTTAGACATCTCAGACCTATGCTTTGGCAAAGTTCCACCACTGCTCTCTAAGGCTGCTTCTGCCAACACCTAAAAATTTTTCATTGAAATGCCCTGTTTTAAGTATATGCTTTCACTTGGCACATATGACCAGCATATTAAGAGATTGAGTCTATGTCAGCAACGAAACTGGAGACACTCTGAGCTTTCAAAAAAAAAAGAAATCTGAAGAATTAAGGACAGGAAAATATAAATATTTCTAGATCTTACTGAACTATAACAAACAATCACTTCTGTGAAGTACAAACAATTAAGTTTTGTTAAACAACTGCTGCCAGAAAACCAGCTAAAGCCAGTGGAATTAAAGTTGCCAAGTGAGCTTTCCCACATAAACTTGTTTCTGCTCTCCAGGCCGATTCCCACCACTAGTTGCACCTTTGCCGTCTCATGAAAAGCTGACAGGAGTGTTTGAAACTTCTCAATCTAAACTATTTATGTTCACAGATGAGAATTTAGTTGTTAACATTGTATGACCACCGATTTTCACTCTGTGCCATTTCATTGCTAAGTGCAATCCAGAGTAAGAAGCGCACACGCTACACTTTCCAACAGTCATGTGAGACAGGACATGGATAAATTACCACAACTGAAGTACAGAAACAGTTGAGCTTAATAAACCATTTCTGATTTATGCAATTCAACTAACAGCGGATTCAAGCTTTCTGTCTGCCAGTCTAACTGCTGCAGCATTTGCTTTCTATTCCAAAGGAAAAATTCAGGATACTGTTCACTAATGAGAATGCATTAACCTATGTTCTGTTGTCTGAATGACCAGACCAAATCACCCTGACAAGCCAAAAGTCTAGACTTAACTTAGGAAGTTCAAAATTAAATAAGTAGAACTACTTTTAAAAAAAATTATCTCCACTTATTTCCAAAACATCTGAAAGAGCTTGTTTATGTTTTATGTGTATTAATTACTAAGTCCATATAGACGAATACCACTGGTGCCAAGAGGAAGTCAGTTCACGTTTTCATGTAAATGCAAGTTAAGGACAAAATGCCAGATAGTTGTCATTAGCACAGCCAGGCAGCTAAACACTGACAAAATCATTACATTTATTAGGACATTAGTTATACATTTATGTAGTAATAACTAACGTGGTAATAACGGTGATATGTAACTTGTGAACTCCAGTAAGCTATTTCAAGTAAACAGACCTCCAAATGAAACTAACTGTGCAGGAAAGCTGCTTAACTTAGGGCTGAACTGAAACAGATAAACAGGAATTAACAGATGTACAATACACAGTAGATCATCAATCTTAGTCAAACTGCAATCATTAATTGTAAACCTTAAAGTCACAGCCTTCCATTCACTGAAAGGGCATTCACTCAAGGGAAGATGTCTGTCTGGTTCTCAAGAAGAATGGTTTATCAGATAACCACTTCTAAAAGCTGTAAACCAGTACCACATATTATATAAACTAAGCCAAATTAAAATAAAAGCATGAATTCTTAAAATAAGCTTCTTTGATCAAATTTGACTTTTTTTTGCTTACCACACATTTCTAATGAAATAATTTGAGTATTTTAAAGCATTTGCCAAGAGAAAGCACAGCAATCAACAGGATGTATGAAGTTTAATGCAGAGGTACTGAAACTACTACTCATAGGCTGTATTACTTTTTAGACCAATTCACAAAGGCCCACGGTTATCTTTCCTTAGGATACCTTGGAAGTAGGTTAGAAGTCAGATGAATCCTTTAGTAGCTAAGCTTTGTCGTGCCCATGTTACAGGCACTCCCCAACAGTATAACAGGAAAAGAACCAAAATATTCTTAGGAGGCACTGTGGCCTAGAGCTACCCATAAAGCCCGAAGACCTCCTCCCTAACAAAGCACAAGCTTCTCTAAAAACAAGTGACCCTTCAGACCACATCAGCCCTTTTTCCACTAATACTCCTAACATCTAAGCAGGGAATAGTCCCAGAGCAGGAATGAAGTGCGCATGCTGTGCAGCACATCCACCCTGCGCAGCAAAGGAGCTCTGTGGTTTTCAAACAGGAGATCCTGGAAAAAAACCCAAATTCAGTGTTTTGCTGTGGTGAGACTCAAAATTAAAAAAAAAGTTCAGAACTTATTTTTAAATGTGTAGGTGAGGCTTAAAACATGAAGCAAAAAAAATTTATTCCCCATTTGCAGCTCTCTGATCAGATTCTGTTACAATAAACTGACCAGAAAAGATTGAATTTTGCTTCTTTGAGCTTATAATCACCTTTTCCTCCAACAAAAGGTGAAGATCTATTTCACATTGAAGGTTATAATTACGATATTCCAAATTTTTAACACTCTCTCTAAACTCTCACAACTTTGACAACCTCCGCCCCAATCTTTATGGAAAACTTCCATAATTCCCACTAACTGTTCTAGAAATATAGAAATCTCTGCTTTATCCTTTAGTCCCTGTCAACATGCCAAATCTCCAGCATAAATAAAATTAATGTTTATGTGCAAAGACTCATGCAATTAATACCAGTTACATAAAATACTGCAAATACCACATGGTCCAGTTCAGTCTCAGTGAGGTGAAACGTATTAGACTGTTAAACTTCTCGTTACAAAATGCTTTGGATGATTATCAAACCACATTGCAAAAAAAAGAAGAACAGAGGATTACTCTATGCTGCCACTAGTGACCAGGGTTCAAATGTATTTATTCGGCCTACAAAATCTTTAAGCACAACACAAACAAAGACTAAAAGAAGTAGCAGTTAAACATGTAAATTATCTTTTCAGCAAAAAATCGTTTGGCAGCTGTAACCTCACCCCTTTCTCTGTTTACACCATCTTCAACCTAATTCTGAAAAATATCCATTAAAATTTGCACAAGTTACTATTTTAAGGAATTAAGTCAGTGCAAATATTCATAATACTTTTACTAATTAATGTGCCAGTTTTCACATGTGTGTATGCATATATACACACAGAGTAAGAGCAGTCTCTTCCCAAGCAAAGAAAAAATAATTTAAATAGGGCAATGAAACACGTAAGAGAACATCACATTTACATACAAAGGTTCAGAGGAAAAAACAGTCAATAGAACAGTCCCTCACAACACACAGAGCATCAGAAAATGGAGAATTATGTCCCTCAGAGTTATAGTTCAGTGTTCTATTCCACCCGCTATTCAATGAAGAAAAATTACATTTAACTGACTCCAGGAACACACAAAATCATAAACATATTTTAAAAAGGATAAGTAGCAGCCTGTAAAATACTTCAGTGATTTTGGAGAAAAGGTGGCTTTTAAAAAACACTAATATATTAGGGATAACTGGCATGAAGAAAAGCCACTTTAATACAGTAACTATGGAATTAAATA
This sequence comes from Dromococcyx pavoninus, assembly GCA_033558185.1. Lineage (NCBI taxonomy): Eukaryota > Metazoa > Chordata > Aves > Cuculiformes > Neomorphidae > Dromococcyx > Dromococcyx pavoninus. The sequence continues at coordinate 2,485,325 of JAUMJL010000164.1, forward strand.
AAGCAATTCATAAATCTATGACTAATTATATTACAGATGATCTTTTTCAGACCGTGGAGAACTGAAGAAATACTAGACTTCACAGAAAATACCGTGTAGTTCAATGACTGTTAGTGAAACGTATATGAAGTGTTAGTCAAACTCGTGTACTGACTCTGGCTGGGATGGAGTCGGCTTTCCTTATAGCAGCCCATAAGATGCTGTGCTTTGGATTTGTGACTACAAGTGTTGATAACACAGCTGTGTTTTGGCTATTCCTGAACAGTACTTGCACAGCATGAAGGCTTCCCCTCTTCCTCCTGCACTCAGCCCCCAGCTCAGCAAGCAGGTTTTGGGGCAGGTAACGGGACAGAGCTGGAACAGCTGACTTAGGCTGACCAAAGCGACATTCCATATTACATGATGTCATGCCCAGTAGGGGGGCTCTGTCTCCCAAGACAGCCATTACAGCCAGACCAGCTGGGCATCAGCCTCCTTGTGGGAGGTGGCAGGTGACTGCCTTTGCATCACTTGTTTCTCTTCCTCTTTCCCTCTTTATTAAACTACATTCATCATGAACCACACATTCTCTCACTTTTGCCCTTCCTATCCTCTTCCCTGTGCCAATGGAGGGCTGGAAGAAGGGAGCAAGCACCTGTGTGGGTGCTTAGGTTCTGGATGGAGTCAATCCACCAGAGTGCTGCACATCTACTACAAAGCAATCTCATCTTAATGTTACTCCATAGTTTTTTTGGTTTTAATCAGAAATTTCACACAGGACTGTGCCAAACCTCATACAAAACCAGGTACAGCATCTACTGTTACTGCCTTAACCAACATCAAATTAACCTGGAAGTCAGACTACCCCAACATAATTTACTGTCTCTTTACCACCTTATTATCTCTTGGTGCTTATCTATGTATTACTTCATTATTAGCTCCAACATTTTTTCAGCTACTCCAGTCAACCTGGCTTACTATAACATCTTTTACAAAAAATGAAGAGGATGACAAGCAGTGTATTTTCCCACCTCCACCACCCTGGGTCCATCACCATTGGTAATTTCCCTGAAGCTTGTAAGCAACACCTGTGCTACACTAGGTGCTCCCATTTGCAGAAGAAAGTGGTCAGCTACTCACAAAACACACCACTGGCTTCTACCGGCAAGCCACTAAGCCAAGAGGATATACATACACTTTGAATCACCCAAAACTTGTACCAGGGACGGGTGGGAGTAGTGATCACCTTTAAGTCCCTGGATACAATTTATCTTTTTCTGAAGATCAAAGCAAAGATAATCTTTATGTATTAATTCTTTCTTTAATCAAGTAAATGTTATACTTCAGCATTCTCCCCAATTGCTATAAATTATCTCTGCATCTTCTCTGCTTTTCTGTCCCCTGACTTTTCACCTTAGCTGTTATTTGTACTGTAACCAGAGATAAACGTCCTTGTTTCCAGTTTTTACATGATTCTTTTTTAAAGAACAGTATTTCTGGAATTCCTACCACTGGTCTACGGCTCTCATCTTGTGCCTGCTTCAGAATTTCTCTTCCAGAAACTGACAGATCATCTTTTACTCCTTATGTCGTAGGAGAGACCCCATCTACCTATTTCCTTATCTTGTAAAAGTTACACTACTTTGAAATCACTAGCAGCAATTTCTTCCATTCCTGAGGGAAAGCAATGCTATCAATTCATTATAATTTTCATCCAAACTTAAAGTTTCAAGTTTTCAAGCACCTTCTTATTAGTCCAAATCTATTTCTATCACTTCTGCTACTTACTAAAATACAAAACTCACAAAACCAAAATGCCAAAACATTTACTGCTTCATGTGTATTAGCCATTCTTGTCTTCTTTCTTTCATCAAAAGACATGCCACTGTCTGCTTCAACAACGCACAAGTATGCACACATGTATGTATGCAGCGTAACATCATATCGCTTCCTGAGCGCCTAACTGCAGAGGACTGGCACAGCAGCACCTTTGGTCAGTCCAAAGACGAACAGGATAGACACTAAGAAAATAAAAGAAAGTGAAATAAAACACAACTCCATCAGCTGGATGATGCTTACTTGCAGGCTACTAATCTTTCCTGTTAACATAGAAGTGGCCAGTCAAACCACCTAATGAAAGCAGAATTTTCTGTGCTTAAGGCTTCATAAACACACACCACAATAAAAAATCCCTACTGCCTTGGTGAACCAGTTCCATTATCCACAAGTTCAGGAATCTGCGCTATAACTATACTAAAATACTGAATTCAGACTTTATGAAGTCTCAATTACTTATAGAAATGAAGTGCTCTTTTACTACATAATCAAAAGTTAAAAATATAAAACAAAGTTAATTTTTTTGTCAATAATTTTGTAGAATTGCACTAAAGAAGATTTAATCAACAGCATAAACTTTGAAAACAAACATTTTCTGGAGGAAAAAAAAGGCAACTATTAAGCAAATATCCTCAAAACAGTCTCCAAAAGTGACTGATACAGACAACCCTGCAACCAAAATGCAGCATGATCTAATATTATATAGTACTCCCACATACACATAAAAATGTCTCTACTGTGTCACAGTTCAACATTGACTGCTGAACAGTTATCTAACCACAGTGACTCTCCTAGACCTTCACAGGAATCAATATTAGGCATTATAAAAACCTTCAATATTCCAATACTAAATATAATATCGCTGGCTAACAAGAGACTGGCAGAGTTGTAAATAGTAACAGGTTATAAATAATAACAGTTGCATCACACAAAGGCTTGCAGCTAATTGCTGTGCTGTGCTGCAGTCCATTCAAAAAAACCCCTGTTTTATATTATGAAATGCAAACTTTATCCATGCTCAGATCTAGAGAAAGAAGAACTGAATGCTGAAAACCTGGAATAGCCAAAAAAGTTAATTCCATAGTATCTTCACAAGGCTTGAAATGACTCATTTAGAGAATGTACTTAGCTTTACAAAAATCAACATAAAAATATTCCATTACAAGTATAAATACATCACAGCAGAAAAAAAAAATCCAGGCAAAGGATCCTGACCTGCCCATGAAAGCCATAACAAAATCACTGGCTGGAAGTTGAAACCAGTCAGATGAAAACAAACAGTAATGTCTGACTAGCATTCATCTTTCTGATCCAACTCAGTGGGTACTGTACCAATCCTTAACATTTTTTGAAGATGCATTTAAATCATGCGTAAGGTTTTAAGGTCAATGCACAGACAGCAGTAGAAAAAACACACAGCTGCATGCAATAAATGGCACACCATTGTTTAACAATATCTTCTAGCCCTAAACTTTTGTGTCAATGCAGTATTTCCACTAATGCTGCATTAAAAAAAAGCACAAAACTTCTACTATCTTTGTGTAAAAAAAAAATCTTCTAATAGTCATCTTCCATCAGAAGATTAGTAATTATGTTTAGAGACATAGGCTGCTTTCAATCTCTACTTTCCTACCCCCAACTCTTGTTCAAATTGCACCTGCTAGCTACCTTTTCAATGGCACATTTTCAGTTCCAGTGCTGATGCCTGCCTGCTGCCAGCAAGACAACATGCACCATGAACACCCTCACAGAAACCTGATCCAATACTGCACATACAACTGACAGCAAACAGCAGCAATACCAATACCAGTATTTACTCTTAATACTAGTTTCAGAAGAGGCTTACAAGTTTCCCCAAGTCAGGTTAGTTTAATCAGTACCACATAAACTAAACAATTTCATACCAAAAATTATATTTAAAAGCAGGGAGGATCCATTGCTCATCTTTTCCTCCAGATACGCCCCAGGACACAACAGTTCCCAAACTGTATGTACTCATTGTGATTTTCTGCTGCATGCTCAGCTGTTCATGGTGCAGCAAGATTACCAAATTACCACCTTTGCCACATTTTTCAATGTTAGTCACTGTAACAGTTGCCACAAATATTTTGATTATAACCTACAAAATTGGGATCTCCTAAACCATGTTCCACAACAAGAATTCACTGTGATTCACTATCTTCTAAAGCATATACACCACTTTTTGCCCAAACTCATTAGTAACTATGTGGCACACAAACACTCACATGTGACAAATGAGGGGTAAATGCCATTTTTTAAAGTTTTATCTATACGTAGGTATAAAATTCATCCAGAGCATCTGGTCAGAGACTTAGAAAAGGCTAGAACATAATATATGGAGAGAGTATATAATACATACGTAGAGTATAATTGGCCAAGACAGATTTAGCAGTAAACAAGCTCCAAAAGCACACAATACATGTGTTTGATAAAACAAGCCTCAGTCTCAGGCACTTCATCAGCTGAGCAGCAACAATTAGAGTACTATTTGAATAGAGTACATAGGCATACATTCACAATACCAGCACAACTTCAAATTACTCTTTCATGCACAATCAAAGTATTACACAATTTATGTCACCTACGTCTTTATTTGTGCTTTATTATTTTACACGTAACCTTTTCAGTACAACAAGCGTGGAGCTTGCCAGGTCAGGCAGGGTTCAGCACTAGTACGGGTGTAAGGTTTTTAGCTCACACCCAGCCCTTATCAAGCCAGGTTCCAGTACAAGCACAATGAGCTCAAAACTTCTTAGTTTTGTTTCTTCTTTTTTTTCTTTAAATGTTAGGACATTCCTAGCCATAGAAACTCTACTTTCCTCAACCAGACCTCTCTGATGGATTACTTACTTTCCCTAGGCATACCTGACTGATTAGTTACCCATGTATGCAGCTGCTGCAGATTATTGGGGATTTTGGATTAACCTGCCATTCTCTAAGGGCCACTTTACAGCTGAAGCAAATCTAAATTGAGATGCTGTATCGAAGCTGACACAAAATGTGGATCTCTACAAAAGTGTACAGAGACTCATGTACCTGAATGTTAAACTACATATCTACTTACAAGTTTATTTCAGAAAAGACATCTTAGTAATTACAGTAGACTAAAGCATTTAGGAATGCCTGCACTTGGAAATCTACCAAAATAACTTCCAGAGCTGAATCCATTGGGATGATTTTTTGGTTTTGTTTTTTTCCAGACCAGAATAATTACAAAGGCCTTCATAAACCTAGAATGACCTGCTAACATTAAACAAGGTCAAAACTTGTTTATATCAAAACACACTTACAGAAGGTCATTCTTTTGCAAAGGAATGAGATTGCACAACAGTCTTAGAAAACACACTTTGTAAGAAAGAAACTGAATGAACAGTATTGAAGAAAACTGTGCAAACAGAAAATAAACACACACACACACACACACAAAAAAAGCAGCACAGATAATTTGAGCACTCATACTCTCCAACACAGAAATCCCAAGCCCTTGACACAGTAATCTTTCACACAGTTGTGGCAGCTACAAAGATAGTTGCAAGCTTGGCAGAAAGTAAATCACATATGGCAAAATATGGCATGTAGATACAAATAGGATTCAGCTGTGAAAGCCAACTGAGAATCACCACTTTAGGTATTGCTTTGTTTTGTTCACTGTTTTTTACTACCAGGAAGTTAGCTTAAACAGCCAAAACATCCTTTATAGTGGTTTAATTAACTGAATTAAGCTACCTAAGAGAGTTTTAAAACAACCATTGATTTCTCTCATTGGAAAGGAACAAAAGATTCTACAGCCCCACTACAAACACAACTCTATTCCATACAACCTACACTGATATTCAGTAATAAAAAAGTCTAAGCTGTTTGTCACTTTACATTGAAATAAACTGTCTTTGAAGGGACTCTTCAACTCACAAGAAACAAAGTTTTTCTCCCCCTGCTCAGCAGGGTTTTGCAGACACAAATTTAGAAGCCAATTTAATCTAAACCAATATAACCAAAACAAAAAAGAAGACTTAAAGGCCCTACTGTAGTATCATTGTGAGAAATTAAGTAAAAAAAAACCCTTCTCCAAATAAATTTAACTACAGTAAGTGCAAATTCCTCCTTTTTTAAATACAAGAAACATACATACATCAGACAACAAAACCACCGACTGCCACAAAAGGATTATTCACACATTTCCTTTGGGCTTATTCTTTAAAATTTGTTGAACTGTTTTTTTTTTTTTAACAAAAGCACGACATTTATACAGAAATGATATTTTTGTTGAGCTACATAAGTGAGACATTAGGTATCCTCTATAAGCTGCCTCTTCCCATCAAAAATTCAGGCTAGTTAAACAAAAATGAACTGCACTTTTAGTATTAGGTTCCTTACGCTTGGCGCATTTCTAGTGCCCTGTAGCCACTAGCAAATTCTTTTTTGGGCAATTCCGGTATAAGTAACTTAGCTCCCTGATACAGGGCATACTGTGCAGGCATTCCATGCCTCAAGTGATAAAATTCTTGCACCAACATCTTGTGTTTTGTTGCAAAATTCTCTTCCAGGCCTCTGAAGTCTTCAACAGAACTTGAAACTACCCAAAGCCATCAGCACCTGGGACGACACAAGTAAATGTATTGTTTTTAATATATTTGATTAAACTACTGGTATTTTCCTACTCAATATTTCCTAAGTAAACACAGACAGTAAAGAGAAAGTAAGTGGATATGTTAAATGGCCCAGGAGGCTTATTGAGATCAAGCTGATAGTTTTAGCAAGGCTGACGCGACATAAGACTACTAATCTTAGAAACTCCAGGTGATCTTAGAAGCCTAAACTGTAGGCATTTTTTTTCCTTCAGATGTTTTAAATGTTAAAGACTACACAGTTTTCTGTCAGTCTTCAGATATGACTACACTTACATATATAGTCTACGTGCACACAAGATTCCATAAACACATCCAGTGACAACAGACTGGAGCACAGCCAAAGCACAGAGCTGGCGAGGCTGTAACGTACTGTTCTTACTCTGCTCAATTCCACTGACATAAAACCGTAATATAAGACTACTTCTTCCTGGAGAATCATAAGCACTTTTTGAACTATAAAGGACTACAAACGCTACCAGGTTAAAAAAACCCCAGCATTACTAAATGGTTGCCACACGGGAGATGTCCAAAAGCAAGCAGTAATCCAGGGACAACACAGAACAGTAGAAATCTTTACCAAGCAGCAAAGCTTTTCCAGAACATTCAAGTCATTAAAGCAAAGACTGAAATCATTACACTTCTCTAGTCACAACTGAAAAGCCTCACAAATGTTAATGCTTCCCTGACAACAATTTACAAACCCAGCTTTCAAATAGACAATGGTAAAATTATTTGCTTAGTGCCAAGGCTAAATTTAGAATTAAGTTTTAGCCCATTGCTCTTGCCAGCACAGAAAGACATGGCATAAGGAACATAAATGACAGAGTAGGGAACCCACAACAGCAAAGGTGGGGGTGTGGAAGCAAGAACAGACTCACATGAGCAGAGACCAAAGGAAAAAAGCATGGATTCTAGCAAGCTTCTCCTTTTAATACAACACAGCAGAATGTCGGATGTTTTGGTTTTAAAACAGTAGAAAACCCTGTGTCTCTGAGATGTGGTAGCTAGCCCAGCACTGGCTCTTTATACTTGCAGCATTGCTTCATTAATACCACTGCCATAAATGTGCAATTGTTTCCACCTGTAATCACTTTCTGGCTTAACACCTTCAGCACAATATAGGAATGAAGGAATGCTCTATTAAGCTTCATGGTGCTACGCACAGCCTTTGTGTCTACCTGCAGCATTCATAGGCCAATAAATTCTAAACAACTCCTGTGTCAGAGCACAGGAGCCAAATAATCTCCTATACAGACATGAGAAGCTTATTATCTAGATCAACACACCCGTTTTCTAACAGCAACATAAGTCATTCCTGGGTTTCAGCCCAGTGCTTCTGAAAAGAAAAACACTATTTATTCATCAGGAATGCTTCGTAAAGAACGTGAATTTCCCACGAAAGGGTCTCCTACAAAAGTACCGTAAAGGGCCACAAAGTTAGTGAGGGGTTTAGAGGGGAAGGCATTTGAGGAGCGAGTAAAGTTACTTGGTCTGTTCAGCCTAGAGAAAAGGAGACTAATGGGATATGTCATCATGGTCTACCCCTTCCTCAAAACGGGAAGAAGGCACCAATCTCTTCTTTCTGGCAACCAGTGACAGTACCCGAGGGAATGGCAGGAAGATGTGCCAGGGGAGGTGTTGGCTGGGTATTATGAAAAGGTTCTTCACCAGAGGGTGGTGGGAGCACTGGAACAGCTCCTTGGGGAAGCAGTTACGGCACCAAGCCTGACAACATTCAAGAAGCACTTGGAGAATATCCTCAGACACACAGTGCAAGTGTTGGGGTTGTCCTGTGCAGGAACAGAAGCTGGACTCGATCATCCTTGTCAGTCCCTTCCAAATCAGGATATCCTGTTACCCTATGATTCTAAGTTCACATCCGAGGTTCAATGAGGCCAATCTCAGCTTTCCTTCAGGTACTGGAAGGGCACTTCTGAGATCTCCCTGGAGCCTTCTTCAGGCTGAACAAGCCCAGCTCTCTCAGCCTGTCCTCATAGCAGAGATGCTCCAGCCCTCTGATCATCTTTATAGCCCTCCTCTGGACTTGTTCCAATAGCTCCATATCCTTCTTATGTGAGGGATTCCAGAACCGGACACAGGACTCCAGATGGAGTCTCACAAAAGCAGAGCAAAGGGGCAAAACCACCTTGCTCGCCCTGCTGGCCACACTTCTTGTGATGCAGCCCAGGACACGGTTGGCCTTCTGGGCTGCGAGCGCACATTGCCAGCTCATGGTGAGCTTCTCATCAGTCAGCACCCCAAGTCCTTCTCCCCAGGGCTGCTCTCAATGACATCGTCCTCCAGCCTGTACTGAAACTGGGGGTTGCCCCGACCCAGGTATAGGACCTTGCACTTGGCCTTGAACCGCCGGGCCGGGCCGGGCCAAGTGGGGTCGTTTCCGCCGCGAACAGCGCGCGCCCCGCTGGGCCTGCACCGTGCGCCCCCCGGCTCGCTGGGCTGCCCCGCGCCGAGACCGCGCGCCACGGGCTGTGTCCGCGCGCTCCCCGCGCCGCACGCAGCGCCGGGCCCCGCTGCTGGGCGAGGCCGAGGAGACGAGGCCTCCGCCGGCCCCGGGCGCTCCCTGTGCGGCGGGAGAAGCCGGGGTTAACCCAGCCCTCCCAAACACATCACCACCACCACCACCCCTCCACGCCGCCACTCACCGAAGTCGAGGAACTGCTTAATGGAGAGGGGCGAGGGGGAGAAGCGCGAGTAGAACTCGATCTGCTTGGGGATGGGGCTCTTCAGCAGCGCCCCGCACAGCCGCATGGCGCGGCGCCCGGCCCAGTACACGGGTCCCTCTGCTCCGCTTTGCTCCGCTCCCTTCCCCGGCAGCGGCTTTAGGGCGCGGTGGCGGTGGCAGCAACGCAGCCACCGGCGCTCATGCCAGAGGATGGGCCACGCAGCCCAGCGGCGCCCGTCGTCCTTCCCGCGGCCCGGCGGGAGGGAGGGGGCGGAGCCTCCTCGGCCGCTGCCCCCGCCCCGCGCCCGAGACAGAGGGAGGGGCGAGCGGAGGGGAGGGGAACCGCTGCCACTGCCCTCCCCGCCCCGCCCCGCGCGAGGGCGAGAGAGGGAGCAAGCGCGCTACCCCTCCCCGCCCCGGCGCACGAGCGCGCGCACGCCTGCGCAGGAAGGGGAGGGGAAGGGAGGGGCGGGCGCGAGTGAGTGACGCGGTGCCGCCCCCCCACCGAGCCGATCCCAACGGGCGGGGTGCTCGCGCGCGCACGCAGGCGCACCGCCGGGAGGGGCGGGGCCACGCGTGAGGGGCTGGGCTGGGCAGGGGAAAGGGGAGGAGGAGCGGGAGCGGGAGGAGGGTGTTCGGTTTTGCGCCCATCACTACAAGAAGGCTACTGAGGTGCTGAAGCGTGTCCAGAGGGCGATGAGGCTGGTGAAGGGGCTGGAGAACAAGTGTTGTGAGGATCGGCTGAGGGAACTAGGGTCGTTTAGCCTGGAGAAAAGGAGTCTGAGGGGAGACCTTGTCACCCCGAAAGGAGTTTGTAGCGAGGTAGGTGTTGGTCTCTTCTCCCAAGTGACAAGTCGGAGGACAATAGGAAATGGTCTCAAGTTGTACCAGGGGAGGTTCAGATCAGACATTAGGAAAAATTCTTCACCAAAAGGGCACTGAACAGCTGCCCAGGGAGGAGATTGAGTCCCCATCCCTGGAGGTGTTTAAAAGGCAAGTAGATGAGATGTTCAGGGATATGGCTTAGTAGTGGACTGGTATGGTTGCTCTCAATGATTTTAAAGGTCTTTTCCATCCAAGTGATTCTGTGAACAGGACTGGGAGGAAGGGCAGGAGCAGGAGCCCGAATTCCTTTGAGTGGGCAGGAGAGAGAGCCAGGCTAAACAAGACAGGACAGAATCTTGCCTGCATGAGGTGGGATGCCCCTGACATCTTCTTGATGCTGCCCATTTCCACTCCGTGACAGCAGCACACGTTTAGCTAGCATTTTAGTATTGATGAGTTAATATGCCTCAGCGAGCCCATAAAGTGTTGTATACATGACTGGCTTCAGTCTGAGATTCAGCCTTAAGAGAGGTTTTACAGTTTAGGTGAGACTGGCAGAAGAAATGAGGGCCATGAAGTTAGTGCAGGGTTTAGAGCAGGAGGTGTATCAGGAGCGAATAAAGTCACTTGGTCTGCTGAGCCTCGAGGAGACTGACGGGAGATGTCATCATGGTCTACGGCTTCCTCACAAGGGGAGGAGGAGGAGGACTAGGCATGATGTCTTCTTTCTGGTGACCAGTGATACTACCTGAGGGAATGGCGAATGGCGAGATGTGCCAGGGGAAGTTTAGGTTGGTATATTGGGAAAAGGTTTTTCAATCAAAGGGTGGTGGAGCACTGAAACAGTTCCCCAGGGAAGCAGTCATGGCACCAAGCCTGGCAATATTCAAGAAGCATTTGGACAAAGCCCTTAGGCACATGGTGTGAGTGTTAGGGTTGTCCTGTGCAGGGACAGGAGTTATACTCAATGATCCTTGTAGGTTCCTTCCAACTCAGGTCATTCTGTGATGAATTTTATGTAACAAACCATGGTTTAAGTGGTGAAGAGCAGAAGGTTCAAGGGTGGAAGAGTCCACCATACTGTCACACAAGGCCTGCTATGGCTGTAGGTGGGGTCTGACTGAATCTCTCACAACGCTGTTCTCCCTATGAAGACAGTTCTTGTCCAATGTCCATCATGTTTCAACAATTGATAATACTTACAATTTCCTGAAAATTCCATTTTTATCTGAGAAAGCACCTGCATACAATTAAAATTTATTTTGACTGCTAAAGTCAAAAGTGAAGCCAAGTGTTTGAGAGCTACAGTGTGCCACTGAAAGCGTTTAGATGTTACACTTCGGGACCTGGTTTAGTAGGCACAGTGGTGTTGGGCTGGTGGACAGACTTGATGATCTTGGAGGTCTTTCCCAACCTTAATGATTCTATGATTCTCTGAAATCATTGTCTGTTTTTTCCTCATTTGCTGTGATGTGGTTTAGGGCCATTTATGACAAATATATCTGATGACAAATAACTGGTCACAAATTCCTTTATTTTTTTCTCCAATGAATTCGATATAAACTTCAGCAAGTACAAGATAATATTACTGTCATTTTATAACCGACTCACAAAAGAAACAGGTACTCTTCAGTTACCGAAAGTCTCTCTCCATCCTTCCTATCATGATTGTCCTTATAGAATTGAGGTTGAGGAATCCTGACCTAATGAACAAAATAACTTCTAATAGCTGGAAAATGTTTTAAAATCACTTCAATTGCAGGTTATAAAAATGACCATCTTGAAGAGACACGTTATCTAATCAAGGCTGACAAAATGAAACCATCTCCTGTAATTCTGAAGCTTTCTTAGAAGATGAGGAAAAGTGTTTTAAAACTTTTGTTACTCTTCAGGATTTTTTTACCTCAAGAAATAGCAGGACAACAGTTAACTACTGAATCATCTCTCTAACCACAAAACCTTTTTTTGCAATATAAAGTGTCATTGCATCTCTTTGTTGGGAATTTTTTAAAACCATGTTAGCCAGCCCATGTGAAAATTGGAATTGTTTTTATCTATGCTGATATGGACTAAAACCATATTGAAGATGTGGAGAAAATTTATGGAATACAGAGTTGTACTCTTCTCATGAAGGGGACTCTTGATAGCTTCTCTCGACACTGGAGAAACTGATGATGCAACCAGTAGATTGAATTCTCTAGAAACTGTTCATACACACACTTAAGACTAGCACGAATCCCAGACTCACCCAGCAACTCCACCTAACATTGTATGTAAGAAGACGACAAGGTTTGCTTTAAAAGAACATGAAATGTATGTGGGTAAATGTATAGTTGCTTTATCAATGCAAGACAGCAACAAGCATACATGTAAAGCTAGTTCTTAAACAATCCACCTAAATAAAGAGAAGTCAGAGGCCTAAACCATGCTAAATAGAAAATGTCACTGGGATCAAGAGATTTAAAGTATAAGCTGAGTTTTGCTAGGAGCAGGGTTTTGGGCAATTTGTATTTCTTGTACCCCATACCTGCCTCCGTTATATATTTCAGCACACATCTGGGGCAGAAATGCTTCCTGCAGGTCATTCTGTAAGTCCCTCCCTGAATTTATGTTTAGATGATAAAGAGCCTGTACAGCTGTGCAGGGAAAAAAGGATTTGCCACTTAGGAAAAGTTAATTTTAATGCTGATAACAGAGTTAACTGCTGATTTTCTTGGCTTAGCATCTCCCATTTATCAAGGGTATTATTTTCATATTTTCCAGTTAAATTCAAAGCTGGAATAACTAGAAGTAGGCTAGGGGTCAAAGATGCCCCAGTTTTACATGGCCCTTTAGTAGCTAGAACATCTTAGTCGCCGTTTGGCTGAAAGGTGTTGGGTGTGCAGCCAATCAGAAACCTGAGCACTTGTGAATTAGGGTCTTGGTATGGACACATGCCAGAACCATATGCTGAGGATGAGGTGGCTGAGGTGTCCCAGCCCCAGGGTCACAACCCAGCCCCACTGCCTCTGCCTAAGCACCTCTGGAAAGCCCTCAGCCTTTGCAGCACCCTGACACATCAAATCAGTTTTTGCTGGGTCATCATTGTGACAAAAGAGATCACAGTATCACAGTATCACAAGGTTGGAAAGGACCTCTGAGATCATCAAGTCCAACCTATAACCCAACACTAACACCAACCATCATCTAAACCATGGCACTCAGTGCCACATCCAATCTCCCCTTAAACACCTCCAGGGTCGGCGACTCCACCACCTCCCTGGGCAACGCATTCCAATGGCCGATCACCCTTTCAGTAAAGAACTTCTTCCTCACATCAAGCCTAAACTTTCCCTGACGAAGCTTGAGTCCATGCCCTCTAGTTCTGTCACTGGTCACCCGAGAGAAGAGACCAACCCCTGCCCGACTACAACCTCCTTTTAGGTAGTTGTAGAGAGCAATGAGGTCTCCCCTGAGCCTCCTCTTCTTTAGACTAAACAGCCCCAACTCACTCAGCCGCTCCTCATAGGGCTCCAGCCCCTTTACCATCTTCGTTGCTCTCCTCTGAACACATTCCAGTATCCTAACATCTTTCCCAAACTGGGGGGCCCAGAACTGTACACAGTATTCCAGATGAGGCCTGACTAGTGCCGAGTACAGGGGGACAATATCTTCTCTGGTTCTGCTGACTACACTATTCCTGATGTAGGCCAGAATGCCATTGGCCTTCTTGGCCACCTGGGCACACTGCTGGCTCATGTTGAGCTTCCTGTCAACCAGCACTCCCAGGTCCTTTTCTGTCTGACTACTCTCCAGCCACTCTGTCCCCAGTCTATAGCTATGCATGAATAATTGAACCTGAGTAGCCAATCTTGCCATTATTATTTTTCTTGGTTTTCTGTGTTGCTGTAAAATCAACGCTTCTGACTCACAAACCACAGAAACTTTGAGAGGCAATATCAGGTTTTGCTGCAGAATGATTCTCTAAAATAGGGGACCTGATGCAGAGCATATTTCCGTAACAACAATGCTTTTTAGTGTTTTCTACCTGCAGCAGTTTTACAGCAGCAGTTCCCACTGAATTTGGTGCCGGTATTTAAAACCTAGCTACCCCTAGTTTTTGTTTCTGCTGGGAAGGGAGTTACTCTAATGGAAGAGCCTTTGCTCCTCCACATATGGGACTGGTCTTTATATGTTGATTCTTTGAAGCCACAGGGATAAATAAGGAACATGTGAGGTTCAACAAGGCCAAGTGCCGGGTCCTGAACTTGGGTCACCGCAACCCTATGCAATGCTACAGGCTTGAGGGAGAGTGACTGGAAAGCTGCCTGACAGAGAAGGACCTGGGGGTGCTGTCTGACAGCCAGTTGAACATGAACCAGCAGTGTGCTCAGGTAGCCAAGAAGGCCAGTGGCATCTTGGCCGGTATCAGAAACAGCGTGGCCAGCAGGACTAGGGAAGTGATCATGCCCCTATATTTGGCACTGGTGAGACAGCACATTGAATAATGTGTTCAGTTTTGGGCCCCTCAGTACAAGGAAGACATTGAGATGCATCCAGAGAAGGGCAATGAAGATGATGAAGCGTCTAGAGAATAAGTCTTATGAGGAGCAGCTGAGGGAATTGGGGTTGTTTAATCTGGAGAAGACGAAGCGGAACGGAGACCTTATCACCCTCTACAACTGCCCGAAAGGAGGTTGTAGTGAGATGGATGTTGGTCTCTTCTCCCAAGATAGGGCAAGAGAAAATGGCCTCAAGTTGTGCCAGAGAGAGTTTAGGTTTGATATTAGGAAAAATTTCTTTACCAAAAGAGTAGTGAAGCATTGAAACAGGCTGCCCAGGGAAGTGCCCTGTATGTGTTCAAAAAACGTGTAAGCGTGGCACTTTGGGACATGGTATAGTGGGTGTGGCAGTGTTAGGCTGACCATTGGACTTCATGATCTTAGAGGTCTTTTGCAACCTTAATGATTCGATGTATGACTATTAGTCAGAAAATTAAATTACTGGAAAAGAAAGGTCTCCCTAGGTTGAGTTTTCTTAGGTCTTGGTTATGATTAGAGATTCACTCCTGTTCCTATAGAATGTTGTAGCAAAACTTCATCTGGAAAATCTGGCAGTCACATTTTTTGTTAAGTTTTCAGTTCTTATTCTTTCAGAATCTTTGTATGACATGGACTTCCGTTTTCAGGGAGCAAAGCTTTTGCATTTAATGTTTTGTCAAGGTAAGATTTATTCACAGTGAACATTTCAGATCATTAAAACACCAGAGCCGTAATCTTCTTAGCAAAGCTTGTATTTCTTCACTGAGGAATACTCAGTAGGTCTGCAAACTAGCTGCAGGGGATTCAGCATAATGAACTTCTTTGTACGGATGTCAGAGGAGGGGGAAAGGAATGTTAAACTGTAAACCAAGAAAACATGGTTATTAGTGTTTTCTAGACACATTGACTTTGTGGAATTCATAGTAATTTTTTACAAAAGAAAACTCTAGAGTGAAGTTATTGCAAACACTATATCTTAAAGTTCAGAAGCACTCATTGAGAATGAGTATAATACAATTGAAACACTAACAATAACAGGAACCAATAACAGTTATTTTGGGGAAAATTCTCACAGAGAATTATAGTCCCGAAGTACATTTTACAAGATGACAGAAAAAACCCAGCACAGAACAGGAAAAACTGGTAAAGGGTGGTGCAATGTTTCATAGAAATACCTTCTGTTCATAGTACTATTTTTTCTCAACAACACTGCAGTATTTTCCTACCTGCCATAACATGCTTTCAAGGGTGTGTTCAAGTAGAGGATTGTGTAAAGCCACATCGTGAAAACATGCAATGTCTAGTAATTTTTACAAAGGAACCATCAGGGACTACCAGAAGTTACATTCCACAAATCTAAGAGGTAGGAAGTTAAAGAAAGTCTTCATTCTTTTTGTAAATAGAGTGACTTGTGAAAGTGTTTATAATTAGCTGGCTCAGATGTATTAGGCTTTCTCAGAGTATACACTCCACTACTCCTTTAATTACGTAGATATCTTTAGTAATTTGCTTTAGAGTAAGTAGAGCTGGTGCCTCCACGGTGGTGATGTCATCTCTTTATCACATGACACCATCTCTGTGTTCAGTATTAATGGACAAGGCTACATTATTCTTTCATATAATAACCCACACAAATTTAATCTCTAAGGGAAAACAAATAGGTCATTTTCTTTTGAAATTTTTAAGGCATGCAGGAGGGGAAAACCCTTGCCATTGAGATAGCTGCGGTACTGAAGAAGCATGTTTCCCAAGGCTTTCATGCCTCAGCCTCCACAGCTCTACCCTACGGACTGTCCTAAAAATGGGACTTTTGGGTTTCACGGAAGCCCATGAGGTGAGAATTAAAGATTCCAGGAAACATCATAGTTTTTATAGAAACATCAAAATATTCTTCTCTGAGAATCCACCCATTTCATAGAATTCTTTAAACAAAGTAGTATAGAAGTTCAGCTCCAGAATCAACTGTGAAGAAGAGATGTCATGCTTGTCATTGTGGCGCTTTCTGAATGTTAAAAATCATTTAAAAGATAATTCCTGCTCCTGAGCTGCACTTCCCAGAGGTATCTCTGTGTTAGGAGACAAACAAACTAATAAAAAATTACGAGTCAAATACATCCTTTGTAATGAATTATGAGCCGTTTTCCTCTGAAAAAAAAAACAACAACATTTTTGAGAAGCACAAATGTATTTCTCCTTTCCCAGATCTTGGTGATAGGAAGTGGGATGAGAGAAGAGCCTCGGTTCTGATAGCAGGTGTGCCTTCTGAGGATATAGTGATGCAAAACTTGTTCCTCTGCATGGATCAGTCACCTTTTCACCCCATTATAATGTTTTCCTGTATCCTACATCAAATTCTAAAAGTTCTATAATTCAGTATCATATCAAGTGCTTTTCTGAAATCAATAAGCATTACATGCACTAGAATGCCTTTATATAACACACATGCAATTACAGTGAATTTGGGTATCGGGTTGGTCTGCCCTGATATGTTTTATTAACCTGAAGTTCTTACTGTTCACTGGGCTTTCTCAGTCTATAGATTGCACAAGAATTGGCTTTCTTTTTAATCTTAACTTGAGCTGATAGAAAGTTTAAACTAATTATTGTATTCTAGCTTATCCAATTTTTCTGTTAAAACACTTTTCTTCATTTATTCAATCAATAAACTTTTATTCTTCTCATTTAATATATTTATTCTGTTTACTTATTATGGTTTGAAAGCACAAAGAAACTGAATGTGCTTACATAGCACAAGTTAAACATAATCTTTAACCTTTTTGTGACATCCTGAACTTTAGAGATACTTTTCCACCTTTCCTTGATATTGCTTTTTGCCAGATTCTGAAGTTCTTCTTCACTGTAGATCAAACAGCGAGATGTATTTCATTTGATTTTCTGCAATGGTTTGCGAACTGTCGCTCGTAGACTAGTCTAGATGGAAAAATAGACAAATACAGTGATTATGTCTATTTACAGTAACTTAACAAATTAGACCTAAGTGTAACTTCCAGCAGATGAAGTTCTGCAAGGAGAAAGAAAAGGAACGATTAGAAGAAAATTGTGTCTCCTCACTAATAGAGGAAACCTTTGTCAGTGTTATAATAGCACTATTTTTTTGATAGAGCGAGGCTTATCTGGTACATATTGTACAGCTGTTCATGCATCATGATCTTAGTTTCCAGTTCTTCCTAGCAGTGAGAAGTCACATGAGGATGCAAGTGTGGTTGCTCAGATCCATTCCTATATTGGGTCTCAAGACCAGTGTTGAATAAGAATCCCACAACATTTTAATTTGTCTTTATGTATGTAGTCCAAGGGAGATGCAAAGGCATCATTTTGGTTTAGCATATCCATGCATCAGATCCTGGTAAACATAGTAGGCCTCAATTCAGGCTTGAAGGCCTGCTGTCAACAGCTGGTGGCTTTTCCAGGAGTACAGCTTGGCAAAATTTCTTGAATCTCTATACAGACCCTCCTTGAAGATGATTGGAAAATTTAGCAAGAGAAAAAAATATTTTTTAATTCTTCTACCTCCTAAATATAGTATGTAGCTTGTTTTGTAAATTACTCTGATGATCAATGGGAAAGCACAGCCAGAGAACTACAAGGGTGGGAAGCAAACTTTTGCTTCAGAGTTTGCTTGTAGATGTGTGCTTTGAGATAACAGGAGTAATAAAATGCTGTTCTTCAGGTGAAAACTGGATTTTGTGCAGTGACCTGACTACCTGGGAGTCTTACTCTCTCCACATTGCACTATCACTCAGGTCTACACGTTTGTTGTAGGATGGATTAGCTTTGAAAGATTAGATATGGATATGGATGTGGACATGGATAAGAAGGAAATTACTGATGGTCCAAGGACATCTTTGCACTTCATTATGCAACTGAATGCTAAACATGAGGGTGTCACACTCAAATGATTAACAACATTTCCACATCAATGTAGTTTTAATGCTTTTCTTCTCAGCTGAAGCTGGGGGCACACTGAAAAGTGGAATGAAGAGGAAAGAACATTTTTATTATTAACGTTGCTGAATGCTTGCCTTTAGAAGCCATTTTCAGTAGTGTTCAGCAGACATTCATCAGCCTGTAACCACTTGACTAGTATTGACTTCTGGTAGTTTGATGTTACACATGCATAATGAATAAAGTAATAATACAACATGGCTTTTCTAAGTCAGGAGAAAGAAAAAAAAGATTCATTAGGTACACTCATGGCTGAAGCTATAGGATAAGCAGGCCTAGTTACCTATAACCTGTAGCTCAAAGGGTTTGTCTCTTGTTTATGCTACAGCTGTTACCCTTGGAGGAGCACAGCTACTGAATCTCACATCTCTAGATAAGCTGCGATGTCAAAGATGGACTGTACTTCTCCACAGAAAGCGTCCAGGCAGCCTGAGGATGGGCAGCACTGGAGGGAGCTGCTCTCAGAAGCTGTCAATTTCTTGGTGTTTTCACATCACTCTGAGGGGAACATAACGGAACTAGTGTTACCCCTCAGTATCCTTTTTTAATGTATCTAAGTGAAATCTGCTAATGTGAAAAATAAACTTTCTGAGCCAGGCCCAGTGAAGGGAAGGATAACAATACTAGGTGTAAGGGTAATAGCAGAGTCACTCCTTTCAGCATGAGATTTGTTCAACAATATTAAATTATCTCAGCTTTAAGCACAGCCTGATTATAATTATAGCAGTATCTTTCTGATTCAGATGTTAGGTGGGATTTAATTTAAATCAGCGATCCACAAACCAGATTTAGGAATATGACACCAGTTACTGCCTTCAAAGGACAGTCAGGGTGACTTGAGCTGCAAAATGGTGTGTTCTCTCCCACCAGCTACCACCTAAATTGCCTTCTTTTGAGAAGATTACAGGTGTGTTATGATAAATCCTTTTGGGAGACACTACATCTCATTACAAGGCAGCACCGACGCCAGTCCTGTACCAATCAAGATTTTCACTGAACTGATTAGAAAACTTTTATTGGCCAGTAGGGCAATCAAGACAAGTATACATCTCATCTGTTTTAAAAACAAACAGAAACAAACAACCTTTGTAATCTTACAACTGTAATCACTTGTTTTATTGAATGATTTATGTTCCCCCTAGGGAGCAAAGCAGCTATTGCATCAAAGAGCCAGTCATTTAGTCAGAAAGGCAAACATTGGCATTGCCAGGAGAAAGAAGAGCTTCATAACCTTTGAAGCAGCATAATGTGACTGCACCTCCTGCCACCTTTCCAGCTGACAACGTAGCAGAAGTGGGTTTTAGCCACTGCTCTCTAATATTGCAGTGGGAACATCCGGTTGCTACGGAGCTCAGACTAATATTACTTCATAAGACTACCTTGATTACCTCAAACAAGTAAGACGACTAGAACTGAAAAATCTCCATGTTACTGTTAAACAGAAGGTTGTTTTCAAAATTATATGAATGCATTCGCAGATAAAAACAGGCCAAGCAGGGTAGAGAGCATCATATCAAGTCATATCTACGGGACTTAACTGGAGGGCAACGTTATGCTCTGTATCTGTGAGTGCCCAGCTGTGGTGCTGCCAGAGGCAGGAGTAGTCATGCCACCAGAGCAGACTTACTGCAAGCTCCATTCTTGCTAAAGGAGGGTCGTAAAACCAGCTAAAATGGTTTTGTTTTGCTTTAATCATTAAAGGCAAATAAAATGCAATGAAGGAGAGCAAATGCGCACACTGTTGCACGAATGCAAGTAGGTGTTAGAAACACAGGGCAGGTTACCATGGCTATTTCGGGGGAGTGGAGGTGGGGGAGAAGGAGGAGAGGAGCTCAGAAGGAAAAAAAAGTGCTTTCATTGCGGAGCTACATTCACAGCAGAGATTCCTGAGTTTTTACCTGCTTTGAGCAAAGAACGTCATAGTCTCTGCTGAAGGTGGCTGGACGTGTTGCGCTATGTGACTGGGTGGTTTGAGCTGTGTGGTTTTAGACATGTGTTTGGCCACTTACGCTGAAAACATTCCTGAAACTATCTCCACAAGACTTTTCCCTTCAGTAGACACTAATTCTCCTGTGTCACTGCAGTCTAGCTTACTCAGCAACATACTTCTGCAAGCTTGTTTTGTTCACAAGGAATGCGGCAGCACGGAAGGCAGAGCCTCTGTGGAGAGGCTGACAATGCAGTCCTCTGAAAAAAAGGATTTGACAGGGAAGGAGGTAGTCCAGGCTGGTCTCCCAGACAAATTCTTAACTTTGTAAGTATATTTATAACCATCAGTCCTGAAAACTGAAACTGTGATCAGAAAGAACTATTAGGAAGCAGGGAGAGAAAACAAGCTGGGTCATTAATCGTTACATTTGTAGATTGTGGCTGTTAGTTAAAATGACAGCACCTGTAGCCTGGCAGGGTACAGGCTCAAAGGCTGTTAATGCACTACAAGTAACATGATTTTAGGATATTGTTGTAGTTTTAGGTTTTTGCAAAGGGCTGTGGTGATTTTCTTGTGGGAGATATAACCCCAACAGACATCTTAGTTTTTCCTTTAAACTAAGACAGATCTGAAAAGAGAAAAATCACAGCATGAGATTTAAGTCCTAGTTTGTACTTTGAAAACTGCCTTTTCAAGAGGAAGAAGTCCAATGATCCCCATTCACATGCTAATTCCCTTGTTTCAACAAACTGGTATTCTTCACCTGTTTACATTACCATAAAATGAGGGGCTTGAATCTGCATTTTTCATAGGCTCCAAAAACAGCCAGGCTTCAAAATTTTCAAAATGCAACTACTCAGAAACAGTTCATACATGCAAAATGCCAAAGTATTGTAAATGCAATACTCATTTGTCTCCTGCATCCAGAATGTAATTTCCATTTTTATTTTAATCACTAGTGATCCATTGTTCCAAATTTCTTTAAATAAATGTCCCCCACTGCTGCCCATAGCTTCTGCAGAAACAATTTTGAGTATTTTGCAGGCAAAAGTAGCAGAAGTGTTGAAATTCATGCCGTTCCTTTCCAGAGTAGATGACTGATGAAATGCACATTTCAAAGCCTGTGAAAATACGAGTGAGAAATAAATAGCAAATGAGATTGTCATTATATTGATTTTCCTGCAGTACATTCTGATTAACTGGCAAATCAAAGAAGTTTTTTTTCCAGCTGCCCCACCAAGATCACATTCTTCATTCTCCTTACGTGTGGCTTCTGATAAGTAAGTGCTTCTTTTCATTATCAGATGCCTGGGGGCTTTTCTGCTCTGCTATCCAAAAAGCTTGATCTTCTTCCTGTATGTTTGAACTTTCAAAGGACTCCACCACAGAATTTGTTGTTCAGATCTTTTACAGCCTATTTCAAAACCAGCATGTCTCACTGGAAGCGTTCTGGTGCGCTTGGTCCTTCTTAAGTTGTTAAAGCAGCCACTGCGACAATCTGTCTGGGCCTGTGGGACATTTTCTATCACTAGATTTTTTTCAGAAATCAAGCCCACCGTGTTTATCTGAAAGACTTTCTGTGATATAATCAGTGATTGGTTCAAGGACTCTGTTGCTGGTCTTATGATGAGCTGTGTAGCCTGAAGTTCAGGTTTGTGCCAAAATATCTGAAGGACTAATAATCTAACCTGCTCTGATCATAATTTTAAAAACCCAGTGTTGGTAATCAGTGTGATACCAGTCTAGGTGTTATGATAGAGAGCAATACTATGCCTTTACTTTCTTTCTGATGGGATTGTGCAGTTAACTTTCAAACACTAAACAGTAGCCCAGATGTTCAGCTGCCTGCGACCCAAGGCTTCTTTTTATGGTGGCACAGCTGTGACACCTGGGCTAAGTTTTCCTTAGAAAGCTGGTGTCCAGCTGCAAGAAAGAGTGTAAGCTAGAGCCATATGAAAGTAAGTACACAGGCAGAAGTGAAATTGTCAAAGCCATAACAGCTGGAAAACACTGAGAGGAGGAAAGATGCAACACCCTAAGAAAAAACACAGAGACTCAGCAGACAGCAGCTGGGCCAGAGAAAGGATCACAATCCTCTGCAAAAAGCCATGGAAATGAAAACTTCCCCTCCTGACCAGCAGCTACTTGCTTGCCCTGTAATACTTAGCTGAGTACCCTGTACTTAAGCACTTAAGTAGTAGCTCTTACTCCAGTAATACTTAGCTGAAACTTACAGTCTTTTGGCATAGTAGAAGGTGCTGAAGGAAAAATAACTCATTGAGAAAAGGTTGCAGGTGTGAGTGCCAGTCCCGGCTTTCTTCCTCCTCTCCCCCAGCTTCATTTCTATTTGCCATGACTTCAACCCCTGAGGTTACCATGCCCCATCAACTGAAATGCAGATAGATCATATGCATAGCACTAGGTAGTATTGCTGTCTGACAGAAGGGGTGAAGAATTTCTTTCCACTACTGAGTGACACCAGGAGGCTCTCTATCAATATTTAAAGGGATAATAAACTAGCACATTAAACTCCGACAGTGCCTCTTTAACCAGATGAAAGAAGGAATAGACTCATACTCGAGGGCAGATTGGATTTTATACATCCAATTCCAAACCAGAATGACAAGGTGAAAAACAGCAAGGTTGAAAAGAGCTATCCTGTATGACTGAACCCTCCCAGACGGCAAATTGCAGCATGCCTTTAAAATGCTCCAAGCCCTACGCACCACGGAGTGTGGGGTAGGACATTGGGTTATGTTACTTCTCTGTATGAAATAGAATTTTTCCTGTGTCTGGTACCACGTCCATCAACACTGCAGAAGAATAAATCCCTGGGACAGTCATGACTGGTATTTCATACAGGGGCAAGGAGAAAGGAGGAAAGAAAAATATCAAACATTAGGCATGTTCTTGCTAACTGATGGCAAAATTCTCTAAAAGCTTTAATTTGAGGAAACAACATACAGTATAGAGATCAGTGAAGGACGAATTCACATTGATCAGGTAGTGTGGCACCATCGGGGTAAATCTGTACAGTGAAATACAGCCCAAAGTGTCATTAGAAATGCAGTTGGGAGATCTGTTTCCCAAATGTAAATCCAATTTGAAACATCCAGTCTGACATAAAAATGCATCCCCAAGGAGTTATTTGCTTTGTGCCAAGCAGGGGGTGGACTTCAACACAAGCTGGATAACCAAGGTCCCTGCACCAGTGCCTCTGCTTGGAGGTCAGGGTTCAAGAGCTATATGTGTACGTAGCTTCACAGACTGTAAAATGTCTTGTGTTGACAAGGCTAAAAGTCAAAGCTAAAGCTGTAACAGGAGTAACAGGAGTAACTTCACTGCATTTATGATCTTTGCAACACAAAGGTGTATTGTGTGGTAAAGGAGAAGTAGTGCTTACCTGGCAGGACTAATACAATAGGATCTGAGCAAGAAAAACTCAAACTGCTGCACATCACCTAATTTGCTTTATGTTTTTCCACTACAGCGATGGTTAAAAGGTAAAGCAGGTTTGATGCTTACAGCTTATGCCATTGGCAGCAGTGATAACAACAGTGACTCCTACTAAATATTTTGGGGACTGCAAGTAAAATGATGGAAGAGATATATTGTTTATTCAAAACACTGTCCAGCAGGGGCTGCATTATTTCTCCTAAAATAAATCCCAAATCCCCCTAACCTTGAAGTTGTGTGACTGCTGCGGGAGCGACAAGCCAGGGTCATATCACTGTGCAGACATTCCTCAAAGAGCCGTCCTCCAAAATTAGAGACAGCAAGACCAATTTAACTGAAGGCAGGGAAACTTTGCCTACTATGATAAATGGTAAGCTTACCAATGAAGGCAGGAAGCTGCAATAAAAATATAATAAACACAGCAGGAGACTGCACATCACAGAACGCTTTGTCTCCCGAGGGATAATCGCTGCTAAGCTCCCGCACCTGACGAGCGAGGTAAGAAAGCTCCGAGAGTTGTTCAAGTGTGCCATCTAGTGACTGCTGTATACTTGAGTGAGCGCTGCACACAGGAATTCCTCACGTTTCTGTTTGCTTTGGAACATCTTTATATCCCAGATGTTACGCTGGATGCCCCAGGCTGCTGGTATCGCCGGCAGCTGCTGGTAGTCTGGTTCCTGGAGGGAGCAGGTTCAGCCTTTACAGGCTACTTACTCTTACGTGGAGTCACTGAGCATCCAACAGTTACCGTCACTATGTGAAATAACTGCCTTATCCTGTGGGTGCTACATTCAGTTCCTCAGCTGTGAAGAAATGTAGAAACAGGAAGGGGAGATGCATATGTTTGTGTTTCTTCTTTTCTAACCAGAGTGAGGAAATAGCTCAAATACAGTGATTTTGACTTCATGAACAGACTGAAGTTTCTTCTCAAGGTATAGCGCTAAAGCCCCCGGAGAAACAATAGAATAAAAATAAGTTAAATGAGGATGAATGATATCTCCCATTGTGGCACAAATACAAATTCCAGCCACTTTTTCTATCCCAGTGACAATGTGCTGGAACCACTGAGGCTGCTGGGGAATTACTGCCATCATCCTTGGCAACTGTCCCTCTTTCACTGACACTTTGCTGTTAACTCCCCTTCTCTTGCCCTGTTACCCACGTCCACACATGCAAGTTTAAAGCTAAACATCTGATCTGCAAAAAATAACCAAGTTAACTTGATTTAGCTCTTATGGACGTGTGGAACCACTGAAGAATAGACCAAAGAGGCTCTGCTTGGAGACATGCACAATGAGTACAGTGCAGATGTTACACATCAGGATTTAAAAAATGAGGTATTTTGCTCTCTGAGAGCATTGAGCAATGATGAACATCTTTTTTTTTTTCCATGAGAAATACTTTACTTTTCTGAGAATTATTTTCATAATTTTAAAAAAAATCACATCTAGCATGATGTGGCCTTCAGCTTTCCTAGAAAACCAAAATGAGTGTGAGTTCTCTGCCAAAAAAATATTTGAAAGACAGGACAGTACAGACTACAAATCCAGGTGTTCTTCTACCTCCAATACAGGACAAGCAGAAAGAAATGCGAGAGACAGGTGGAACACCACATTGCACATGCTTGCCATTTCCAGTTATTACTAACAGCTGGAAAAGAAAGAAAAGCCTGCAAGTGGCTCAGGGATGGGAACAGCTGGTGCCGATTGCCCAGCAGTCAGCCTCTAACTTCTCAGGAATACAGGAATTCAGGCTGGGGAGGAAGACAATAGGTCAAATTTTATTAATTGCAAATTTTTTAGCATGGCACAATTACAGGGATTTTTCACCCAGCTTTAGGTGGCAGAAGAATACAAACAGATGCTAAGAAAATTTGGAAATAATTAATCACACAATTTTAAAGAAAATCCAAACAGCCAGCTGGCACTTGGTAACACATTTCTCACCTCTCCTTAGGAGAGGGTTTCAACAGAGATCACATACTCACATGGAGATAAAGCACCGGTAGCAAGTCTTGTCTCAGGCAGGTACAACTATTTGCAGAGAGGATTTGCCTTAGTGTCAGGGAAATCTGTTTAGACTATTGGTGAAAATCCAACTTGAGGAAGGGATAAGGTCAGTAATCTTATCCAAATCCTATTATGGTAATAAAGGATTCAGATCACTTCCTCAAAAAGAGCCATTCAAAGGGTGAGTTTAGACTAGAAAATTAAGTGTTATAAATCCAAATTAAATACTTTTAATCTCTCTCCTTTATCAGCACTCTTTTCCTTGAGGGAGAGAGAGGATAAAAATGATGATGGATGTGTTGGTACAATACTAGCACTGTCTTCTCTTCAATGTTACAAAAGCAATTCAAATTTCCATTACAATCATTAAAAGAAAATTGTAATTCATTCCTTTGCAAGGGACACCGTTTTACTGAAGAAGCAGTGGCCGACTGGAAAATACTGAGGGGGTGGAAGATGCAACATCCTAAGAAAAAAACAGACTCAGCAGACAGCAAGCTGGGCAGATGATCCCAATCCTCTCCTAAGAGCAATGGAAATCAAAACTTCACCTCCTGAAGAAGCAAGGCTAATGTGT
The DNA here is from genome assembly GCA_033558185.1 of Dromococcyx pavoninus. Classification (NCBI taxonomy): domain Eukaryota; kingdom Metazoa; phylum Chordata; class Aves; order Cuculiformes; family Neomorphidae; genus Dromococcyx; species Dromococcyx pavoninus. The sequence continues at coordinate 2,511,755 of JAUMJL010000164.1, forward strand.
GAGCCGTTTTTTTAGGATGAACTGCGTGGCATGTTCAGGAGTTGGATGATCTGAACAAAACACATGCCTGCCTATGGCTTCAAAGGGATGCTCTGCTGGGCCAATGCTTAACAAGTCAATTTATGTTAAAAGTAGAAAATAGCTCGATACCCCAATGGTGTTTGAGAAATTTCAGTTTAAAAAATATAGTTAAATAGTTTTTATGTTGGATTGGATATAAATAACTCCCCAAAACCTTTGTTTGACATGTTTAACCTAGTGTTAATGTTTTACTGGTACTTTGGTGCCGGTTTTGCACGTCACTCAGATTTGTGTGAATGGTTAAAAATAGAGAAATTATAGGAGGGATTTGTGTGCGTGTGCACGGGCTGAGGGAATCACCGAGAGTTACTGATTTTCAATGTGGGGTGTTTTTTTTATTACTGGTAGGTATGAAAGTAATTCACATTTGAAATCCACAATTTGCTGGTAAGAGACCAACTAACATTTAACTTATTACTGTTTTTAAGAGACTACTGTTAGCTTCCAGAAACTGGCTGATTTTCTGACACATAATTACACTGACAGCAAAGACCATTGTAACCTTATAGCCACGTACCTGAGGGCTCAGAACTGCCTTGGGTTCGCAGCAGGCAGCCATGCAAGGTAGCATCTTGCCAGGAGACTTTGTCAGATGTCTCCGATTTTGGTGGTAGGGGCTGTTTTGCCCAGGCAGTCTACAGGTGGGAGGCTGTGATCTTTGGGCCTCCAAGAAGACAATTTCAAAACAAGGAGGGAGCATGAAAAAAGAGGTTTTCTAGTAGAAAGCAATGCGTAACCAAAAGGGTAAGAGAGGAAGAAAGAAACAGTTGGTTGAGCTTTATCTACTTAACATTATCTCCAGCCAGACAACAGGCAGGACTAGATCTGGCAAGTTCACCTAACAGCTTGTGCAGTGTAGGTTCCTCAACAACTCCCAAGGTAGCTGGCACTGCACAAAAAATTATCCCCAAGTTGCCAGGTGTGTCTTTTTGTAACACAATAGCTACTCAGTAAGAACTAGAGTGAAACGGCCGGTATATTTCTTGTGAAATAAGGGTTACTTGACGAGAGCTTGAAATTTTATCCTTTTTGGAAGTAGAAAATAAGGCACATAGGGGAAATAAATAGGTTCAGAAAAGATAAACAATCATCTCTGACCAAACCCATGAATTTTAAAGTATTAGCCCCTCAGGCTCTCTTGCTCATACTCTCTCATTCAGCAAGGGGAGATGGTCCATGTAAGAGAGAAAAAAAGATGCTCTCACTGTTCCCAGGATTTGACATAGGAAATATTGCCCATGGTGAAAAAAAACAATTCAGATGTGAACAATTTCTCCTGAAGCACAGAAGCAGCAGCAGCTGATATCGTGAGCAAAAGTAGTCAGGTGAACAGAAGCAGAGCAACAGAAAAATGGATTTAAGAACCACAGTCCAGAGTTTCAGAAGCAACAGTATTTCATAAGCAACAAGCTGTAAAAAGCAAAACTGACTGAGAAAGGGAGTCATCATCGGCTTGCTTGAAAATGCAAATTCCTACCACCTGTGTGTAGCATTTCTGGCATCCTGAATGCTACTTGAAGGGCACACACACACAAATCACAAAAGCTGCTTCTATGAAGCAAGAAATGCAACCTCTGTTTACATCCAAAAATGCATTGAGAAGCAAAAGCCCCAAATGATTAAGATACTGAAACTATTTGAAACAGGTTACTTAAAACAGAGATGTTAATCCAGTAAGAGAATGCCCAAGTGCTGAGTCACGTGTACCTGAAATGCAACTCCTATCTCAGTGCAAACAGTTGCCATAGATAATCCGTGGACTTGCATGAAGATAAGGCTGAACAGAAAGAGCCACATTTTCCTCCTAGGTCTTTGCAGGTCAGCCTTTCTGTCTAAAGGATCCTGATGAAACCTTGGTAGATCAGATGGCATTTAAAGCTACCCTTCTGGACTACACGTTGGTCCTGCTAATACACCTGTGCTCTGCTGCATGCTGCCTGCTCACCTGGAACAGGCTCTTCTCCCTGTCTGTAGCTGTCAAGTCACACCCTTCTTGTCAATAAACTGCAGCATAGTCACACCAGTGGGACTAAGGACACCCTTGGGTGGAGTTGTCTCAGCTACTAGAGGTTAAATTACTCCTCTCCCTTGCACACTTCATGGTGAGAAGTCACTAGTGCACTGAGTTGTACTAGTTGGGCCATGCTCTGAGCTGTAAGAGTAGCATCATTTAACAGAATTAATATCTGGTTTAGACCAGCTAATGTTACCTGATAATACATAGAAGTGGTGAGGATTAGCATTATATAGAATCATCAGATGGTTTGGTTGGGAACAGGCCTTAATGATCATCCAGTTCCAACTGCCCTGCCATAGGCAGGGAAATATCAATAGCTGAAACTTTAAGGTAGAAATTTTTTTTGGTGTTTCCCAACTATATTTTTTTCTCCTATGTACACATCTGCTTTCCTAATTAATTGCCCTACCTGGACATTTTTCTTTCTAAATCCTACATGGCATTCACATTCCTAGGAACACCCTTAAAGATAAGAACAGGGCTTTCCTGCGGACATGCACTTGAAAGTCTACAGAACTCAGGTTGAAGTCCTATTCTAAAATAACAGCTTGTGATCTCCTAATAGAAGCAAGTAATTCTGGGAAGTCTGTATTGACAGGAAGAGGAAAAAATAAATACAGCATCTTTCAAAATAAAAAAGTTACTCATAGCCCAGGAAAATTATGGATCAATTTTTCAAAATTAACTTAAAAATAGTACAACTCTGCAGAGAATCAATCTAAATAAATACTAGAACACCCTACATAGTAAATACTGATACTGAAAGGATAGTATTCAAGCTCTAAGGAAACTGAGCGCACCATTTTCATGCCAAGGAAATTAGTCCTTCTACCATTAGCCTTTACATGGTTTTGATGTTATACCATGTGTTAATTATTTCCAAATCACAAGTGCAAACACTCACCCTGATTGGAAAATTAGCAGATTTCAAACTCAGGTAATCTCCCCCTAATGAGGAACTTGTTGAACTGAATTTAACAATTAGCTCACACCCTTTGCTGGCAAGGAGGCACTGAAACCCACCTTTTTCAGTAATTTGCAATAAAGGATGAATATAAATTCAGAAGATGTTTTTGTTCTATTTCTAACTCCTCCTTTAGTTCTTACGGCAGTGCTTCTCAAAGGGTGATAGAAGAGGAGGTGCTGCTGCCCATACTGAATATTTCTCCCATGCTTTGCAACCTTCCCACTCTGGGTCTATTCATTTGCTTGGCTTTTTCTAAGTACCAAGCCTTTACAAAAAGGATTTCAGAGCTTAAGAGAGGAATACTTATAATTTATTGGTCAATATACACCCTCTGTAGGTAGAGCTAACAAGCCAATGTGCTTGCCACCCCTGATAAGGCACCCAAGGAATCACTGCTGTCTGGGCAGCCTTCAGTCAAGAAGGGAAGGACTGGCTTCTGTTGCCACTGGCAATGGGCTGATCATTGACATTGCTAAACTGCCATCCTCAGGCTACTTGGTTTTGTTTCTGTAGGATTTTTTATGGTTTTCATGTTGTTTTTTCTCTTCAAGAACCCTTGAGCTGCTAATTAACCCTGTGTCAACACTTCCCCTTTTGCCAGCAGTTTTACCTTTCTTCTCGTGGCTCTGCTCTGCAGAACGTCTTGCAGCACTTTCTCACAGCTTAGCTGTTCTCTTAGGTGTCTGAACCCATTTCAGCATGTACCAAAACTATGCCTCGGATCCAAGAAGGCATCTGTGATCTGATTCCTGAATTTCTAGCAGGGAAACTGACACTTTTCAACTGCTGAAGCGCATTAAAGGAAACAGAAGTCATTTTATACTACCCTTTGTTTTCTACATATGCTGTGACCTTTCTGCATAACAGATGCTGAGCAGTCAGGTATTAAAGTAGGTAGCTTATTTGTAGTTGTGAAGAGACATCCACAAATGAAAGCGAAATTGCCTTTGGACAATTTTTCTCTCTCCCTAGAACTGACAGAAACCATCCAATATATTGCCAAAAGTTAAGTCCGACTTCTCCCATAAAAATGTAAAAATTATTCAATAAAGTCTTCTTCCTGCTTTTCAATGCACTTTCTGCAGTAGGGTTTTCTTTTCTTTGAAGAACAATAAAGACTTTTCAGAGACTTCAAGATGCCTCAGGTTTGTCACGAAGCACATACGCCTTCAAGTCCTAAACTGGCACACCAACAGCTCGATTATTTGGCAGTAAGTGGCATCAATACAGGCGTAAAAAGCTATCTGAACACAAAGAAAGGGTAATGAGAATTGAGAAATGGCATAAAAAACTACTTTGCAAAAGTAGAGTTCTGAGCTCTTTTAATGTAGTGTTTTCTTTGTCTTTACATATACACATTTCAGTAGGAACTGTGATTTTGAGAAGTTTGAGAACAAAGAGTTTGTGGGTATCTATTAATAAGGCTGCACCATAATCTGTGAGGAGTTATAGTAAGGTGTTACTTAGCAGAGAAAAATAACCTAAGGTATTCTGCCCTCTTCTCTTACAAGTCGACAATATATAAATCTGCTCTTCACACCAATTCCACAATCTACAAAGTGATGCTCTGACTCGTAATGGATATGAAGCTGAGAGAAACACATTTTATTGTTCTGGTGGGCATGTTATCTAACCACGATCTAACTTACCTGACCATTACTTAACTCAGACACTCTGAGCTTAATTTCTGATCTTACCATACTTAAGAGGCAGCATTTTTCAGAACAGAAAGGTGAGCCTGGATAACTACTGCAGCCTAATCCTAGTTGATACAAAAAATCCTAGATTTCTCTGCCTCAGCCCCCCCTTTGCTAAAACAAAGATGATCATGCTCACCAAGTTCAGGCAACTGTTAGAATTATCTAGTTAACACTTTAAAAGGGATCTAATGCACTAAAAAAAAATCAGAATGTCTTCTAGCCCTCTTCCCCCACAAACTGTAACTTCAAAACTGTGACCCATTTTACCTGGGAGCAAGCAGATTCATGAACTGTCCTGAAGCAACACATGAATGGCTGTCAGTAAAAGTAGTAGCATTTATATTGTTAGTAGCAGTCAGACCTTGTTTAAAAGGGTAAGGAAGCCAAGTGGCAATGTGTGGAATAGGTGGAGTCATTGTAAGTGACCTGTTCTCGCATCTTCTTTAGCTGTGTATCAAATGGCTGCTATCTTCAGTTATCCATGAGTTGTCTTCTGGGTTTCTCTACTTCTTATGCTAAATATACCTATTCCCCAACTTGTTCAGTTTACCGATGTTTGTGTTACCTAACTTCTTCCCCTAGTCCAACTCTGAGACTCATGGGATTGCAATTTGGCTTTTGTACGGTCTTTTTTTTTTCCTTGGCCTTTCTTTGGAAACAGACACTCCATAGAAAGGAGGCTCACATTGTCTGGCTGCATTCGTTCTGGAGGCATGGACACCCTTACACCTCCTCACAGAGTTTGGCCTTAGGATCACTCCACGTTTTTCTCTTGAGCAGGCAAAATCAGACAGGGGCAAGTGTGAGGGTACAGGAATAGATAGGACAATTGGATGGGGGGATGTAGGGATAGAAAGGTCTATAATCAGCAGAGCACCCTCTTAATCATAGAATCATCTGGTTGGAAAAGATCTTTGAGATCATCAATCCCAACCATACCTGACCACTTATTAAACGACATCCCTGAGCACCTCATCTACTTGTCTTTTAAACCCCTCCAGGGATGGCAACTCAGCCACCTCCCTGAGCAGCTGTTCCAATGCCTGACCACCCTTTCAGTGAAGAAATTTTTCCTGATATCTTGTCTGAACCTCCCCTGGTGCAACTTGCAGCCACTTCCTGGCATCCTATCACCTGTCACTTGGGAGAAGAGACCAATATTGCCCTCGCTACAACATCATTTCAGGCAGTCGTACACAGCGATGAGGTCTCCCCTCAACCTCCTCTTCTCCAAACTAAACAACCCCAGTTCCCTCAGCCGTTCCTCGTAGGACTTGTTCTCCAGCCCCTTCACCAGCCTTGTCATCCTTCTCTGGACGCGCTCCAACACCTCAATGTCCTTCTTGTAGTGAGGGGATCAAAACTGCACACAGTACTCGAGGTGTGGCTTCACCAACGCTGAGTACAGGGACACAATCACTTCCTTGGTCCTGCTGGCCACACCTGTTTCTGGTACAGGTCAAGATGCCATTGGCCTTCTTAGCTACTTGGGCACACTGCTAACACTTGAAACAAATCCTTTGGGGATCAAGTCATGAGGCCTTTGCTGCTGACACACATGTAACACACAGGCATGCACTTAAATACCCTCTTCACTGCTCCCCATATCTAGCACTACCTAAGGAATGACAGCCTGCCACTACCAGGAGGTCAGCTGGGGGAACCTCTTCAAGTTTCCAGCCGTGCAGCCAACAGCTGGTCTTCTGGAACAGCAGGCACTCATTTCGTGTTGCTTTAAAAACAATAGCTTGAATGACAGATGACAAATAAGAGTACTGAGCAGCTTTTTCTTGCCAACCCAATCCTGCAACATTACAAGTGCTAATGTTCATTCTCCCCTAACTGTGTGTGCTGTTCACACTGCATCCCCCTATGTGATACTCCAGGAGGCATCATGGTCAGTACTCATCTTCACACCCACATCTTTATCCCATGGCCACCCAAAACACGTAACTCATCTTTTCCCCTGTGTTCTCATGAATTGCTTCCAAATGCTGAAGGTCTCTAAACCTTCAATCACACATCTCCATGTACGCTTATCTTTCTATTGAATGGTGTTTGTGCCTTTTATAATCACAAAAGACAGCAATAAAATTACATTTACCCTTCCTCATATGGTAATCACAAGCAAACATAACATAAAGGTTATGTGCTCACGTTAACATTCATTACTTTACAGCAGCTGTATAAAATGAGTTGTGAAATTTTATCTTCTCGCTTTCGTTAAATGTTTTCAAAACACTTTAATCATAAGCAGATCATTCAAAGCAAGTTTTTTTTTCACTGACTTGAAAGGGATCCTTATCAGAACTTGGGCTGTAGGCATTTCCGGCGTCTTGTTTTGTTTATTCACACTCAGGTCCAACTGCCTAAGGGCCAACCTGGAGCTTGTGATTTGCAATGTTTTAATTTCAAAAGTCCCTGAATAAATGCACTGCAGTGCAGGCCACATGCTGCCCCTGTCTGCTAGCTCCCAGATACTTACCTGAACACCACAACTGGATTAGGCAGGCTACAACCACTGGTCTGAGCCAGAGCTGGGGAACAAATTAATTTTAACAGCTAAAAAAACCACCAAAAAATAAGAGAAAAAAATAATTTAACAATGAGACCCATACATTCTGCTGCATTCACATAAGCTGTAACACAGTAAAGCTCTTAGGCACATATTTCAGATAAAGTACATTCAAGTTTTGTTCTCAAAAGGGTTCTGTGTAAACAAGTGGGTTTTGGAATGAGACCTCCGTGACTGTACACAGTAAAAAGAAACGTCTTCACTGCCAAATATGAAGTCCACTTAGCAATCACAGAATCAACCACCACAGTACATTTTATTGCTGAAAAAGGTCACATGAAAATTACAACAGATATTAAATATCTACCCAAAAGCTAACAGCTAGTGACAACTGTGGCTAAATCAGACTCACGCTGATGTTTACAAGATCTATTTAATAGGCACTTCAGAGACAAAACAGATGACCAGACCAACAGTGCTGGGTGAAAACTCTTGTTGTGCTGCAGCAGCTGCCTTCGCTGGACCTCCAGAGACCACTCCTTCTCCATACACTCTATCTGGTTTTGAATGTATTGTCCATTCTATGGCACATGGATCTTCCATGTCACAGATCCCACCCACCAAGTATTGCCCCGAGTGGAACTGTTACAGAAATCATTTTCCAGTAATACTCATTTGCTTTAGTAATTAACTTCTTTCCCACAGCAGTTCACAAAGATACTCTACCAACCCAAAATATTTCACTGCCCAGTTTTGAAGATGCTTGAACTCACAGCCAGCCATTCCCAATGCCATTATGAAATCATGTACTATCCTGCAAGTCTACAAATGTGCCTGTAGCCTAGACTACACTGACATAAAGCAACATCAGGAATATGCTAATAGCCATAATGTGAAAATATATTAAGATTCCCCATTAAGAATATGTTAGGTGATCCCAGTTAATTCTACTGACACACTCTAATGCAGAGTGAAAATTTTCACCTAAATTATTTTTCAAGGGAAAAATGCAGATTCTCTCACATTAAGGAGTTCAAGAATCTGCACTGATTTCCCAGACTGCCTACTTAGAAAAAAAAAAATAATAAAATTTGCTTCTATCACTTTAGGATGAAAACAGTTCCATTTTTCTACTATAATGGAATCCTTCAATTGTTAAAGAAAATATTATTTCTGACCTCAATCAGAAAGAAGAAAATATTTTGTTGAATTTAATCCTCTTTTCTGCTTCCAGATGGTTCTTTAGCTGTTTCAGAATATCACATTTTCCAATGTGAATAACATCTTTTCCAATATGAAACATTTCCCAGCCTACATACAAAATAAGAATTCTTGCCATGTGGATTGGGTATTTATTTCCAGAGATCAGACTAGATGAGGCTAGACAAGTGCTAGGAAATGGGCCTGCACCTCCCATCCCAACAAACAGAATATCCAAGTGCTTACTAAACACAGTATCATATTATGAATTATAGTGTGCTAAACCAAAGCAATTAGATCCCTTTATGAAAAACACGATAATTTGCAAAAAGTAAAAACTGGTTTATGCAAAATAGAGCAATGGGTATGAATTGAAAAGATCCTGTAATATTTGAAGTCCTACTGGATGCCTGGGCAGGTCAGATTTGGGGTGAAAAAGCTGGGGAGATAAGAATTTTTTAAAAAAGATTCTTTTCAATAACTCTTATCCCCACAGACACCTTTAATGCAATGATTCCGAGTATCATTATTCCCATTTTCCAAGCAGAGAATCAAAGTACCACTAACATCACAGAACAGTAGCAGAAGAGATCTCAGACTCTAACTCCTACTTTATTCTTCCAGGCCAGTGATAGAGAACCAGGAAGATGTTCTTCCCTAGGAAGAACATCTGCCAGTGAGAGAGTTGCAAACAGCAACTGTGTATTTACCAGGTTAGGAGGTGATTGCCAAGGCATGTAAAAATCTTGCCCTAAAGAGATCATCATTTATGGAGGTGGAAAGCCCAGGCAGGTTTGGGGATTTTAGAACAAGCACATTTACCGATCAGAATTAGCTGTGGTGAGCTCGTGGCATAGTATGACAGTGGTAGGAAGGATGGGAAAATGCTGTACTGGAAATATGGTAGCAGTCCAAGAGGAAATAAGATTTTAAGAAGTCGAAAGAGATGAACAAGTATGACTCTGGATTAACTCTAAATCATAGCCATTCTAATGGCTAAAAAAGTTAAAAAAACCCAAAATAAAATCACATTATGAGACAGTTTGGTACCATCAAGTGTTCAATAACAAGTACATGGTAAGAAAACACACCATGTATATGGCACTGGAGAATAAATGGGGTTATCTTTCCACTAGTGGTCCTTTCAATACTACACCTCACGGGCTTTCATGTCAGAAGTTGTTCTGACACAAACAGCAGTTATTTGTGGTGCAAGAATATACAAGTTCCTGAAGCTGAACTTCCAGCTCCTGCAGAAGAGGTGTGCAGAGGGCTTCTAAACCCTTGGCAACCCATCTTCACTAACTGCACCATTCAGGATAACCTTAGGAGCCTGCTTGCTGCCCCCAGATTCTTCACACTCTGGAGGCTCTAGGTCATCATATCTTCTCCGATAGACCACTCTTGAGATCAGTGTTATCAGAAACATTTCCATGATGAGGAGCTGCTGGGTGATATCTACCAAAAAAAAAGGAGGTGGAAAAAAAAGCCCCCAAAAGGGGTAAATTAATATTGGAGACAAAGAAGATACCTGCCTTATTATTTTTCATAGGATCAAAAGGAAAAAACTTCACCATCCTGCCCCCATAACAGAGTGTCTCTCACAATTGGGAATAAAATCAGGTACAGAATTACAATAAGCACACAATAAGTTATACATTCAAAATGCAAGAGATTTAACAGTAACTATGCATGTTGATTTCTTGTCCTCTCATTTCTGATTCCAGCTCTTCTCATTATCAAGTTTTTCTCTGCAACTGTGTCAACTGTAAAACTTTTAAATAAAAGCTGAGATTCTCCAAAAGCTACATGATCCCAAGGAATTAATATTTTGGGAAAACACCAGATATGCAGTTAGCAATGCTGAACTGGCGGCTTTATAAGTAAACGAGCAACATCCTTCCCAAAAGAACTTACATGCTCCTCTTGCTGAAGAGGAGAGTGGTGGAGCACAAGGAATAATTCTTTGCATAGCCAAGATGTTGATAATAGCTGCCTGCAGGTGGTTCAGAATAAGGATAAACTGCACCAGAAAGAGAAAACAGATGCTTTAGCTACCAGGAGAAGCTTTATAGTTCACACAACAATTCTGCTTTCACAATAGACCATCTTTTGCTTCATTCCTCCTTTCTTGCCTTCCCTCTCCCCCATCTACCAGCAGGCTGTCTGTCATTCTGCAGAATTCATCCTCAGGTCAGGATGGTATTGAGTGTTAAATCAAACCTCTGTGGGAAAAACGTTTCTTCTCACCTCTTGATTTGGGAGGTGCAATATACACAGAGCTCCCAGCTGGGATTTTAAACAATGCTGAGCTCTAAATAATAGGTAACAACGTTTTAAAACCTTCCTGTTAATCTAACTGATGAGTTTATGGTCTCCCTTAGTGGAGGAAGGGCTCAAAGTAACATTTTTTCTGTTTTCTCCTCTTTTTGCCATACCAGGGAGATGTGGTGCTCTCCAAGTTTTATGAGACTGGCTTCTGTTCCAGAAGCGATGAAGGACTCTTTGAAGCTTGGCTTCAGCAACAGACACTTACACAGAGCTAAGAGACCCCCTTGGCTTGACTGTGAGCTTCTGAGTCTGCTCAAAACCAAAAGAGAAGCACACTAGAGAAGAAAAAGCAGAGACTACGCATTGAGAACTACCAGGGCATTGCCAAGGCATGCAGAGATGCAGTTAGTAAAGCAAAGGCTCAGCTCAGATTGAAACTGGCCACATTCCATAATCATAGAATCATAGAATGACCTGAGTTGGAAGGGACCCACGAGGATCATTGAGTCCAACTCCTGTCCCTGCACAGGACAACCCCAACATTCACACCATGTGTCTGAGGGCATTGTCCAAGTGCTTCTTGATGCCATGACTGCTTCCCTGGGGAGCTGTTCCAGTGCTCCACCATCCTCCTCCTAATATCTAAACGAAACCTCCCCTGACACATCTTCGTGCCATAACTTTGAGAGGTTGTGGAGATCAGCAGATGTCCTAGATGACTGGAAGAAGGCCTCATCTACAAGAAGGGCTTAAAGGAGGATCCAAGAAATTACAAGCCCATCAGTCTTGAGTCCCTGGGAAAGTTATGGAATGAATCCTCCTGGGGGCTACCAGAAGTTAAGTGAAATGCATGACTGGAAAAAGCCAGCAGGGATTCATCAAGGGCAAATTGTGTTTGACAAACCCAATCACCTTTTATGACAAAGTAACCTGTTAGGCTGATATGGGGCGAGCGGTGGACATCGCTTGCCTGGATTTCTCCAAGGCGTTCAATATGTTTTCCCACAGCCTCCTCCTAGAGAAATTGATGTGTTACAGTCTAGAGAAGTGTTCCAGGGGATGAATGGGGAACTGGTTGACAGGTTGTGCCCAAATGGTGGCGGTAAAAAGCTCCTTTTCAAATTGCCAACCTGTCATATGTGGGGTCTCTCAGGGAAGGATATTGGGCACAATGCTGTTTAATACCTTCATAAGTGATCTGGATGGTGGGATCAAGTGTATGATGGGATGAAGTTTGCTGACAATATGGAACTGAATAGAGAAGCGGACATTTTGGAAGGGAGAGTCACCTTGCAGGAAGACCTGTATAGGTTGGAAGGGTGGGCTAATAAGGACCTTATGAAGTTCAATAAGGACGAGTACAATGTCTTGCACCTGGGAAAATATAATCCAGGAGTGCAGCACAAGCCAGGACCTGCACAGCTGTGGGCCAGCTCTGTGAAAAGTATTCTGGGAGTCTGGTGGACAACAAACTCAATATGAGCAAACAGTGTGCTGCTGCGGCAAAGAAAGCCAACGGGATGCTGGGTTGCATCAACAAGGGCATCACCAGCAGAGATAAAGAAGTCATTATCCCACTCTACTCAGTGCTTGTCAGGCCACACTTGGAATACTGTGTTCAGTTTTAGTCCCTGCTATACCAAAAAGATATGATCACGCTTGAAAGGGCCCAGAGAAGGGCCACAAAGATGACTGAAGGACTGGGGAGCCTGCCATGAGGAAAGGCTGAGGGAACTGGGTTTGTTCAGCCTTGAGAAAAGAAAGTTTATCACCATGTTCCAGTACTTAAAGAGTGGCTACAAAGAAGGTGGAGACTCCCTTTTTATAAGCAGTCACATGAAAAAATCAGGGGTAATCGGTTCAAGTTAATCTTGGGGAGATTCCAATGGGATGCAAGAGGAAATTTTTTCACAATGAGAACAATTAGCCATTGGAATAATTTCTCCAGGGAAGTGGTGGATTCCTTAACACTGGATGTTTTAAAGATTCAGCTGGGCCATCTTGTCTAGACTGTGTTTTGCCAAGAAAGGTTGGACCAGAAGGCTCTCTTAAGGTCCCTTCCAACCTGGTGTTCTATCAGTGTATAATCATATTGCCTGCTATTTGCTGAGCTACGCCTTCGCTGCCTTGGAGACATCAAAGTGTCTCTCTAGCTGCCAGTGTAACTGTGTGAATACAAACTCTCACGTTAAGAGGGTTTGCCATCTTAAACCCAGATTCACCCTAATGCAGCTTTACAGGTGAGGCTATCCTGTTTATTGCATTTATAAAAGTTTAATAATTTACTTAACAGACACCTCAGTGCACCAGCCTTTCTGTGTGTACTGTTCAAGAAGGATGCATCTCCAAGGATTCTGCTGTACTCTCTTCAGGATGATGTGGAAGAGGGTGGCCCTCTATCTATTTGGTTCTGTTTAATGTTACTCAGCTATTACTAGTTAATGTTTCTCAGCCAGTATTCTCATTATTATCTAACTTTGAAGTACAGAATGGCCAAGGAAAATATTGTCAAAACGGAACAGTCCGACATGCTGAACCAGTTCAAACAACAGCCACCCACATAATGCTCCACATCCTCTCCTAGTTTTTAAAAGTACACAGCAGCATTTTAACACTGCATTTCAAGGTAGTGCATCTACAAAGCTTCCTTCAAGCCCTGTAGAAGGTGCTCTTTTGATTTCAGTTGCCTAACAATGAATGAATTTTACATGGCTTTCACATCTCTAGCACTCCTGAGAGACCAGAGGTAAATTGGCTCAAGCTGAAGAGCAGACAAGGAGAGCGCTTCAAAGGGATGCAGCTTTAATCAGGTAAAAATATGTCTTTGCACAGTGCATTTAATGGGGAAAAAAAAGCAGTGTAACTTTTCAATAAAAGACCAAGAACCAGAGAGACGGTGTTATATCAACAGTTAAAAAAAATTCTTATGAGAAATACTAAACTTCTCACCTGATAAAGGGCAAACTTTGGGATAATCTTCTTACAGCTAAGGAGAGTCTTAACTTGTTGAAACATAATTCCAACTGGCCACAGAGCAACAATGGTGAGGACACCAATGAAGCAGCTAATCCATATTGCAGCTCCTTTGGGAGATAACTGAGAAGCAAATCAAACAATCTATACCTATAAAACTTCACAGTGAATTTCAACATTTCCAGGAAGTTGTGAACTGGATGATGTAGACATTAAAATGTTTGTTTCTATGACCATGAAAGCTGATGACAGGAGCAGTTGCTGGGGTTTCCATGGGGAAACTGTACGGTACCAACGGAAGCATTAGCACAGGGCTTTCATGTAGCAGGCATGGACATGTTACATTCCCAGGCTGAACAGATTTACAACTGACACAAGTCCTCAACCTGACCCCAGCAGCACCTGGGAATGCTCTGCAGTTCATGAGAGCATATTCAGCAAGGCATCTCAGAGGGGTCACTTATTTTATACGATGAAACAACAAAAAAAATTATTACTTTTGAGCTGAGTTATCCAAGAGGTGCAAAATTATTAGCAGATAGACTTCTCCATCATTTCCAGTTTACATGGTACAAAGCAGAAGTACAGTACTGTCCTTTCTACTTTGCACAGATATAAAAACCATCACGATTTGCATAAAAACAGAGAATTAGCCTTTTTGTTTTCATGCCAGAGCATACACTTGTTTCGTAAGGCAGGGCAGCTACATCTCATAGGGCAACTTGCAGTCCTGTTATGCTAACCATACAACACAGTGGAGCCTGATGCCCAGCCCACCCAGATGCCCACTTTCTTTCCAAGAGAAGCCAGGAAATAAAGTCTGGGGGAAGGCAGAAGTGATATTCTTCAGAGTCTCAAAAGAATACAGCAAGGACTCCCTTTGAAGTGCTCCCAGGTGTTTTAGTTGTAGATCACAGTTTAGCTATAGGCTAAGATACTAACATCAACCCTAACAGCTGTGGATATTGTGGACCATATCTGGCTAAAATATTTACTTACATTGTAAAGGGTGTAATTGCCATTAGTCCAAAGCACTATTGATAAAAACATGAACACGGGTCGAAGGAAAGCAAATTGAAAGGTGCCCAGCTTCAGCCAAAAGAGGGTTCGCCTGGCCAGGAGGAGAAAAAAAACATCAAAAAGGCCAAAATCTTACAAGCAACCTTGATAACACATTTTGAATGCTGTCAACTGCAAAACTTTTCCACTCATGGCTAAAATCTGGGGAGGAGCAGCTTCAAGATTAGAAAATCTTTCCAAGAAGTACTCAGTGTTTATTTAGTAAAGTCACTACAAAAATAGTACTTTTCCTGTTCTGCAGCAATTACATACTAACCAAAGCTGGGCAAAATATGATGTCTTTCTCTGCCCTGAAGCTAACCAGAGAGCCAGCAGCAGCATAACCGGTTTCTGAACAATAATGCCACTTGCTCTTGCCTTACTGTTTCACTTCTCTGATTAAATTGAGCAATTCATCCTCCCTGTTCAGACACTTCCTTGTCCTGTGGTAGACCAAGAAAGGAAATCATACAGACCTAGGTGAAAGGACTGGTAGTTTTTCAACGCATCGTGAATACTACCATGTAAGCATTGGGTTACTACTGTACTCTAGCAGCAGAAAGGAACTATCTTTAACTTGAGGAAGTGCACGAGGCTAGCAGGACAGGTCAGGATTTCCTTACTTCTGTCAGTATATACTGGGTCCAGAGCACAGCTCATACACGAGGGGTGTCAAATCCTGACTCCCGCCATTCCCCTGCTCCTGCAGCATAACGCGCATCACGCGCTGCACACGTGACCAGCGCTGGCGGGAGCGCAGGGGCAAGGAGCTCAGTGCTGCCCTGGGTAGGAACAAGGTACCAGGCTGGATAAAACAAGGTGGAGAGATTGATTCGACCCATGGGCCATGAGTCTGACATACACAGTAAACTGGGCAGACAGTATTAAAAGGCCACCAGGAAAATGTACTTTCTAACAGAGGGCGTGAAAGCTAACTGACCTAAACTCCCCTTCAGTCTTCACAGCACAAGCTGTGGCTGCTACAGCTGGCTCATGGTTTAGTCTGTTACTGTGTCTTATTTTCCAAAACTGTCAATGTTGTCTTCAGTGTAGCTCCTTGGGCCCTTGAGATGCCATCAGAAATGCCTCAGCAGACAACATGCTGCCATTTAGTCTGCTACAGGATATAACCACTGGTTAATTAATGTAGCTAACAAGCACAGGATTATGAACAGTACAAACACATGTGGAAAAGCCTGCAACTGGCCAGTCACATAGTGTGTGTGCCTTTTCAAGGATTTATTGTTCCCAAAGGGCTCTAAAGAACAATGTGGTAAACAGTGCAGTCACTGCAACACCACGAGTTGTTTCCCTTGTGAATGCAGGTCTATCTTTTTTTGACTATCAGACCTCTTCTACCACACCTCTCCTCACTGTATGGCTTGTTACTTTGCCTCATCTGCCTACTGTACCATGTTAGTTTTCCCAGGACTGCTCGACAATATATGCTTTTTTAAAAGAATGAATCCCTATTTTGGAGTAGCTCCCTGTTTCCCCAGAAGATAATTATGTGAGGAATACGAGACTGACCTTTCTCTGGTATAGCTTGCTCCTATTTAAAAAAAAAAATTGTACCCCGTAATGGAAAAGGGCTAGAAGTCAGAAGCAGATAAAGCAGAGGGGTTTCCTAGTGCTACAGATCCCGAAGAAGGAGCCCTAAGCCCTCTGCAGAACAAAAAGCCTTTTTAAACAGACAGCTGTCCCTCCTCCCAGCAGTAGCAGGTACTTTCTAGCTCCTGAAAGAAGCTAATATTAGCTAATATTATCCTGTGTGAACTGTCACTGGACTGATCAAAAGGAGGGCAGAGTAGAGGTTCCTCTCCCAACTCGCAGCTACCACAACCTATCAGAGGGTGACAGACACGGAAAGAAAAACAAATATACTAGTGACACGTTTGATCTATAGCACAGCTCTGTCCCATGGCATTTCTTCAACTCTGACTGCTGAAACAGACCTGAACCAATGCCCATGAAAATTAATAGGAGTCATTTAGATCCATATCAGTAATTGCTGATTTTATGTCATTGTATCACATCCATTTTTGGAAGTATATTTTTCAGTTGATTTACTATCTATTCTTCTTAGTGCCCCCTCCTTGTAAGTAATCTATGTTATTCCATTAACATAAAATAATGGAAACAAGAGTATAAATTCTTACACTGATTGAGACAGTTTAAGCAAGAATTATTACAATAAAAATCAAGAAATTTTGCAAAAACATCACAAACTGCTATGCTGAGTTCTATTTACTGCTTTCATTTAACCAGACCATAAAGACCCTAAGGTCCCTCTGACACTAATGGCCAGGCCCTCATAGAAAAGTCTCTGTCTTCAGTTTTTGCCCTTAATGAGAGAAACCTTCTCGTGCTCTGTACCAGTAGGAAAGCCCTGGGAGACACATAAGGCTTCCAGGCTCTGGAGCACTGTGTAAATGACAAATGACACCAGGCAGAGGAGGAGCCCCACCAGTCAGTGCTTGAAAGAAGCAGGATCTATTTCACAGTATATTGTATCCTATAGGTGCAGCTCTTCATCCTCAATCCACTTCTTAAAGGTGCACTAATGCTAAGTTTAGTAGAAGAAAATATTTGCTTTTGCCTCACCAGACGATGTCATTTTATTGAGATCAAAGCTTTGTAGGAATTAGATCTTTTTTTACTCTAAAAATATTTTAATCTGAAGTAATTTTAAAGACAAAATCGGAACAAAACATTTCATCAAACTAAGAAAAATTTTCTTTCAGGATAGCCTCAATTTGACAATTCTGCTTTTGAAAAAGACCCAAGTTAGAGACATTCGTTCCCTTCTGAAATTAAACAAAACTGAAATCTTAATTATTATGCTTTCTAGAGCAGGAATTCCTCCTCCCACACACCGCTTCTTACTACAGAAATGTTTTCTTGGAAAAGAATGGGATTAGTTGGGGACATAACCACTGTACTCAATATTACTAAGAGTGGGAACACTGCATGGGATTAAACTGAGAGAGCTTGTGCTCTCCACTCTTATGCAAAATTCTGCATTATAAAACCAAAATAAATTAGTTGTGGTTTACAGCCCCAAAGTGATGGCACCGTTTAAAAGAGACAGCTTGAGACTGTCTTTCGGGAAGCTGGGAGGCCCTTTGCAGTAAATTTGGCCTTGCCAAGTTGGCTGAACTCCAGCAGCCATTTTTTCGAGCTGGGAAACCTTAAAGGGCAACTTACCTAGTGATGCGCACACGAGGGAGGCACAGGCAGCAGCAGCAGCAGGGACCGGTGCTGATCTTGAGGTGACTGTTTTTGAACCGCTTGAGGAGCAGCTTTTGACCTCCACACTCTTTAATCATCATCAGCAGGAACTTGTGGATAACTATGGCAAAAAATCTAGGAGAGGAAAAAAATGGCCAGTTTAAACTTCCCTGTGTATCTCTCATATGCCTGCGCAGGCCAGTGCCGCCTTCTGGGCAGGGTTTTCACAGCCTGCACTTTGCAATCCACAAAAATTCAAGCCCTGGCTGTGGAAAACCTTCTGCTTTCCATCACCTTGGAGGACCAGGACTGCCCTAACCTCATTGAAAGAGGAATAAACTGAAGCAGTTTAAACCACATAGAGCAGCTGTGGAATTTCCCAAAGCTGCACAGGTGGCTGGTGGCAGAGTCAGTATTAAAGCACAGGCTTTTCTGGCCCAAGTAATTATGGCCATATTTTTTCCATCAGTTATTTAGTCCATGCTGGTCCAAACTTTTCAGGACAAGTCTGCTTTCTCCTCTAAACCCACCCACTTCCCCCAAACCAACAACAAACTTAGTTCATACATATATTTAGCTATCATTGAATGTGCTGGCCCAGTCAGGGTGTGGTTCCTCTATAGCCAAATCTAATCCAAGCACTGATTATTGCAATCCCACCTCTCCCTCCTTCCCCAGCTGTGTGTTCTAAGCCCTTCCCAGGAACTACAGATTATGCAATCACCCTTTCCTCTTTGTCCCAAACTGATTCACTGTAATCCAGCCCCACCAAATAAAAGAGGTCCTCTTCAGCTGCACTGCCTCCTTGAAGGAGCTTGCTGTGCAGCTGGAGACTACGAGCAGCAGTGGACAACGGAGGAGGGGGATTCAGATAGGTTTAAAGCACCATAAAGCTACATCCTTGGGGTTTTTTTGTAACCTGTACTACCTGCACAGATTGCTGCATGCGCACAGTGTTTCCTGCTACTGTGTTTTCCCTCCTTTCTCACTCTACTCTTTCAGTAAATGCAATGCAACAAGGGGTGAGGCTGTTCATGATACTGTGATACTGTCCTGCAGTGAGTTCCAAAATCATCCCCAAATCACCTGTGGAGCGCCCAAGGCCACAGCGTCCCCTAACCTAGCTCTGCCTGCCAGGTCTGCACCATCACCTCCAGAAAGCAAGGACTACATTTCTCTCTTCTTTCCTGTGCATGTCAGAGCTGTCATGCTCATACAGAGAATGCTTTTTATCAGGACAACTGTGGAACATTTTTACATTGATATATTCATCGGAGGTTCACTTGCCACCATTAATAACGGACCTCCACGGCTCAGCATTAGCAAAAGTGCAGAGAAGTCACAGGGCAGAGCCTCATTCCCCAGGACATACAGAGAGAAGAAAGAAGGAGCACTGCTTCAAAGCCTCGGTCAATCCAAGGGATCAATTACATGCGAGTCACAGATCTTTCATACTGTGGTTCCCACACTAGGGGACTGTAGCACTGAGGACAGCTTCAGCATTTTCCACCTCCCAGAAAAGAGCTGTTAAGAGATTTCAACTCAAACCAAAAATCACTAAATTGTTACATTTACAAAATGACTGGGTTTACCAAGAGCAGCAGATGTTTAAAGGGAAGAAATTCAAGGTTTGGGGCAACCATCTAGAAACAAGCTGAATACTCACACTGCTGCTGTGAAATCTGTAAACATACTTGAGCGAGGAATCCACATGCCAATGCATGAAGTAGTAGCAATGACCTACAGAGAAAGGGAGGAGAACAGCAGAGATAAAGCAGGTTCCTGTGGATTTCCCAGGAAACTCTGTTTTCAACATTCAATTTTATCTCTTTTCCGTGGTAACTTACTGGAGCTGCAGCATTAATCCAAATTATGATTGATCTTTTGGAGGAGGGGATTTTCCTATAGATGTAGACTGCTTCCTCTATAAACACCAGGTTGGCGATAAGCGTCATCAGAGTCAAGATTGCAAAAAGAAATCTCCCTGGTAGGTCAAGGCCTGCAGAGAGAGAAAAGAAAATAGACATTTCTGATTTATTTCATAAGCATTCCAAGCATTTAATGTAAAGACACCATCTCTGAGGTGTCATATTTCACCAAAAACTTGCACTCATCCTTAGCTACACAAACGGACTATCAGCTCCACAGGATGATTGAAATACTTAAGTTTAAGTTCATTACTAAATCCTTCCAGGATCCACAGACAGCATAGGGGAAGAATATGCCGCTATGTTTTCAAAGCATTATGTAGAAGTCCCTTTCAGAAAGGTGGCATTCCAGGACAAATATCCTTAGATGAATGTAAATACCTAACAGAGTACAAACAAATACATAACACAATATAAATAAATACAGTAAATACATATTTTGGGAACATTTTCAGGCAGACTGCAAGCAAAAATGTATTCACTCAGTTCTTTGCTTCTATTGGATGTTCATAGGCATGTGTGTGCATAACTTCCTTAGGCATGTAAACTTTTTAGAGGTTTGGTGGAGGTTTGTGGGACACACAATGTAAGGATAAGCCCTGGATACATCTAGCCTGAGATAAAACTTGATGCCTTCTCCAAGTCGTTTTTTACGTCTCCCTCAGCGTTGGGTATGGGTATCAACATTTACTCATGGCTGGTGTTTGAGGCGGATCTTCTCCAAAGAAGGGTACTTCCAGAGACAGAAGAAAGCACTGCAATAGAGTCATGCTTAATTTAGGAGACGTTCATGGTCATACTAATTCCCACAGTAGCAGTATTATAGTAGCAGTAATAGCAGTAGGCTATTTAAAGGCACATCAAGCAGTGCTGGCAAGGGTGAGCCTCTAGCCCCAGCCTCTTTAACCTAACCAGCTTCATAAAACCCCAACGCTTCCAGACTTGGCTGCAGGAGGAGCCGCCCACATCTCCATGGGTATCTCCACACCACAGATCTCACCACAGGGAAGCCTGAGCCCAGAGCCAAGTCTATGACCTGGTTCAGTGCTAGGTTTGGCATGTACAAGGAGGCCCCTGTGCTCCTGGCCATCCACCCTTCCCCTCATGGACCACCCTGTTTCCTCATGCACAGCTTGGGGGCTGCACTATCCTCTCTGCCTCTCCCAAAGCCAGAAGAAGCTTGCCCAGCAGGGACTGGTGTTTGCCTGTCTCTGCCCAGGGGATTTCCTCCCTGGGGAAGTATGGTGGTGGGGTGGGGACAGGGTCAGGGGCTGGGGCTGGGGCAAAGGCAGGGACAGGGATAGGGGTAGAGGCGGGGGTCTGAGGCAGGGGTAGGGGTAAGGGTTGGGACACAGGCAGGGGCAGAAGCAAAGATAGGGGTTGGGACAGAAGCTGGGGCAGGGGCAGGAGCAGGGGTAGAAGCAGGGGCAGTGGCACGTGCAGAGGCAGGGACAAGGATGGGATAGAGGCAAGGGCTGGAGAAGAGATGGGGTAGGGTAGGGGCTGGGGCAGGGGCAGGAGTAGGACAGAGGCAGGGACAGTGGCTGGGGCACAGGCTGGGGTGGGGTAGGGGCAGGGGCAGAGACAAGGGCTGGGGCAGAGGGAGAGGCAAGAGCAGAGACAGGAGTTGGGGCAGAGGCTGGGGCAGATGGAGGGGCAGAGGCAGCAGCAGGGGCAGGCACTAGAACAGGTTGGGACAGGGGAAAGGGCTGGGGCAGAGGCAGGAGTACGGTAGAGGTAGGGGGCTGGGGAAGAGGCAGGTTAGGGGCTGGGGCTCAGTCAGCGGTAGGGGTAGGGGCAAGAGGCAGGAACAGGGGTAGAGATGGGGCTGAGGCAGGGACAGGAGCAGGAGTAGAAGCAGAAGCAGAGGAAGGAGTGGGTGTAGGGGAAGGGACAGGGTTAGGGTTAGCGGGAGCCCCTCTCCCCCCCATGCTCACTCCGCAGCAGCTCCTGGGCGAAGGGCGGCTCGTTGACTCCGCAGGACGGGCGGAGCGTCCCGTTCCCTTCACCATCCATGGCCGAGGCCCCTGGCAGCGCCCGGGGGGGCGGCGGGGCTCGGTGCCCGCCCGCTGCGTCCCCAGGAACCGCGATGCTGCCCGGGGCGGTTAATGATTATCCTGGGAATCGGGCGGGCTCCGCGCTGCCTCCTGGCGCCCAGCGGCACCGGGCACCGGCGGGGTGGGATTGGGTATTTGGGAAAATACTGAAAGAGCGGCGAAGCCTTGGAACAGGCTGCCCAGGGACGTGGTGGAGTTTCCATCCGTGGAGATGTTCAAAAAAACATGTAGATGTAGCACTTCAGGACATGGGTTTGTGTTCAGTTTTGGAATCCTCGAAAAAAAGAAGGGTATGGAGCTGTTGGAACGGGTCCAGAAGGGAGTTACGAAGATGGTCAGAGGGCTGGAGCACCTCCGCAATGAGAACAGGCTGAGAGAGTTGGACTTGTTCAGCCCAGAGAAGAGAAGGCTCTGGGGAGGCATTATAGTGGCCTTCCAGTTCCTGAAGGGGCTGCAGGAAAGCTGGGGAGGGACAGTTTACAAGGGCAAGTAGTGACAGGACAAGGGGGAACAGCTTTAAATTGGAAGGGAGAAGATTTAGATTGGACATTAGGAAGAAATTCTTCACAATGAGAATTGTGACACACTGGCACATGTTGCCCAGGGAAGTTGTGGATGCCCATCCCCTGGAGTGTTCAAGACCAGGTTGGATGGGGCCTTGAGCAGCCTGGTGCGGTGGGAGGTGTCCCTGCCCATGGCAGGGGGTTGGAACTGGATGGTCTTTAAGGTCCCTTCCAACCCAAACCATTCTATGATCCTATGAATCCATGGTTTAGTAGTCATGTTGATGTGGGGCTGATGGCTGGACTTGATGCTTAGAGGTCTTATCCAACCTTTATGATTCTATGTCCACCTTCACCCCAGCCATGGGAACTGGTCTCTCTGCAGGAGCTTGTGGAGGCAGAAAGTTGCTTCGTCAATGTAGCAGACATTCGAAGAACTTTCTGTGGAGCCCTTCATCAAAGACTTCCTGATAATCTTAGCTGCAATGAGGTGAAAAGCCACACTATCTTCTATGATAGTGTGGAGGAGAGCGTGTTGAGGGTAGGAATACACTGAGGGATTCTCCACTTTCCCATATATTTTACCTGCTAGAAGGATCCTTCTGGAGCCTGATCAGGCTGTTTCCAGGACAAATGAATTAGGAATGAAATGATGGATCCCACCAAATTGTTCTGCATAGTCAAACTGAAAGCTGGCTGCAAGAAGCAGCAGAGAGATTGTTACAGCACTGAGTGACCAAACAGCTGGTGACACTCTGTATCGGTGAATGCAAAGCACTGTTCAGGAGGAGGAGGACAACTCTTAACTAGCTATGCAATAATTACCTATTGCCACACAAAAAAAAGGTCTTGGGACCATAGTGGATAGTCTTCAGATATCAGCTTGGGAGAAAATGCAAAGGAATGACAGGAATCAGTGGATAAAGAAAAGAAGACCCAGAACAGCTAAAATATATAATGCAGTCTCCGTCCATCAAGGTGGTATTGTAGCTACGTGAACAAATTGAGAGGAGATGGGGAATTTAAGGACTGTAGGACATTTGTAGGCATCACAAACCCTTGTGATAAAATGTGCTATCTTGCAGTTTTTACAGGATTCCTAAAGATTTTATGGGAAAGGCAGGCTGAATGCTGAAATGCAAGAACACAGAGGAGAACTGAATTGCTCAGTGGCAAATGCCAGCAGGTACTCGATTGAGAAAAGGCAGATCCCTTCCAGTGCGGCAGGATTTGGGAGTGAGTCAGACGAGGCTACTGACAGCCTGTTCTCTTACTGTCAGGAGAGCTTGGTTGCAGATCAAAGCCATTTATTTTGAGTCCTCCTTGGCGTTGCTGTCATTGTTTTCACCATGTTGGAAAGTGAAGAGAATAGCTTTACATTTTCCCCAGGAGGGATGTGGCAGTAGCTTGCTGTTAGAATGTGGTATCTTCCCAGTCTTGACAGGCTGCCCTGAGTATCCTCATCCAGCACATCTTCTGCTGACAAGCTGCAGAAAGACAGAAGCAAAATTACTGAAATATCGTTTCAGCTTCTTTTCTATTTGGAAATCTGTTTACTCATCCTGAAGAAAAGGTTTCTAGAGGCTAAATAACTTCAATACACCATGCATTTTCTACACAGTTTGCTTGAGGTTTTATCAAGCTATTTGAAGATGAACACATGTTCCAAAATGTGATCGAAAGCTTGAGTTAGGATTTGATGAGATGGAAAGATGGCCCAAGGCCTTTGAAGGTTCTTCCTGAGCAGAGACAACAGTATTCCCACCTGCTGCTATTTTTGTTGCCAGCTCCATGTATTCCCTGAAAGCTAAAAATAAAAATCCCTTTCCTTTTCTGAATAAGGCAGATTTGCCAATGCTTTTGTTAAAGAAATTCACACATTAAGTATGAGTGACAAAACCCATAGCTATTTTGCCGTACTTGAAAGAAACCCAGTCTGCTTTGACTTATGATTTCATTAAAGAAGCCATGCAGTAACAATTTTGTATTTGACAGTCATATTTTTGTCATTCAGCAGTACCAGCTTGGAGCAAATAATGCAGCATAAACTGGACATGGCATTAGAAAATTTCCTGTCACAAACCTAAAAAAACTAACAGGTTGAAGTTTAGAGGTTAAGGATTAATTCTCAGCTGCTGTTGCAGAGATCCATCATACTTTCTCTCTTCTATTGAAGTCTCTTGTGCAGAATCGAGCCTGAAAACAAAACCACATAGCTTCTGCAAGTTCTTTTTGTTAGAAACACCTTTTGCCATCTTTGGGTCGAGCATTAGATCTGCTTCCTTAAAAGCCACCACACATCAGGGTAGTGCATGCATCACCTCTTCCTCACATTCTGGGCTATTTCTTGGCGACAATATTTGCCTGACAGTCCTTAAATTTAATAAACCAAACTGAAGAAAATGCTATGACCCCTCAGATAACACAGCCGGAGGTCTGCTGCTCTGTGCACACTTTCATAGCCCAGGCTCTTCAGCAGTGCTCTCTCTGTCCTGGCCTCTAAGCCAAACACCAGGTCTCTACACCAACAGCAAACCCCAGAAGCTTAAGTACATTTTTCCTTCTGGCTTAACTGTTCCAGTTTTTGGTTTAAACTTTTAGTTTAATACATGGTACTTGCCACATAAAGCACCTTTAGCAGTGGAAAAGCATTTGTAAATTGATCACCTAGCCATTTAGATGCATCAAAGGATTGTCATAGGTCCTCAGAATAAAAACCACCTGTGAACACAGTTCCCTGCCTCATTTTACCAAGCTCTTTCAAGTATTTTGTGATTCAGTCTCCTTCCAGACATTGTACTGCTCGTATTTGTTTCTTCTCAAGGAACATGTCGCTTTGCTTCTACCAGTGTGCTCTTCTTCTAAAGAACACTGCAGATGTAATGAATTTAAACTGGAAGGGGGAAGATTTAGATTGCGCATCAGGGAGAAATTCTTCAGGATGAGAGTTGTGAGACAGTGGCACAGGTTTCCCAGGGAAGCTGCGGATGCCCCCTCCCTGGAAGTGTTCAAGGCCAGGTTGGATGAGGTTTTTAGCAGCCTGGTGTGGTGGGAGGTGTCCCTGCTATGTTGGTTTTATGTTAAACTTTCTTCCATTTTTGTGATGACTTTCATTTTCACCTGCCTCATGGCAGGAATAACTGGATCCTCTTAGGCCAATTGAGCAGGATGCTGTTGTGATCATTGCCCCCAGAGTGTGTGGTCCAGAGGAGCTGATGCCATCTGTGGTTTCTCCCCAAAGGAGCCATCCTGGCTTTCAGGAGGCAACACAGTTTCGCTGTGGGCCAAGCCTATACACAGAAATCCTGATGTCAGCCCTGGCTCAGAAACTGAACAGCAGGAGATCCTGCAGGCTATCACAGGACAATCTCTAAGCTCCATCACGTAGGATATATGGGATAGACTAATGTATTTTGGTTGTAGGGAAGTCTAGCAGACATCATCATCATCAGTGTAGATGGGAAATGTATTCAAAGACTTTTCCTGGGGGGCAAATTATGTTCAGCTGAGTTCAAGCTAACGAGAAGAGTTTGTGTTGGAAAAGCAAATTAACAATTTTGAGTTCTATAGGAATGTACAACAGGTTTCTTGCAAGTTTGGGTATCCAACCAGCTAAGAAAAGTCAACTAAAATTGTCCAGCTTCAAAAGGAACATACAGTTTTAATAATTAAATTAAATCCTATTTCTATGCTATAGTTTCTTATACAGTATAGCTTAGCTGCAACTTGGCCTTTTCCACTATAAAGCTGTCGACTTTTCGCCTAGTGCCAGTAATAAACTGCCCATTTCAGAAAATATGTCTCATTAACCTAAGAGAAGAAAGTGTGTTAAAGAAATTAATAATGGGATCAGCAAGTTACTTGGATCCTAGCAGCAACTGTAAAAATAAAGAAATACAGTGACTACAATGAAATAAATTAAGATAACAACATTAAATTGTAATTTTCATACCTATTCAAATGGACAAATTTCTACATGAAAAAGAATATCAGTTGTGCCAGGAGCTTTACATCTGTGCTTTTAAGAGGAAAGCATAGACAAATAGTCTTACTAGTAGAGAACCAATAAAAGAGAAAAGAAATAGGTTTTCATTAAGTGTGAATTTAATGAGGTTGATTTTATCTCACTTCCAAAGTAACGAATCTGTTTCTGGCGGTCAATATAGGGGAGAAATATAAAAAGACAGAATCAAGCTATTATTTTTGTTATATGTTGTTACATTTCCATCTCGATATGAGTAATTATTTGCCTTGTCTTACAATTTTAAAGTAACTTATGAGCATTTGGATGCGGCAGCAGAACAGCAGAAAGGAAATTCACAGTACTTCATAGCTGTAAGAACCTTATAAAATTAGGACTCCGAATTGGTAGTAAGGGGGACAGACAACAATCAGCATCCTGAGGGAGAAGAGAGGCAAGTAGTGCATTTTCTCTGCCATTGCTGTGATAAAGTACATATATTTGATTGCAGAGCTTTTCAGCAATAGGAGAAGTTTTTCCCCAAAGGAGTATTGATGAGCAGTGAGACAAATATGTCTTCAAGACCACTTAAGTGCCACTTTGTGACCATCTCATATGTGTCCAAGGGCACTGATGGGCAAAGACAAAGCTTGCAGATCTTCAGCATCAAAAAGAATAGATTAGGATTAAGAAGTTCTTTCACTTGGGTGAACTGCTGTAGATTTCTCTTTTCCAGTCTTGATTTATAATCCCCAACTTCTAGAGAAGGGCTGTCAAGAATATTCAGGAGTTTTTGTGTCAAAAATGCCAGTTCATCTGACCTGAAGCTTTAGATAAAAGAGGTGAATTGTAAAAGATTTATTGACAAGAAACTATTTTTTAACTTGGGTTTCGGTGGAAACATTTTGGTTTGACATTTCCTACATGAACTATTCTGCACCTGCTCTTCAAAGCAAGATTGGAAATCTGAAACATTTTGAAATTCATTGAAATAAAAAAAATCAAACTGCAAAGTCTCAAAAAGGAGATTGCCCACAAAATTTTTGGGACCCAAAAATTGGATGAAGGACCCAAAAACTGATTGAGGAACCGAAAAATGGTTCGAGGGGCCCAAAAATGAATCGAGGAACCCCAAAACGGATCGAGGAAGCTCAAAATGAGCTGAGGGACCCAGAAATGGATCGAGGAACCAAAAATGTGCTCAGGGACCCGAAAATGGATTGAGGAACCCAAAAATGGATTGAGAGACAAAAAAATGGATTGAGGAACGCAAAAATCGATTGAGAGACCCCAGAATGGATTGGGGACACAAAAAATGGATTAAGGAAACCCAAAAAGGGCCGAGGGACCCAAAAATGGATTCAGAAATCCAAAAATTGATTGTGGAACACAAAAATGGTATGAGGGGACCAAAAATGGATTGAGGGACCAAAAATGGACTGAGGGACCCAAAAATGGATCGAGGAACCAAAAATGCGCTGAGGGACCCAAAAATAAAGTGAGGAACCCAAAAATGGATTGAGGGGCCCAAAAATGGATTGAGGGACCCAAAAATGGATTCAGGGACCAAAAATGGATAGAGGGATGCAAAAATGGCATAAGGATACCAAAAATGGACTGAGGGATCAAAAAATGGGCTAAAGGCCGCAAAAATGGATTGATGAACCCAAAAATGGGTTGAGGGGACCAAAAATGGATTGAGGAATCCAAAAAAATGGATTGAGGGACCCAAAAACGGATTGAGAAACCCCCAAATTGGATGAGGGCACCAAAAATGGATTGAGGGACCAAAAAAATGGATTGAGGGACCCAAAACTGGATTGGGGAACCCAAAACTGGGCCGAGGGATCCAAAAATGGATTGAAGAAACCAAAAATGGGCTGAGGAAATGAAAAATATATTGAGGGAGCAAAAAATGGATTGAAGAACCCAAAAATGGGCCGAAGAAACGAAAAATGGGCGGAGACACCAAAAAATGAAGTAGGAACCAAAAAATGGATTGCTGAATCAAAAAATGTATTGAGGAACCCAAAAATGGTTTGAGGAACCCAGAAATGCGCTGATGGACCCAAAAATAAAGTGAGGAACCCAAAAGTGGATTGAGAAACCCAAAAATTGGCTGAGGGCACCAAAAATGGTTTGAGGGACCCAAAAATGCATTGAGGGACCCAAAAATGGATTGGAGAACCAAAAAAATGGATTGAGGGACCCAAAAATGGATTGAGGAACCAAAAAATGGATTGCAGAACCAAAAAATGGGCCGAGGGATCCAAAAATGAATTGAGGAACCCAAAAATGGATTGAGGGACCCAAAACTGGATTGGGGAACCCAAAAATGGGCCGAGGGAACCAAAAAAGGATTGAAGAACACAAAAATTGGCTGAGGGCATCAAAAATGGTTTGAGGGACCCAAAAATGCTTTGAGGGACCCAAAAATGGATTGGGGAACCAAAAAATGGATTGAGGGACCCAAAAATGGATTGAGGAACCAAAAAATGGATTGCGGAACCAAAAAATGGGCCGAGGGATCCAAAAATGAATTGAGGATCTCAAGAAAGTATTGAGGAACCCAAAAATGGATTGAGGAACCAAAAATGTGCTGAGGGACCAAAAAATGGATTGAGGGACCCAAAAATGGATTGAAGAACCCCAAAATGGATAGAGGGATGCAAAAATGGCATAAGGATACCAAAAATGGACTGAGGGATCAAAAAATGGGCTAAGGGCCGCAAAAATGGATTGATGAACCCAAAAATGGGTTGAGGGGACCAAAAATGGATTGAGGAATCCAAAAAAATGGATTGAGGGACCCAAAAACGGATTGAGAAACCCCCAAATTGGATGAGGGCACCAAAAATGGATTGAGGGACCAAAAAAATGGATTGAGGGACCCAAAACTGGATTGGGGAACCCAAAACTGGGCCGAGGGATCCAAAAATGGATTGAAGAAACCAAAAATGGGCTGAGGAAATGAAAAATATATTGAGGGAGCAAAAAATGGATTGAAGAACCCAAAAATGGGCCGAAGAAACGAAAAATGGGCGGAGGGACCAAAAAATGAAGTAGGAACCAAAAAATGGATTGATGAATCAAAAAATGGATTGAGGAACCCAAAAATGGTTTGAGGAACCCATAAATGCGCTGATGGACCCAAAAATAAAGTGAGGAACCCAAAAGTGGATTGAGAAACCCAAAAATTGGCTGAGGGCACCAAAAATGGTTTGAGGGACCCAAAAATGCATTGAGGGACCCAAAAATGGATTGGAGAACCAAAAAAATGGATTGAGGGACCCAAAAATGGATTGAGGAACCAAAAAATGGATTGCGGAACCAAAAAACGGGCCGAGGGATCCAAAAATGAATTGAGGATCTCAAGAAAGTATTGAGGAACCCAAAAATGGATTGAGGGACCCAAAACTGGATTGGGGAACCCGAAAATGGGCCGAGGGACCCAAAAAAGGATTGAAGAACACAAAAATTGGCTGAGGGCACCAAAAATGGTTTGAGGGACCCAAAAATGGATTGAGGGACCTAGAAATGGATTGGAGATCCAAAAATAGATTGCAGAACCAAAAAATGGGCCAAGGGATCCAAGAATGGATTGAGGAACCCTAAAAAGTATTGAGGAACCCAAGAATGGATTGAGGGACCCAAAAATGGGCTGAGGGATCAAGAAATGGATTGACGGACCCAAAAATGTATTGAGGGACCCAAAGATCTATTGAGGAACACAAAAATAGGTTGAGGGGCCCAAAAATGGATTCAGGGTCCCAAAAATGAAGTGAGGAACCAAAAAATGGGCCGAGGAACCCAAAAATGGATCAAGGAACCCAAAAATGGTCTGAGGGACCCAAAAGAGTATTGAGGAACCCCAAAAATGGATTGAGGAACCAAAAATGTGCTGAGGGACCAAAAAATGGATTGAGGGACCCAAAAATGGATTGAAGAACCCCAAAATGGATAGAGGGATGCAAAAATGGCATAAGGATACCAAAAATGGACTGAGGGATCAAAAAATGGGCTAAGGGCCGCAAAAATGGATTGATGAACCCAAAAATGGGTTGAGGGGACCAAAAATGGATTGAGGAATCCAAAAAAATGGATTGAGGGACCCAAAAACGGATTGAGAAACCCCCAAATTGGATGAGGGCACCAAAAATGGATTGAGGGACCAAAAAAATGGATTGAGGGAACCAAAACTGGATTGGGGAACCCAAAACTGGGTCGAGGGATCCAAAAATGGATTGAAGAAACCAAAAATGGGCTGAGGAAATGAAAAATATATTGAGGGAGCAAAAAATGGATTGAAGAACCCAAAAATGGGCCGAAGAAACGAAAAATGGGCGGAGGGACCAAAAAATGAAGTAGGAACCAAAAAATGGATTGCTGAATCAAAAAATGGATTGAGGAACCCAAAAATGGTTTGAGGAACCCATAAATGCGCTGATGGACCCAAAAATAAAGTGAGGAACCCAAAAGTGGATTGAGAAACCCAAAAATTGGCTGAGGGCACCAAAAATGGTTTGAGGGACCCAAAAATGCATTGAGGGACCCAAAAATGGATTGGAGAACCAAAAAAATGGATTGAGGGACCCAAAAATGGATTGAGGAACCAAAAAATGGATTGCGGAACCAAAAAACGAGCCGAGGGATCCAAAAATGAATTGAGGATCTCAAGAAAGTATTGAGGAACCCAAAAATGGATTGAGGGACCCAAAACTGGATTGGGGAACCCGAAAATGGGCCGAGGGACCCAAAAAAGGATTGAAGAACACAAAAACTGGCTGAGGGCACCAAAAATGGTTTGAGGGACCCAAAAATGGATTGAGGGACCTAAAAATGGATTGGAGATCCAAAAATAGATTGCAGAACCAAAAAATGGGCCAAGGGATCCAAGAATGGATTGAGGAACCCTAAAAAGTATTGAGGAACCCAAGAATGGATTGAGGGACCCAAAAATGGGCTGAGGGATCAAGAAATGGATTGACGGACCCAAAAATGTATTGAGGGACCCAAAGATCTATTGAGGAACACAAAAATAGGTTGAGGGGCCCAAAAATGGATTCAAGGTCCCAAAAATGAAGTGAGGAACCAAAAAATGGGCCGAGGAACCCAAAAATGGATCAAGGAACCCAAAAATGGTCTGAGGGACCCAAAAGAGTATTGAGGAACCCAAAAATGGATTGAGGAACCAAAAATGTGCTGAGGGACCAAAAAATGGATTGAGGGACCCAAAAATGGATTGAAGAACCCCAAAATGGATAGAGGGATGCAAAAATGGCATAAGGATACCAAAAATGGACTGAGGGATCAAAAAATGGGCTAAGGGCCGCAAAAATGGATTGATGAACCCAAAAATGGGTTGAGGGGACCAAAAATGGATTGAGGAATCCAAAAAAATGGATTGAGGGACCCAAAAACGGATTGAGAAACCCCCAAATTGGATGAGGGCACCAAAAATGGATTGAGGGACCAAAAAAATGGATTGAGGGACCCAAAACTGGATTGGGGAACCCAAAACTGGGCCGAGGGATCCAAAAATGGATTGAAGAAACCAAAAAAGGGCTGAGGAAATGAAAAATATATTGAGGGAGCAAAAAATGGATTGAAGAACCCAAAAATGGGCCGAAGAAATGAAAAATGGGCGGAGGGACCAAAAAATGAAGTAGGAACCAAAAAATGGATTGCTGAATCAAAAAATGTATTGAGGAACCCAAAAATGGTTTGAGGAACCCAGAAATGCGCTGATGGACCCAAAAATAAAGTGAGGAACCCAAAAGTGGATTGAGAAACCCAAAAATTGGCTGAGGGCACCAAAAATGGTTTGAGGGACCCAAAAATGCATTGAGGGACCCAAAAATGGATTGGGGAACCAAATAATGGATTGAGGGACCCAAAAATGGATTGAGGAACCAAAAAATGGATTGCGGAACCAAAACATGGGCCGAGGGATCCAAAAATGAATTGAGGATCTCAAGAAAGTATTGAGGAACCCAAAAATGGACTGAGGGACCCAAAACTGGATTGGGGAACCCGAAAATGGGCCGAGGGACCCAAAAATGGATTGAAGAACACAAAAACTGGCTGAGGGCACCAAAAATGGTTTGAGGGACCCAAAAATGGATTGAGGGACCTAGAAATGGATTGGAGATCCAAAAATAGATTGCAGAACCAAAAAATGGGCCAAGGGATCCAAGAATGGATTGAGGAACCCTAAAAAGTATTGAGGAACCCAAGAATGGATTGAGGGACCCAAAAATGGGCTGAGGGATCAAGAAATGGATTGACGGACCCAAAAATGTATTGAGGGACCCAAAGATCTATTGAGGAACACAAAAATAGGTTGAGGGGCCCAAAAATGGATTCAGGGTCCCAAAAATGAAGTGAGGAACCAAAAAATGGTCCGAGGAACCCAAAAATGGATCAAGGAACCCAAAAATGGTCTGAGGGACCCAAAAGAGTATTGAGGAACCCCAAAAATGGATTGAGGAACCAAAAATGTGCTGAGGGACCAAAAAATGGATTGAGGGACCCAAAAATGGATTGAAGAACCCCAAAATGGATAGAGGGATGCAAAAATGGCATAAGGATACCAAAAATGGACTGAGGGATCAAAAAATGGGCTAAGGGCCGCAAAAATGGATTGATGAACCCAAAAATGGGTTGAGGGGACCAAAAATGGATTGAGGAATCCAAAAAAATGGATTGAGGGACCCAAAAACGGATTGAGAAACCCCCAAATTGGATGAGGGCACCAAAAATGGATTGAGGGACCAAAAAAATGGATTGAGGGACCCAAAACTGGATTGGGGAACCCAAAACTGGGCCGAGGGATCCAAAAATGGATTGAAGAAACCAAAAATGGGCTGAGGAAATGAAAAATATATTGAGGGAGCAAAAAATGGATTGAAGAACCCAAAAATGGGCCGAAGAAACGAAAAATGGGCGGAGGGACCAAAAAATGAAGTAGGAACCAAAAAATGGATTGCTGAATCAAAAAATGGATTGAGGAACCCAAAAATGGTTTGAGGAACCCATAAATGCGCTGATGGACCCAAAAATAAAGTGAGGAACCCAAAAGTGGATTGAGAAACCCAAAAATTGGCTGAGGGCACCAAAAATGGTTTGAGGGACCCAAAAATGCATTGAGGGACCCAAAAATGGATTGGAGAACCAAAAAAATGGATTGAGGGACCCAAAAATGGATTGAGGAACCAAAAAATGGATTGCGGAACCAAAAAACGAGCCGAGGGATCCAAAAATGAATTGAGGATCTCAAGAAAGTATTGAGGAACCCAAAAATGGATTGAGGGACCCAAAACTGGATTGGGGAACCCGAAAATGGGCCGAGGGAACCAAAAAAGGATTGAAGAACACAAAAATTGGCTGAGGGCACCAAAAATGGTTTGAGGGACCCAAAAATGGATTGAGGGACCTAAAAATGGATTGGAGATCCAAAAATAGATTGCAGAACCAAAAAATGGGCCAAGGGATCCAAGAATGGATTGAGGAACCCTAAAAAGTATTGAGGAACCCAAGAATGGATTGAGGGACCCAAAAATGGGCTGAGGGATCAAGAAATGGATTGACGGACCCAAAAATGTATTGAGGGACCCAAAGATCTTTTGAGGAACACAAAAATAGGTTGAGGGGCCCAAAAATGGATTCAGGGTCCCAAAAATGAAGTGAGGAACCAAAAAATGGGCCGAGGAACCCAAAAATGGATCAAGGAACCCAAAAATGGTCTGAGGGACCCAAAAGAGTATTGAGGAACCCAAAAATGGATTGAGGAACCAAAAATGTGCTGAGGGACCAAAAAATGGATTGAGGGACCCAAAAATGGATTGAAGAACCCCAAAATGGATAGAGGGATGCAAAAATGGCATAAGGATACCAAAAATGGACTGAGGGATCAAAAAATGGGCTAAGGGCCGCAAAAATGGATTGATGAACCCAAAAATGGGTTGAGGGGACCAAAAATGGATTGAGGAATCCAAAAAAATGGATTGAGGGACCCAAAAACGGATTGAGAAACCCCCAAATTGGATGAGGGCACCAAAAATGGATTGAGGGACCAAAAAAATGGATTGAGGGACCCAAAACTGGATTGGGGAACCCAAAACTGGGCCGAGGGATCCAAAAATGGATTGAAGAAACCAAAAATGGGCTGAGGAAATGAAAAATATATTGAGGGAGCAAAAAATGGATTGAAGAACCCAAAAATGGGCCGAAGAAATGAAAAATGGGCGGAGGGACCAAAAAATGAAGTAGGAACCAAAAAATGGTTTGCTGAATCAAAAAATGTATTGAGGAACCCAAAAATGGTTTGAGGAACCCATAAATGCGCTGATGGACCCAAAAATAAAGTGAGGAACCCAAAAGTGGATTGAGAAACCCAAAAATTGGCTGAGGGCACCAAAAATGGTTTGAGGGACCCAAAAATGCATTGAGGGACCCAAAAATGGATTGGGGAACAAAAAAATGGATTGAGGGACCCAAAAATGGATTGAGGAACCAAAAAATGGCTTGCAGAACCAAAACATGGGCCGAGGGATCCAAAAATGAATTGAGGATCTCAAGAAAGTATTGAGGAACCCAAAAATGGATTGAGGGACCCAAAACTGGATTGGGGAACCCGAAAATGGGCCGAGGGACCCAAAAATGGATTGAAGAACACAAAAACTGGCTGAGGGCACCAAAAATGGTTTGAGGGACCCAAAAATGGATTGAGGGACCTAAAAATGGATTGGAGATCCAAAAATAGATTGCAGAACCAAAAAATGGGCCAAGGGATCCAAGAATGGATTGAGGAACCCTAAAAAGTATTGAGGAACCCAAGAATGGATTGAGGGACCCAAAAATGGGCTGAGGGATCAAGAAATGGATTGACGGACCCAAAAATGTATTGAGGGACCCAAAGATCTATTGAGGAACACAAAAATAGGTTGAGGGGCCCAAAAATGGATTCAGGGTCCCAAAAATGAAGTGAGGAACCAAAAAATGGGCCGAGGAACCCAAAAATGGATCAAGGAACCCAAAAATGGTCTGAGGGACCCAAAAGAGTATTGAGGAACCCCAAAAATGGATTGAGGAACCAAAAATGTGCTGAGGGACCAAAAAATGGATTGAGGGACCCAAAAATGGATTGAAGAACCCCAAAATGGATAGAGGGATGCAAAAATGGCATAAGGATACCAAAAATGGACTGAGGGATCAAAAAATGGGCTAAGGGCCGCAAAAATGGATTGATGAACCCAAAAATGGGTTGAGGGGACCAAAAATGGATTGAGGAATCCAAAAAAATGGATTGAGGGACCCAAAAACTGATTGAGAAACCCCCAAATTGGATGAGGGCACCAAAAATGGATTGAGGGACCAAAAAAATGGATTGAGGGACCCAAAACTGGATTGGGGAACCCAAAACTGGGCCGAGGGATCCAAAAATGGATTGAAGAAACCAAAAATGGGCTGAGGAAATGAAAAATATATTGAGGGAGCAAAAAATGGATTGAAGAACCCAAAAATGGGCCGAAGAAATGAAAAATGGGCGGAGGGACCAAAAAATGAAGTAGGAACCAAAAAATGGATTGCTGAATCAAAAAATGGATTGAGGAACCCAAAAATGGTTTGAGGAACCCATAAATGCGCTGATGGACCCAAAAATAAAGTGAGGAACCCAAAAGTGGATTGAGAAAC